>JASPKZ010000826.1:0-600000 GCA_030220185.1 Diploptera punctata
AGCAGCATACTATACATCCGGCCAAACTCTAGATAGCATTTTGCAGTTTTTGAAATTTCTGAAACTTTTGACATTTTTTTGGAAAAAACTACCAAGACTTGGAAATCCAATTTTGAAATTTCATTTTGCCCGGATTTTCGCAGTATAAACCCCGCACACATTCTTTAGTTGATTTTGCACTTTTGGAAATTTCGGAATTTTGACATTTTTCGGAAAAACACCAAGGCTATAGCCTTTAGGAAAAAGTCATTTTGAAATTGGATTTAGACCGACTTTTGCATTATCATCTGACACAGCCTCTAGATAGTATTTTTCAGTTTTTGAGATTTCGAAAATTTTGACATTTTTGGAAAAACACAGATATTGGCCTTAGAAACTCAATTTTGCAATTTTGGATTTAGACCGGATTTTTTGCTTTATAAATCGGCGGGGACAGTCTCTAGATAGTATTTTTGCAGTTTTGGAGAATTCGAAAATTTTGAAGTTTTTGGGGAAAAAGGAACCAAGACACTAGCCTTGGAAAAACACAATTTGAAATTTTGGATTTAGATCGGATTTTTTGCATCTAAATCCCGGACAGACTTTAGAATATTTTGCCTTTTGAAATTTCGAAATTTTGACATTATTCTGAAAAACATCTAGAAAAGTCCATTACTGTGACATTTAGGAATCATCAATGTGGATTGAAAAACAGGTCTACAACGTATCAGATTTTAGATAGACAGATTTTAGAAAAGAAATGGAATATAAGGTTCATGTACATCAATTATACATAGACTTCAAAAAAGCATATGATTCAATTAAGAGGGAGAAAGTTATATAGTATCCTGCTGGAGTTCGGAATTCCTAAAAAGTTAGTTTAGACTTATCGGAAGTGTGTCTAAATGGCCACAAAGAGTAGGGTGCGTGTAGGCAAACGGTTTTCGGGCACTTTTGAAATCCAGAATGGGTTGAAGCAAGGAGATGCACTATCTCCTCTACTATTTAATTTTGTATAGAGCATGCCATTAAATCTTTAGAGAATGAGGAAGGCTTACAACTCAATGGTATTAAAAAGCTGTTAGTTTATGCTGATGATGTAGTATTATTGGCCGACAGCAGGGAGATGCTAAAGGACGACACGCACACACTATTGAGTAACACTAAGAAATTAGGACTGGAAGTAAATATCAATAAAATTAAATATATGGTCACACGTAGAAATAAATTATATAATGGATATGGACAGCTAATGACAAATGAGGGAATTTTTGAGGAAGTGACTGAATTTAAATACCTAGGAACAATAATCAAAAATAGGAATGAGATGCACAAAGAAATTAAACATAGGCTTAATTCTGGAAATGCGTGCTGTTATGCATTGCAGAGACTCTTGATGTCCCAACTCCTTTTGCAAAAAACCTTAAACTGAAAATATATAAAACTATTATTCTACCAGTTATACTCGTATTATATGGGTGCGAAACATGGACTCTTACTTTAAGGGAGGAAAGAAGATTACAAGTATTTGAGAATAAAGTACTTAGGAAAATTTTTGGACCAAAGAGAGATGAACAGACAGGTGAATGGAGAAGACTACATAACAATGAACAACATTGGTCTTTAAGGAAGCCAGATATAATAAGAACAGTTAAGTCTCGTAGACTGCGATGGGCAGGACATGTTGCACGTATGGGGAATGAAAGACTTGCATGGAAGCTTCTTGTAGGAAAGCCAGAGGGAAAACGCCCAGTTGGTAGACCAAGAATGAGGTTGAAGAATAACATTAACTATGATTTGAGGCAAGTAGATTATACAGGAAATGATTGGATAACATTAGCTCAGGATAGGGATGTATGGAGAACTTACGTCCGCGCGGCCATGAACCTACGGGTTCGTTAGTGCCAGTGAGTAAGTAAGTAAGTGGAACATAGAAGGTCTAAGAAACGCAATAACATATATACCTCTGGAAATAATAACAAACTATGACGCTATAATAACCACCGAAACATTTCTAACCGAAAATGACCACTTACAAGGTTACTATGGAATTCACACATTAGCAAAACCTACAGCAGAAAGACCAGCGGGCGGGGTTTCTATATTTATGAAACGAACCCTAGGAATGATAAAGCAAGTAATCAAAGATGAAAATATGCTTATAGTAAAAACCCCAATCATTACAATCATAGGAATATACATCAACCCTCAGACTACAACTGACGCAGTCGAGAAAATAGAAGAAGCCTTCACGCATACAAATAGCGATGAAAGAATAATCCTAGCTGGTGATGTGAACTGTAGAATAGATAAACCAAATAACAAAACTAATCTCATAATGGAAACATTAACAGATAAAGGTCTCACACTAGTAAACAAACCCGCAATGAAAACATATATAGCACCTAATGGTTCCAGCTCCATCGATCTTGTACTATACAAAGGTAGAAACATGACCATAACTAACCAAGAATGATTATGGACATCAGCAATGACTCCGATTAGAACACACATACCAATAGTAACAACAGCAATACTGCATCAAATTCCAACAACTCCCATCTCAATGCGACACAAACGTTCAAGGAAGCTAGACTCGGAAAACTAGAACACAACAAAGAAAAAATAGAAGAAGTAAATAAATTAATAAATCAGGAAGAGATAGACAAGAGTGTCTCACAAATCACAGAAATCTTACAAGCATGCAGTAGCGAAAACAAGAAAAGGAAATCACAGCCATGGTTCAACAAAGACTGCTATGACAAACGGAAAGAAACAATCACAGCACTACATCGAGCAAGAACCACACAAAAAAATGAAGACCTAAATAGGTACGCAAAGCATAGAAAAGAATACAAGAAGCTAATAAAAGAAACAAGGACCAACCACATTGAAGAAGAGGCAAAGCGAATAACCGAAGAAGCAAAGAAAATATCCTTACATAGTTCTCAGGAAATCAAGGACAATGACCGCGAGTGAATTATCCATGGAAGATTGGGAAAATCACTTCCAATGTCTTTTAAACCACCAACAAAGAACTATATCACAAGAAACACGTACCAGAACAATCACTGAACACCCAGAACACATAACTAAAGAAGAGATAAACCACGCCATAATATCGGCTAAGAACAAGAAAGCAGCGGGTCCCGACGGCATCAATGCTGAACATCTGAAAGACTCCTTGCATCTAATGGAAGACGTATGGCACAACTTATACAACAAATGTATAAACATAGGAAAAATCCCAGAAGCCTGGAGAACATCAGTAATAAAGATCATGCATAAAGGGAAAGGGGACATCAACAACCCAGACTCATACCGCGGCATTGCTCTTGAAAATTCTGCGTTCAAAATTTTCTCAAAAATCTTACAACCAGGATCACGAACATAGCGGATAGACACATTCTGGAATGCCAATTTGGCTTCAGAAAGGGCAGAGGCACATTACAAGTGGTGAACTACCTCACAGACTCAATTGAAGACACATTAAGACATAATGGAA
Organism: Diploptera punctata; assembly: GCA_030220185.1. Lineage (NCBI taxonomy): Eukaryota > Metazoa > Arthropoda > Insecta > Blattodea > Blaberidae > Diploptera > Diploptera punctata. Next base: position 3,485 of record JASPKZ010000826.1, read on the forward strand.
ATAAGTATTTCGCAGTGTTCATTGATTACAAGAAAGCGTTCGACCTCATCAACAGAGATGTACTCCTTCAAAAACTCAGGCGGATATTAGAAGACTCAAGCCCATTAACAACGATTGTGAGGGATCATCAACAAAGATGAACTACTATGCACATTAAATAGACTTGAAAAATGGGCAAATGAAAACTGCCTGCAAATAAACCATCAGAAATCTAAACAGATGACCTTCAGATGAGGAGGAAAACCTACTGAAAATGACAGGCTAATGCTCCTTGGTGAGCCACTAGACGTTGTATCGCAATTCACCTACCTAGGCATCACCCTACAAACAACCATTAAATCCTACAGAATACATGTGCAACAGAAGGTTTCATCTGCAATAAGAGCGATATACAGCATCAAAAATCTCCACCAATTATCAACAGAAACAGCAATGACGCTCTTCAAGACAGTAATAACTCCCATAACAACATATTGAATTAACATAATATGGGACAAACTCACAAACAGAGACTTGACACTAATAGAAACAGTAAAAGCACGCTTCATAAAAAGAGTTCTGGGAGTTGGAAAAAACAGCACCTTCAAGAATGACGTAAGTCTTAATGAAAGAAACCTTCTTCATTCAAGTCATTAGACGGCAGCTATTCCTATCGAACACCTGCGCATATGAGACAACAATGCAAGGACTACAGGAGAAGAGGAATGATATCTGCAGCGAATTCTACACAACAGAGGCTATGTGTACGAGAGAGTGGACACGACCAAACTACGAGCTGAGGCACATCCTAACACGGTATGCAATCCATGGCTTTCACCACAAGGTTTGCAAGCACAAGAGATGCGACGAGCCAAACCAAGAATGCATATGCGAACTGTGCAACAATCCATGTGAACGATGTCACGTCGAGAAGTGTGCGGAAAGACAATTATAGTTTAACAAGTTTTGCTTAGACTAAATTTACTAACAATTTGCACATTTTGTGCGCATTTACTTTCATATAGCATAAGAAAACTCAATTTTGAAATTTTGGACTTACACCGGATTTTTGGCATCATAAATCCCGTACAGTGCTTCTAGATAGTATTTTTGCAGTTTTTTAATTTTCGAATATTTTGACATTTTTTGGAAAAACACCAAGACTATAACCTCGGAAAACTCAATTTTGAAATTTTGCATTTAGACCGGATTTTTTGCATTATAAACCCCGAACAGAGCTTCTAGATAGTATTTCTGGAGTTTATGAGATTTCGAAAATTTTGGCATTTTTTGAAAAACGCCAGGACTATAGCATTAGAAAACTCAATTTTGAAATTTTGGATTTAGACCGGATTTTTTGCATTATAAATCCCAGACACACCCTCTAGATAGTATTTTTGCAGTTTTTGAGATTTCGAAAATTTTGGATTTAGACCGGATATTTTGCATTATAAATCCTGGACATACCCTCTAGATAGTATTTTTGCAGTTTTTGAAATTTCGAAAATTTTGACACTTTTTGGAAAAACACAGACTGGAAAACTCAATTTTGAAATTTTGGATTTAGACCGGATTTTTTGCATTTTATATCCCGGACATACCATCTAAATAGTATCTTTGAAGTATTTGAAATTTCGAAAAATTTGACATTTTTTTGAATAACACCAAGACTATAGTTTTAGAAAACTCAATTTTGAAATATTGGATTTAGACCGGAATTTTTGCATTATAAATCCCGTACAGTGCTTCTAGATAGTATTTTTGCAGTTTACGAATTCTCGAATATTTTGACATTTTTTGGAAAACCCAATTTTCAAATTTTGGATTTAGACCGGATTTTTTGCATTATAAATCTGCTTCTAGATAGAATTTTTGCAGTTTTTGAATTTTCGAATATTTTGACAATTTTTGGAAAACTCAATTTTGAAATTTTGGATTTAGACCGGATTTTTTGCATTATAAATCCCGAACACACCCTCTAGATAGCAATTTTGCAGTTTTTGAAATTTCGAAAATTTTGACATTTTTGGAAAAACACCAAGACTATAGCCATGGAAAACCCAATTATGAAATTTTGGATTTAGACCGGATTTTTTGCATTATAAATCCCGGGCACACCGTCTAGATAGTATTTTTGCAGTTTTTGAGATTTCCAAAATTTTGACATTTTTTGGAACAACACCAAGACTATAGCATTAGAAAACTCAATTTTGAAATTTTGGATTTAGACCGGATTTTTTGCATTATAAATCCCAGACACACCCTCTAGATAGTATTTTTACAGTTTTTGAAATTTCGACAATTTTGACTTTTTTGGAAAAACATCCAATTTTGAAATTTTGGATTTAGACCGGATTTTTTGCATTATAAATACTGGACACACCAAATTTTGAATTTTTTTGGAAAAACACCAACCTTGGAAAACTCAATTTTGAAAATTTAGATTTAGACCGGATTTTTTGCATTATAAACCCCGGACAGAGCTCCTTGATAGTATTTTTGGAGTTTTCGAAATTTCGAAAATTTTGACATTTTTGGAAAATCATCGAGAGTATAGCCTTAGAAAACTGAATTTTGAAATTTTGAAATTTTGGATTTAGACCGGATTTTTTGCATTATAAATCCCGGACACACCTTCTAGACAGTATTTTTGCAGATTTTCAAATTTCGAATATTTTGACATTTTTTGGAAAAACACCAAGACTATAGCCTCGAAAAACTCAATTTATTAATGTTAGATTTAGACCGGATTTTTTTGCATTATAAATCCCGGACACACATTCTAGATAGTATTTTTGCTGTTTTTGAAATTTCGAAAATTTTGACACTTTTTGGAAAAACACTTAGGCTATAGCATTGAAAAAGTTAATTTTGAAATTTTGGATTTAGACCGGATTTTTTGCATTATATATCCCGGACACACCGTCTAGACAGTGTTTTTGCAGTTTTTGAAATTTCGAAAATTGTGGCTTTTTTTAAAAAAACACCAAGATTATAGCATTACAAAACTCAATTTTGAAAGTTTGGAATTAAAACGGAAATTTTGCATTATAAAACCCGTAAATGCTTCTAGATAGTACTACTGCAGTTTTTGAATTTTCGAATATTTTGACATTTTTTGGAAAACCCAATTTTGAAATTTTTTATTTAGACCGGATTTTTTGCATTATAAATCCCGTACACTGCTTCTAGATAGTATTTTTGCAGTTTTTGAATTTTCGAATATTTTGTCAATTTTTGAAAAACTCAATTTTGAAATTTTGGATTTAGACCGGATTTTTTGCATTATAAATCCCGGACACACCCTCTAGATAGTAATTTTGCAGTTTTTGAAATTTCGAAAATTTTGACTTTTTTTAAAAAAACACCAAGACTATAGCACTAGAAAACTCAATTTTGAAATTTTGGATTTAGACCGGATTTTTTGCATTATAAATCCCGGACACACATTCTAGAGAGTATTTTTGCAGTTTATGAAATTTCGAAAATTTTGAATTTTTCGGAAAAACACCAAGAGTATAGCCTCGGAAAACTCAATTTTGAAATTTTGGATATAGACCAGCTTTTTGCATTATAAATCCCAGACACACCCTCTAGATAGTATTTTTACAGTTTTTTTAAATTTCGAAAATTTTGACTTTTTTGGAAAAACACCTATTTTTGAAATTTTGGATTTATACCGGATTTTTTGCATTATAAATCCCAGACACACCTCTTGATAGTATTTTTGCACACTTTCAAAGTTCGAAAATTTTGACAAATAAGTCGGAAAAACACCAAGACTATAGCCTTGGAAAACTCAATTTTGAAATTTTGGATTTAGACCGGATTTTTTGCATTATAAACCCTGGACAGAGCTTCTAGATAGTATTTTTGGAGTTTCTGAAATTTCAAAAATTTTGACATTTTTTGGGAAAATCATCGTGACAATAGCCTTAGAAAACTCAATTTTGAAATTTTGGATTTTGACCTGATTTTTTGCAATATAAATCCCGGACACACCCTCTAGACAGTATTTTTGCAGTTTTTGGAATTTCGAAAATTTTGACATTTTTCGGAAAAACACCAAGACTATAGCCTTGAAAAACTCAATTTTGAAATTTTCGATTTAGACCGGATTTTTTTTGCTTTATAAATACCGGACACATCCTCAAGATAGTATTTTTGCAGTTTATGAAATTTCGATAATTTTGACATTTTTTGGAAAAAAACTCAATTTTGAAATTTTGGATAAATGCCGGATTTTATTCATTATAAATCCCCTAGATAGTATTTTTGAAATTTCGAAAATTTTGATATTTTGAGGAAAACACCTTTAGACCGAATTTTTTACATTATAAATCCGGGCACACCCTCTAAATAATATTTTTGGAGTTTTTGAATTTTCGAAAATTTTGACATTTTTTTGGAGGAACACTAAGACTATATACAGCCTTGGAAAACTGAATTTTATAATTTTGGATTTAGACCGAATTTTTTGCATTATAAATTCCAGACACACGCTCTAGATCGTATTTTTGCACTTTTTGAAATTTCGAATATTTCGACTTTTTTTGGAAAAACACCGAAACTATATCCTTGCAAACCCAATTTTGAAATTTTGGATATAGACCGGATATTTTTCATTATACATCCCGGACACACCCTCTAGATAGTATTTTTGCAGTTTTTGAAATTTCGAAATTTTTGACATTTTGTGGAAAAACACCGAAACTATATCCTTGCAAACCCAATTTTGAAATTTTGGATATAGACCGGATATTTTTCATTATACATCCCGGACACACCCTCTAGATAGTATTTTTGCAGTTTTTGAAATTTCGAAATTTTTGACATTTTGTGGAAAAACACCAAGACTATAGCTTTGGAAAACTCAATTTTGAAATTTTGGATTGTCTAGTCTTGGTGTTTTTCCAAAAAAATGTCAAAATTTTCGAAATTTCAAGAATTGCAAAAACACTATCTAGAGGGTGTGCCCGGGATTTATAATGCAAAAGTCAGGTCTAAATCAAAAATTTCAAAATTGAGTTTTCCAAGGTGTTTTTCCAAAAAGTGTCAAAATTTTCGAAATTTCAAAAACTGTAAAAATACTATCTAAAAGCCCGGTACGGGATTTATAATGCAAAATATCCGGTCTAAATCCAAAATTTCAAAATTGAGTTTTACAAGGTTTGGTGTTTTTCGAAAATATGTCAAAATTTTCGAAATTTCAAAAACTTCAAAAACACTATATTGAGGGTGTGTCCGGGATTTATAATGAGAAAAATCCGGTCTATATCCAAAATATCAAAATTGAGTTTTCCAAGGATATAGTCTTGGTTTTTTCCCCAAAAATGTCAACATTTTCGAAATTTCAAAGAGTGCAAAAATACTATCTAGAGATTGTGTCCGGGATTTATAGTGCAAATAATCCGCTCTAAATCCAAAATTTCAAAATTGAGTTTTCCAAGGCTATAGTCTCGGTGTTTTTCCAAAAAGGTCAAAATTTTCCAAATTTCAAAAACTGCTAAAATACTATATAGTGGCTGTGTCCGGGTTTTATAATGCAAAAAATCCGGTCTAAATTCAAAATTTCAAAACTGAGATTTCCCAGGCTATAGTGTTGGTTTTTTTAATGACAAAATTTTAGAAATTTCAAAAACTACAAAATACTATCTAGAGGGTTGTGTCCGAGATTTATAATGCAAAAAATCTGGTCTAAATCCAAAATTTCAAAATTGAGTTTTCCAATGCTATAGTCTTACTGTTTTTCCAAAAAATGACAAAATTTTCGAAAATTCAAAAACATCAAACATACTTTTTTGAAATTCTGGATTTATACCGGATTTTTTTGGATGAACATCAAAACTATGGCCTTGGAAAATCAATTTTCAAATTTTGGATTTAGACCGGATTTTTGCGTTAGAAAGTTGTGCATTAGAAATTCCGTACACAGCCTCTAGATTGTGTTTTAGCAGTTTTTGAAATTTCGAAAATGTTGACATTATTTGGAAAAACAATATGAATGTGCAGATGGAAAACTTAATTTTGAAATCTCGGATTAAACCCGGATGTTTTGCATTAGAGAGCCCAGACACACCCTCTAGATTGCATTTTTTGAAATTTCGAAAGTTTTTACATTTTTTCTTGAAAAACAGAAACACTGTAGCCCTCGAAAACTCAATTTTTAAGTTTTGGATTTAGACTTTTTTTTTTGCATTAGCAATCTCGGACACACCCTCTGCATTTCATTTTTGCAGTTTTGAAAATTTAAAAAAAAAAAAAAGACTTTTTTGATAATCCCCAATACTCAATTGTTAAATATTGGATTTAGACCGGATTTTTTCATTAGATATTCCGGACCCAAGCTCCGGATTCTATTTTTGCAGTTTTTTTAGATTTTTTGGAAAAACACTGCGACTATAGCCTCCGAAAAACACAATTTTGATATTCTGGATTATTCCGGATTTTTTGGATGAACACCAAAACTATAGCTTTGGAAAAATCAATTTCCAAATTCTGCTTTTAGACCGGATTTTTTGCGTTAGAAAGCCCTAACACACCCTCTAGATTGCACTTCTCCGGTTCTTGATATTTCGAAAATTTTGACATTTACTTGGAAAAACACCTAGATTATAGCCTTCGCAAACTAAAATTTCAAATTTTGGATTCACACCGCATTTTTTGCATTAGAAAACCCGGACACACCCTCTAGATTGTACCTTCCAGTACTTGAAATTTCGAAAATTTTGACATTATCTTGGTAAAACACCTAGATTATAGCCTTCGAAAACTCAATTTTGATATATTGGATTCAGACCGCATTTTTTTGCATTATAAATCTCGGACACACCCTCCAGATTGTATTCTTTCTATTTTTTTAACATTTCAAAAACATTGACAATTATTGGAAAAACACCTAGATTATAGCCTTTAAAAACTCAATTTTCAAATTTTAGATTTAGACCGGTTTTTTTGCACGATTTGAAATTTCGAAAGTTTACATTTTGGAAAAACACAAGATTATAGCTTTGCGGAAACTCAATTTTGACTGCAAAAATGCTATCTAGAGGGTGTGTCCGGGTTTTCTAATGCAAAAAATCCGGTCTAAATCCAAAATTTCAAAATTGATATTCCAAGGCTATAGTCATAGAGTTTTTTAAAAAGTCAAAATTTTATAAATTTTAAAAACAGCAAAAAGACAATCTAGAGGGTGTGTCCGGAAATTATAATTTAAAAAATCCGGTCTAAATCCAAAATTTAGTTTTCCATTATGTTTATCCAAAAAAAGTAAATATTTTCGAAATTTCAAAAACTGCAAAAATATAATGTAGAAAGAGTGTCCAGGATTTGTAATCCAAAAAATCCGGTCAAAATAAAAAATTTGAAAATTGAATTTTCCAAAAAAATGTCAAAATTTTAAAAATTTAAAAAACTGCAAAAATACAATCTACAAGTCGTGTTCGGGATTTCTAGTGAAAAAATCCGGTCTAAATCCAAAATTTGAAAACTGATTTTTCCAATGTTATAGTGTTGCTGTTTTCCCAAAAAAATCAAAATTTTCGAAATTTCAAAAACTGCAGAAATACAATCCAAAATGTCAACATTTTCGAAATTTCAAAAACTGCACAAATACTATCTACAGGGTGTGTCCGGGATTTATAATGCAAAAAATCCGGTATAAATACAAAATTTAAAAAATTGAGTTTTCCAAGGCTATAGTCTTGGCGTTTTTCCAAAAAAAATAACAAACTTCAAAAACTGCAAAAATACAATCTGGGCTTTCTAATGCAAAAAATCCGGTCTAAATCCAAAATTTGAAAATTTCATTTTTCCAATGCTATAGTTTTGCTGTTTTTCCAAAAAAAAGTCAAAATTTTCGAAATTTCAAAAACTGCAAAAATACAATCCAAAAATGTCAAAATTTCAAAAACTGCAAAAATACTATCTAGAGGGTGTGTCCGGGATTTATAATGCAAAAAATCCGGTCTAAATCCAAAACTTCAAAATTGAGTTTTCCAAGGCTTAGTGTTTTTCGAAAAAATTTCAAAATTTTCGAAATTTCAAAAACTGAATAAACCCTATCTAGGGTGGTCATTTGATCAACGGATCCACAATTCATTACAATATAATTTACGGACACACTCTGAAGAATGCGTTTTCGATTTTTTTTTTTTTTTTAGTTTTAAAATTGTGAGATTTTTGGTCCGCCGAAAAATAAACTTTTTAATTTTGAAGAAAATGTTTCTTAAGTATATAGACCACTGATATTCAAAACAAGAAGAGTCGCAATATGGCACGACTATCCAAGTTGTTGATTTTTTTTTTTCTCCAAGAAGAAAAAGATTGTCTATGTTGAATTACTGTGGAATCTTTTTATACATAATTTACGGACACGTCCTGTAAAATACGTTTCGCTGTATTTAGGAGTTATGACACGGATTCTTAAGAAACCATGCTAAGGAATTTTTGTTCTGAAAATTTGACCGACCCCACCTGGATTTCATCCCATGAATCTTGGAACCAGAATCGAGCATGGTAATCATTACATCACCAGGACTGACTTTTAGTTTCTAAATATTATAAATAGTTATTAATGCATGAGACACAAGTGTATACTTAAGTTTTTACGCAAGCATTGCAAGTGTCAAAATCTTAGCATGATTGTCACTCTATAGACATTACACAATACTATTGTTTCTGTACAACCTGAAGTATGCAATATATATACATATTAAAATAATATTTAGATAGCCTACATGGGAATGTTTTTTATATGACAGTATGGGAATATGAATATGATTTTACATGAGACACTTGAAACAAAATGATGAGATTTGTTATAAACTGTACTAACGACGTTTAAATTTCATATTGCTATCGCATTGTTAGGAGTAGATTTGCGAGTCGAAAAACCCGCACAGACCATTAAACTGTCTAGGCTCTCATTCCAGAGATCTCTACGAATATCCACTTCTCCTTTCGGGAAAGATCGTTGGCCAGAAGGTTCCATTTGGAAGTGTATCGACATTGGACCCAGAAATTTCCGTCTCCCTCCCTATATAATCTGTGGCGAAGACGGAAGTCAGTCAGTTGTGTTTTTGAGAACGATAGGTGAAGTGCGAAGTGAAAAGAAATTGTACTCATCAGAGACTGTAAAATGGTTGTGAAACAGATAAACTTTGAATCAAGATTAATTGTTCGTTCAAATTGTGATTAAATTACTACAGATAATTTGTAAAATTAAATAAAGTAATTGTGAAATATTACACGACATCTGTATGGATTATTACGAAGTAAACTACGTGAAGAGGAATCCCCGGCGATCATCTGACAATATCAAAATTAATTGTATTTATGGAATTAAAAATATCTGTACAAAAAAATCTGTGAAAAATCATTTAAAGAGTGTGTTGGTAACTTATATACCAGTGAAAAAATCGACATTCAGTCAGTATTTCTGAGAGAAACATTTGTTTTTCTTCTTCAAAAAACAGGAGGCTAAAAATTTGCATGGAGGACATATTAAATAAGTTAATGCCATGTTTAAAATATGTTCCTGGTATGAATTTTGGTGATCCATATGTTTAGCTTTTTTTTTAATTCAATGGTTTATTTTTTTGGTAAACAATTCACTGGAAAACTGGGTCGGGAAATTTGATATGTACATAGAATTTTTGCTTTAAACATTCGAGACAGGCTATACAGACTGAAATTATGCAGATTTCAACATTTCGAAAATGTTGGCAATTTTTGTCGAAACATTAGTATCATAGTTGTAAAAATGGATCGAGAAATTTGGAATGTAGGCTGGATTTTTGTATTAAAAATCTCGAACACACTCCGTAGACAGAATTCTTGCAGTTTTCAGGTTTAGAAAATGTTTAATTTTTTGGTCAACACGCCGCGACTATAGACTTGGAAAATGTTGTTAGGAAATGCGGAATTTGACGGATTTTTTTGCATTAAAAATCCCGGAGATTCACTCCTCTTCTTTTTTCAGTTATCAACATTTCGAAAATAATTTTTTCTTCAGAACTTGGATAATGGGTTCGGGAAAATTAAAGTTAAGGCAAGATATTTGGCGTTAGGAATCCCGCGCGCATCCTGTGTACTGAACCTGTGCTGTTTTCAAGATTTCGAAAATATTTACATTTTTGGTCGAAATAGTAAGATTACTGGCCTTGGAAAATTGTATCAGAAAATTCGGGATATTGATACACTGCTCAAAACAATTAGAGGAACACTTGTAATAAATTGAATAAGTAATTGTTTTTTAAAGCTGTGATGCTGAACGTTGGACAATATGTACATTGAATTATTAATTGTATCATTGGATACAAATTTTAAAGATCCATGGCCTAAATACAGAGAAATTACCTCAAATAACAAATATAGATTTTTTTTTATTTTGAAAGGCACTGGCCACTTCTAATTGGTAAGCTTCCTGATGTTGCTATAGTGACGAATGTTGATTATTGCCTTGTTTATTGAAGTCTCTGACAAAATGAGGTATTTAAATGAGTTTGAAGTGCATCATGCTCTACATCTTTTACGACAAGGCCAATCTCTGCGACAAGTGGCTAGAGAGCTTGGGGTTTCTCCTTCCGTGGTGTCCAGGTTACGCAACAGGCACAGAGAGACAGGTAGAAAATGTGGCCAGGGCCGTAAATTTAAAACAAGCCCCCAGGATGACAGATACGTTGTTCTTTCTGCTCTTCGACAGCGTACAAAAACTGCAAAAGACCTGCAGAATGACCTTCATATGGCTTCCGGAATCCGGGTTTCAGACCAAACCATAAGGAACAGATTAAGGAAAGAGAATATTCGTCCAAAAAGACCCGTTAAGAAACCACGCTTAACAAATGGGCATAAGGCAGCAAGACGTACGTATGCTGAAAACCATGGTGATTGGAACCTGAACCAGTGGGAGTCTGTACTCTTCTCGGACGAATCCAGGTATCGTCTTACACGTTGTGATGGTCGATTGAAGGTGTGGGGACGGCCAGGAGAAAGATTTTCTGCAGAGGCTGTACAGGAAATTGATAGATTCGGAGGAGGTTCCATAATGGTGTGGGCCGGAGTTATGTACAACAATCGTACGGACCTTGTACTTGTTCCCAGCGACTGAATGCTGTCCGGTATATCGAGCACGTTCTGGAAGAACATGTAGTACCTGCTGCTATTGGAGTAGGCCCTGGATTTCTGTTTATGCAGGATAATGCCAGGGCACATTCTGCGGCTGTCACCAGGGATTTCCTGAGGAGGAATGAAATTGAGGTAATGGAGTGGCCAGCGGTCAGCTCAGACCTCAACCCTATTGAACACTTGTGGAATCTTCTAGACAGGAAGGTCAGGAACCGACATCAAGCTCCACAAACTCTGCAGCAACTTGGAGATGCTCTGAAGTAGGAATGGGAGAATATCCCGCAAGATGAAATCCAGAATCTTATTGGGAGCATGTCACGAAGGTGCCAAAGTGTCATCGAATGTCGTGGAGGCCATACACGATACTAACTCTATATAACGAGTGTTTAACTTTGAAAAATAAGCATAAGATTCAATTGCTTACATAGCGGAATTATTTGAAAAGTTAATTGTCAGCGTTATTCATTTGTTTTTACTGACATGAGCAATAAATAAATAAATAAATAACCATAAATAATGTACTTTATTAATTTCATGTTTGTACCTTTATCCAATGAAAAAATATTTGCATATTTCATAGTGTTCCTCTAATTGTTTTGAGCAGTGTATATTTTATGTATTAGAAATCCCGGACACATTTGTGAAGTATTTTGTATTTTCCAACATTAAAAAAATTACTTTTTTTTATCAAAACACCATGACTACAGCCTTGGAAACAAGGGTCAGGAAATATGTATAGCCCTGATTTTTTGCATTAGAGATCTAGGACACTATAAGTGAATGAATTGTTGTAGTTTTCCAGATTTCGAAAAGTAACATATTCTCGGTTTAAAAACCTAGACTATACTTTTGGAGTAAAGGCTCTGGAATTTTGAGATATACGCGAACATCGCCTGTAAAATGCATTTTTCAAGGTTTTCAAAATTTTGACATATTTTTTTCAATAGGTCAACAATATTTCTTGAAAAATGAGTTCGGAAAAATTGGAATATAATACGGCGAATTTGTTCATTAGAAATGCCCAACACTCTTCATAAGCCAAAACCGTTCTCTGATATTCCCTCTGACCTGATAATAACCTAGATTGTAGTATGTGTCCCGTAACTACATAATGTCACTGATAAACTGCCAGCGTTTATCTACTAATACATGATCTTACGCTTTTCACTGTTTTTGAATGTATATTTATGAATATCCTTATACTGGAATGCTGTGCGAATGAGACTCACAAAAAAATTAAACATATGCTGAATTCAGGAAATGCATCCTATTATACAAGGACTCGTCATCCCAATCTCTCTCAAAAAACATAAATCTGAAAATATATAAAACTGCTATTCTCTCAGTTATATTGAATGCATGCGAAAAATTCATTCGTACTTTAAGATAGAGGAAAATATATTGAGTATTAGAGAATAAAATTTTAAGGCAAGATTTTGACCCAAAGAGAGATAAACAGGCGAATGGAGATTACTACATAACAGCGAGCTACATTATCTTCATGGGAAACCATATGTAATGAGAACAGTTAAATCTCATAGACAGCGGTGGTCAGGACATGTGGCACGAATGGGGAATGAAAGAGGGGTATGGAAACACCTTGTAGGAGAGAAAGCGCCCTAGGTAGGCTAAGAATGACGTGGGAGAATAACATTAACTATGAATTAAGGGAAGTAATTTATACAGGTTTAATAATTGGAAAACAGTACGGAGTCCATGCAGTCATGTACCTACGGATTCGAAAGTGCCAGTGAGCCAGTTAAATATTTAGTTTCAAATTCTATGCTCTTAAGAATGACTATTTAACTCATGCCTCAAATGGGATTCAATGACCAATCACATTTCAATTATTTTTTAATTACAACCAATCACAGTGTTTCACCTCGAATTTATCAAACAAGTTTATCATAAGTAATGCCACGAGTGATTTCCAATTTATCTAGAGAATTTGGAAATCAAGAGTGGCATTTGTTAGGACTATTTAACGAATAAAATTAAGCTGCTTACTCATTAAGCTGCTTAAATCATTATTTAAATATAGTTATTTTAAAATATTTATATATTTAATGTAAACGACGATGTTTGAAAACAAATGAAAAACGATTGGTACGCTTCATTTCCTTCTTTTTTCATCACTGCAATCAGATCATATTATTTGTTGCCAAAGGAACGCAATATTGTAAGAATGGCCCTAGTGGAGGAATTTATAACCAACATTATACGTATTAATGAATTTCTGGTGTCCTATGATGTAAGTATCAATTATATTTTTCTGGAACGTTATTACCTGGGAAAAAATACATTTAAGAAAGTGCAAACAGTGGTTTTATTTTTTTGGTGGTATAATCAATTACTACAAATGTTTTATATTAACTCCCGCATGCGCTATGTGTTGACATTCATGCACTATATATACAATCTGGTGGCCGTGTTTCTTAGAGAGTCAGTCACTGCAAAATAATGCTATGGCCTATTCAGAATGTTAAAAAGGAGGTGCTTTCTTTATTATGATAAACTTTAGTTGGTAAATTCTAGGCGAAACACGACTGTGGTTGGTTGTAAATAAAAAATCATTGAAATGTGATTGGTCATTGACTCCCATTTGGGGCATGAGTTAAATAGTCTGTACCGATATTAGGTCTAGGCATTGTTTCCCAGTATCTAATATAATAAAAAGGAATTTTATCCAAATGTAATATAGGCCAAAATATAAAAGAGTAACAATAATCCTAAATATACCGAGTTTATATTCAAAATAATCAGGGAACCATTTGTAATACAATGAAAACATAAATAACTTGATAATTAGAGCAGTATACGATTTTATATAAAGTATAATAAATTGCCAACATCATAGAGTTATTACTCAGGAAAAGCCCGGCATTACTCATGGTTTTTCCACCGGCCGCGTTGCTGAACACAATAGGGAAATGAATTCGAACTGTCCCTTTGTAATACGAAATAGATGGTCAAGATACTGTCAACTAGACATAAATCCCCAAACTAACAAATTACATTTACACAATAAGATACAAAATGACAGGTTTTCCAATGTTAACGAGCATGGGATACTCTCCAAAACCAATTAAGATAAAAATATTTTGGCATGACAGGAGACGTCTTTATCATAGATGTGGTACTTCGTAAATCATTAAAGGAAAAATATATAAGATTATTTTTGACAACCTAAGAAAAGGATATAGAGGGTTTGGACATCCCTTAGTAATGGAAAATGGGCGTAAACCAACATATTTGGAAATCTGACGTATATAGAAGAGGGGAACCAACCCCAAAACTTGTAACATTTGTTAATTTGTAAAGAGGCCCAAAGCATATATGTGGGCGGTATCATAAAATACCTAATAAACTAAATAAATTATTCGCGAAGAGTATAGCACAACACTAAGTTGTTGGCCCGACGTCCAACAGGGCACACTTACTTGTTGGCCCGTAGTCTAACAGGGCGCACATTACTTGTTGACCCACCGTCGAGCAGGGCACATTTCTCAAACTTAGTCTAAGTCAAGATCATCTCCTACATTGTGCTTTGGAACTCAAGAAAGTAGTCGGAGGACCGACTAGTGTATACATCTACAAAAATAAATTACTCCATTGTGTTAACTCCACGGCAGCCTCCAGTGATTTACCTAATAATATATCACTTTAATCTTCCTTGCATGAAACTTTGATGAGAATCCAGCTCTTACCGAACCCTGAACCTGAGCAGTCCGGAGCATCAAACCGTCCAGGTACCCATATCCCTCGGACACCAAACCTAAGCAACCTGAGCTAACAATCCCGTCCCAAGTCATATTAAAGAAAGCACCACCTTGTTTTTTAACATTCTGAATAGGTCATAACATTATTTTGCAGTGACTGACTCTCTAAAAAATACGGCCACCAGATTGTATATATAGTGCACGAATGTCAGCAGATGGTGCTTGCGGAAGATAATATAAAAACATTTGTAGCAATTGATTGTACCACAAAAAAACACTGTTTGCACTTTCTAAAACGAATTATTTCCCAGAAAATAACGTTGCAGAAAAATATAATTGACATATTTACATCATATGACATCAGAAATTAATTAAGACCTATAATGTTGGTTATAAATTTCTCCACTAGGGTGCATTCTTACAACATTGCGATCCTTTGGCAATAAATAATATGATCTGGTTGCAGTGATGAACAAGCATAACAATCGTTTCTCATTTTTCAAACATCGCTTCTCATTTGTTTTCAAACATCGCCGTTTACGTAAAATAAATAAATATTTTAAGATAACCATATTTAAATAATGATTTGTGCGTAAACAGATTAATTTTATTCGTTAAATAGTCCTAACAAATGCCACTCTTGATTTCCAAATTATCGATAAATTCACGACTCACGAAGTGAGGAGTGAATTTATCGATAATTTGGAAATCACTCATGGCATTACTTATGAAAATCTTCGTTGCAACAAAGATGACTAATATAATCTCATTATCTGCCTTCATGAAGTCTGAATGTATCTATTGCTGACATGATTTATATGTTTTCTTCTACTTTTACTATAAAATCTCCTAAGACAATTTTCATATATTCAAAAATCCTATAAAATATAGGCTGTATTATAATTCTTGAACCTATCTTTATCTACCTACAGGATAATGTAATTTATAATTTTACTAAAACATGTCATTGGCCCTTTAGAATCACGAATGAAATCCTATTGCTAATAAATTAACATATCTAATAACTGATAATATATTTATAATTAAAACCCCCGTTCCGAATTCTGGTCTCTCTACACCCCTATAGTATAACGTTAAGGTCTCCTCCTTCTTGCCGCCATCTAATGTCCTCAAAGAAATTCACGTACTTCCTCCGTTCAAATTTTGCCTCCTATTACTATATAATGTGGACCACTGTGGACTAATGGTTATGTTCCTTGCCTCTTGCCACGAAGGTCGCGGGTTCAAATCCGCCCGGGATCAATGGACATTTTAGTATGGAAACAGTGAACTACATGGTCTTTATAAGAATGAGGTGACAGAATAACATTAACTATGATTTCAGGGAAGTAGATTATACAGCGGATGATTGGAAAACATTAGCTCAGGATAGAGATGTATGGAGAGCTTATGTCCGCGCGGCCATGAATCTACGGGTTCGATAGTGCCAGTAAGTTAGAATTGGTTAAAATCCAAGGAGCAATTCCTCCGGTAGGGATTTTAAGCCGTGGGTCCCGAGTCTGAAATTTTTCAGGCTTGTAAAAGAACCTTAAGCCTGAATAAAGAGGCCTCTAAACAAAATTTACTAACTTCCATCATCCTAGTAAAACTGTAGTTTTCTACTAGATGTCTCATTAACCGCATACTATTCATGACATGTTGTACGGAAATAAGTAACTAAAATTAACCTGGTCTGGTAACTCCTAACTAACAACAGAGACACTAAGGCCCAACACAGTTATTATACCTACGCCATTTTAGATACTGACATCCTATATTCCAAGTAAAAGTTCCTATGTTTTAACTTTTGTCATGGATCCTCGACCGGAAATTCGAATGGAGGAGATTTTACTTCAATAAAACGCATAAAGCTTGTTTCGTGGCGGTTGAATTGAATTATTTTCACTCTTTCGATCAAAGTATCTCTTTTAGTCTGGTTTATCGCCTTTGTAACTGTAGAACGAGTTTATCCTATTTTGAGGATTTCCGAAACTTTGACACTTTTGGCTTCAAAAATTGGGTTGGAAGTTTTGGAACAGAGGTCGGTTTTTTCCTGTTCTAAAATCATATACACATTTTGTTGACTTCGTTTTTGCAATTTTTAAAAATGTTTTGAAATTTGGTCAGAAATTTTGGGACAGCTCTCGGCTTTATCAACCTAAAATCCCAATGGACACATCTTTTGTAATTTTCAACTTTTTTTTTAATTTTACTACAACATTCAATTACAATTGAGAAAAACTAACGTATAATGAATGCTTATTTATAAGAATAGTAGCATTTGCTGAGAGTGTTTACTACAAAATAAATATTTAGGTTATAACCATATTCATGGGAGTTGTTCAATGAAATATGTAGCAATTAATATGATAGGAGACATATAAACTAAGATACAACTCTAATATGCATGGATCTGAAACTAAAATGTTCCGAAATATATTAAATTGTTATTAAAATTAAATAAATCTATAAATAATGAAAATAGAATATATTACTAATATCGCTATAAAATATGTATGTGGAAAAGTAGAAATATATCCAGGTAAAAATTCTAAGTACATTTGTCTAGAATAAAATACTGTAAAACGCTACCTGCTATACAAATGACAAATAAAGAGGTATTATCAGAACTCTACCTACTACCCAAGTTACAAATAATATAGGAACACAAAAAAGGGTATTGTCAAAAGAATATAATTAATTCCAATTAGCGGGCTATACAACTAATAAGAAATATTCATTCTTTAAGAAAAGATAACATTAGTTATCTATTAAAAATATTAAAAATCTATTGACCCAATTCTTAGAAACCAATTAACGTTACTAAGCAATTCCAAGAAATGATGATAAAAAATTACTACCTGCCTAGTACTGACAACAAAAGACATTCATTCACCTCTAGAAAAGATAATCTCTTAACATTGACAGTTTACAAAGAAACTGATAAACATTTATCTATTAAAAATACCAAAGAACCAATTTACCCAGTTCTTAGAAATGTTATACATACTAGTAAATAATATTATTGTAACATAAAAATATATTCAATTGTAAGGAGTGGATTCGAGAAAAGTGGGAGGAGCCACCGCCTTTATAAGCGAGAACTTATATCAAATACACTCACTATCACTCTCAGTGATTCTGTGATCAGTGTTGAAACATAGTAGATCTGCAGACCGCGATCTCCGATTCAGTTAACAATCACTATCAGTGACTCTGCGTTCAGTGTTGGAACATCGTGGACCTGCAGACCGCGATCTCCGATTCAGTTTAAATATTTGATTCGTCCGAGAAATAGTTAAATTTAAAGTTATAGTCGGTTAAGTCTGTTGGACATTTGAAAATATATCGATTCGAGCACGCGTAACCATCGAATATACTTCATCGACTCACCGCACCAAATGGCGCCCATCGAGTCAAACACCCACGTATGAATCTCCAAATGACGCCAACGTGTCTTAGCCTTGATTAAAAGTTGTATTAGCATCAACGTATAATCACGAACCCAAATAAACTCTGATTTAAATAAACAATAACGACTTCCAAAGTATTTGCTGTACGAATTCGGAGAAATTAAAACTAAACATTGAACTGCTAAAGTGTAAATTTCTGAAATTAACCACGTGGCCATCAGTGAACTCTCTTTGTCAGCATACAATAACGAAATATTCGAGAATCGCTACATATATCCAACGAAACTGCTCGAGACATTAACATATCGTAGTGAAAATTTCCTCGTCACCCCTACATGTATTCAATTAAATTGATCGCCGTGTGCAAAGAAACAATCGTCAAGGTATCACGACAACACGACATCACGTAGATGAAAGAGTGGGCCTGCACATCAGCGAAACAGAAATCCAGCGGACAAGAAAACCAGCTGCAACACCTACACGTGGTAACTATTGTCCAGCACCACATCAACAGGCCAGTACAAAAAAAATTAATTCTGTATATTTTTATCTATATTTCTCTCTACAGGGCTCATATCATTAATTGTAATATTTGATTGTGTTTAACTTTAAATGCCCAGATAAATCAGAGTTAACTAGATCTACAACAAACTCTAAATAATTTAAATCTATGCTTCTCCGCAGTTCAAATAAGACAAAAGTAAATAAAATCAATACTAAAATGTTTAACAATCATGAAAATACCCCCCAACAAAATGAAATAGAATTTGTATATAATGAAACTAACATGGCTAATAACACTGTTGAAAATTCAGAACCGATCATGAGTAACGCTAATGCAAACATCCCAGGTCCTACTAATACACCTACCATAGATATGACTATGCTTCTACATGCCAGAAATAATCTAACAACCGAAGTTCGGGATTCTAAATTTGAGTGTAGAGAAGAAATAAGTAAAATACACCAAACAATCAAAGAAAATAACCAACAAATAAAAGTTGAATTAACTAATGCCCTCACAACTAAAATTCAAGAGAGTAACGAAAAGCTAAAAGCTGAAATAAACTCATCCATGAATAATATTTGCTCTGATTTATCTGGAAAAATAAATTCCGTTGCAAACGAATTATATAAAACTAATAGTGAAATTGATGACATTAAAGTTGTGCAAGAGACGATTCAATTGGTTATCACTGCCGAGAGTAAAGAGCGCGAAGAACAAAATGATCAAATGAAAAAAACGTTCCAAGACGCGATTTCTGACCAAAACAGTAAAATTGCCGACATAAACAAACAGAGCGAAGAACGCGCTAAGAAATTGACCTCAACCCAAGAAGAGTTCTCTAAAACAATAAATGAGATGAAAGAGAAAATCAATGAATTACATTCCCCCGCTAACGTGAACCACACCGCGGTACTAGCAAGAGAACAATTGAATCGTTCTTGCACAGACAACCAATGCAATATTTCAGGAGAAGCTGAAATAATAAATAACCAATTTTCGGACATTACATTAGTTCAGGCTACTCCAATACATAATTTAGGCACTAATAACAGGGTATATAACACGCCCATGTATCAAGGATTGTTAGATTTACCACTGCCGAAATTTAATGCCAATAACGGGACTAATCCTATCCAATTCCTCAACGAATTGGATAATTATTTGAAAATAAAAGGAATTCCGCAGGAACATTACATATATGTGGTCAAAAATTGCTTAGAAAAAGAAAGCAGAGATTGGTTTGAGATCACATTATCTGATAGTACTTCCTACGACACATTTCGTAGTATATTCAGAAATAAATTTTTCGGAACCGATCAACAACACAAAATACGGCAGGAAATATGCAGTGGTACATACAGCAAGACCAGTGGGAAAACCTACTCAGAGTATTTTCTCTCTCTGGCAAAACGTGCACGCCTCATAACACCACCTCTAACCGATAGTGAATTTATACGCATGATTATAAATCACTATCCACAAGCAATCCGCCCAAGCCTTCTCGTAGCCAACATAAATACTTATGACAAAATGCTAGACATCTTACAAATGCTAGAGACCGGAAATAATCATGAGTTGCAACCCCTACCTATGGTAAAACCACAAAGTTACATAAATCAAGGCTATAACCGTACTTACACCACCCAAGACAGAATATTTTCAAAAGGAGAGCGAGAGGCACAGACTTCGCAAAACAGATACCCACGTGATACAAATTTTTATACAAACAGAGGTAGGCAAAACTTTAGGGGACACGAAAGACACAAAAATGACCGCCAGATAAACATGTTGCGGGTAAATAGGCGAAATGAAATTCAAACGCGCCAAATATATGATAGACGGGAAAATCGCAGACAAGCCCCATTCGCCCAACATGATAGACAGATAAACCTAGACAGAGAAAATACTCGACGATGGTAAGAGAATTATTTTCATAATTCGTCGTACAATCGTCCACGGCACCCACAACCAAATACATTATCAGCTGGTAGACAAATCCAGTTGCAACATGACTCGAACCAAAGTCCTCAAGCACCGGAATTCAGAAACAGCCTAAATACTCGGGCACAAATATATCGGCCACGTAATGAAAACTCGGATCATAGCTATCAAAATACCCAATTTCAAAATTAAATCAGTACTGTAAATTCACGCTGCTAATGTAACTAAAACCATGGGCGTGTATCACCTGGAAATGATGCGGCCATATAAAGAATTGTAAACAAATGGTCCATCGGTAGTACAATATACTGTATTGTAATTAAGAATGTTGTATGAAATTGAGTGTGTAAGAGAAAATGTATTGTTGTAACCAAAATGTATAAAATTAGTATTAAGTAATTATAAGTTTAGTATTAAGCTACTTATTGTATTCTGTTATTCTTTCATGCAAGAGACATTTGTAGAGGTAAATTAACCAAGAAAATAAGTTTCTCAAAAGGAGAGACTTGTATATTTAAAGAAATACTAAAACTATTTACTTTCAATATACAAGTAGGCATTTGTAGCGATTAATATGATAGGAGACATATAAACTAAGATACAACTCTAATATGCATGGATCTGAAACTAAAATGTTCCGAAATATATTAAATTGTTATTAAAATTAAATAAATCTATAAATAATGAAAATAGAATTTATTACTAATATCGCTATAAAATATGTATGTGGAAAAGTAGAAATATATCCAGGTAAAAATTCCACGTACATTTGTCTAGAATAAAATACTGTAAAACGCTACCTGCTATACAAATGATAAATAAAGAGGTATTGTCAGAACTCTACCTACTACACAACTTACAAATAATATAGGAACACAAAAGGGTATTGTCAAAAGAATATAACTAATTCCAATTAGCAGTCTATACAACTAATAAGAAATATTCATTCTTTAAGAAAAGATAACATTAGTTAGCTATTAAAAATATTAAAAATCTATTGACCCAATTCTTAGAAACCAATTAACGTTACTAAGCAATTCCAAGAAATGATGATAAAGAATTACTACCTGGCTAGTACAGACAACAAAAGACATTCATTCACCTCTAGAAAAGATAATCTCTTAACATTGACAGTTTACAAAGAAACTGATAAACATTTATCTATTAAATATCAAAGAACCAATTTACCCAGTTCTTAGAAATGTTATACATACTAGTAAATAATATTATTGTAACATAAATATATATTCAATTGTAAGGAGTGGATTCGAGAAAAGTGGGAGGAGCCACCGCCTTTATAAGCGAGAACTTATATCAAAATACTCACTATCACTCTCAGTGACTCTGTGTTCAGTGTTGGAACATCGTAGACCTGCAGACCGCGATCTCCGATTCAGTTAAAACTCACTATCACTATCAGTGACTCTGTGTTCAGTGTTGGAACATTGTAGACCTGCAGACCGCGATCTCCGATTCAGTTAAAACTCACTATCACTATCAGTGACTCTGTGTTCAGTATTGGAACATCGTAGACCTGCAGACCACGATCTCCGATTCAGTTTAAATATTAGATTCGTCCGAGAAATAGTTAAATTTAAAGTTAAAGTCCGTTAAGCTGTTGAACTGTTGAACATTTGAAAATATTCTATCAAGCACGCGTAGCCATCGAATATACTTCATCGACGCACCAAATAACAACAACTGAATATTTATAAAAGACTGGATATAATACTTTTATTTACAAGTTTTCTGCACTCTCATTTACAAATTTTCATTCAAGAAATTAACAAAGATACAAAAAAATAACAAAAGTGAAAGAAAAGGAACTTTTGGAATTATTAAATTCCCATTCAAATTCTTTATAATGTAAAATAACCATACAGACAAATACATTTTAACTCATAATATGATGACATCATTACTAAGAAAAGTTTTTCATAGTACTTAGAATTACAGGAAAAGACGTTCTGCAGCTATTGATTTGTCCAAGTAACAAGATTAAATTTATTGACAGCTATGGTGAAAAATCTCCATTGTATGCACAGGAATACCAAAACTTATTCAATGATCAGATATAATCTATCAAAATTTATACCAACATTTCAATTACATATTCAGCAAGTTCTTTTTCAAATATTTCGTGTGCATCAAATACATGGAAACAAAATAAAATATATCCATTCATTCATTTCTTCTTTTTTTTTTTGGGAGAAGGTCACCTCGAAGATGAGTCATACCAACTGATATACTGTAATTTATTGAAATATTTTTTATAATAATTAATTCCATGGCACGACAGGCCTAGAAGGCCCTTAGCCTACCTTCCGGCTGCTGGCCTCACATCCACATGTATCAATCACAGAGGTAGATGATCATCAGCCAGTGTAGGGGTGACATGTGGTCAGCCAGTGCAAATTGTCTGTTCTTTACAAGAGATGACCCAAAAGTATTCTTAAAACGTTATTCGAGATTACAATAAAAACAATCTACAGTATCCACACGATCATATTTCTTTAATAATTACTTACATATAACTGATATAAATAAAACTTCCTAAAATACATTTTGGATCATCTTTTATTTTAACTTCCTTTGGATTTCAATTTTTTTACCAATGTCATTGTTCAAATCATATTTTTATATATTAAATTAAATAGGGAAAAGAAAAGTGAGTCACTTCTTCCATGAAAACTAAAAAATATAATTTAATTATAGGCCTACAGTGTACCTAATTATTTCCCAGTATGTCAAAAGTTTGAACGAAAATAAAACAATGGATAAATTATTTTCTTTACTATTTTTCCACTCTTCCTGTTTCACTTCCTTTCCGTGGAGAATCTAATGGCAACTCAAACTCCATCTTGAATAAAAAAAGTAACACACCTGGTTCTTTCCCTTGACCCTTCATATTATTTCAGAAAGTACAAAATTAATGGAATTTTCTTAATTCATATCAAAATCTTATGTCCAATTTATATATGAGTTAATTAAATTATCAAGTAATCTTAGAAGAGTATTGTGATGAATATACTTATTTTATTAAATGTTAACAAAAGCCAACTTTACAATTTACTGATTCAATAAAAAAAATTTCCAAATAAGATGTTATCTTTCCAAAAAATTATAGTTTTAATAAACTGTCAAATTCATATCAAATTTGTGATACTTTGGCTTTACTTTTTTTAATATTCAGGAAACCTAATTCCACAACTTCTGTATCAATATAATTACTGAATACATATTAATTGGTTCAAAAACCAATTGTATTATATCAACATCAAATTTTCGCATAATGTTGTGATTACATTTTTACTTTCTTCTGAATGTTTGAAACTTCAAAATAAAAAAAATAGTAGCATTTTTATAGAAATATAGTTTTTTTTTAACCAAACATGAAACATCTAGAGGCCACATACCTCCCACTAAAAATCTTGGCCTTGAGGAAATATTGTGGAAATGGATTGTATTTTGTTGAGTAGTTGGAAGGTGCAGAAAGGTCCAAGTATCAAATTTTAACAGTTTAAACTTTTAAAATTCATGATAGAACACTATTGAGATTAAAATTGTGTAAAAATTTTATAATTTGTACCTGATAAAACAGTCATCCTCAACTATATTAATTTCTGTTGTAAAATGTCGTCACGCTATTAAAATCTAGGCCTTTCAAAGAGCATGTTTCATGTTCAGAATTCCTCATGGTACTTCATTCTGAAGATGAAGCATGCTCTTTGAAAGGCCTAGATTTTAATACTGTGACAACGTTTTACAACAGAAATTAATATATAATCAATTGAGTTGGTGTTTACTTGATGAAAATCCATGTTTATTAATTGAATAAAAATAAAACGTAGTTTTAAACATGTCTGAAGAAGGTACAGTGTACCGAAACAGCTGTCACTGAATTATATAATAAATATGAAAATCAAATAAAACTACGTTTTATTTTTATTCAATTAAGAAATTAATATAGTTGAACACGACTGTTTTATCAGGTACAGATTTTAAAATTGTAACACATTTTCAACAGTTGTCAAGCCTCAGGTTGTTTGTGCTTGATGTACAGGAACTAAGTTCAATTGAAGATTTCTCTAAAATATGAATGCAAGTTAATTGGTAAATTTTAAATTAGCATTTAATGGTATCAATAGTATTTGTTGAAAAGTTAACTATGGTGACTCCTTTGAACCTTGGTAGTCTAGGGGTTACCTTCCTTGCCTCTAGTCCCAAGGGTAGTAGGCTGAAACCCGGTGAGGTTCGATGGATTATTAGGATGGAAAATCCAATGACATGTCCTCCAGAATGGACTTTAAGCCATGGGTCCCGAATCTTAAAGCTTTTTGGACTCTAAAAAGAATCTCAAGCCTAAATTACATATCACTCTGTAGGAAAATAAGTGTAGAGAAACTCTTGCTAGGGAACACCCATGTTCCTACATAGAGAAGTATGGAAGTAGACTACTAGTATCTTTGCATGCTAATGGAGAACCAATATCTTTTGTATGCATTTATCTTTCTGTTGGATGAATAACATTCATTTTTTATGGTTATGGTGTTACAGGATAGCAAAAATTAAAACATATAAAACAATATTGAACCCCAATAGTTATGTTTGGAAGCAAAACATTGTTATCAGAAAAAGATAAGTACATGTTAAATACATGGGAAAGAAAAATATTAAGGAAGATATATGGAGCAGTACAGGAACAAGATATATGGAGAATTAGAACAAAGTAGGAATTGAAAGAATTATATAGGGATTTAGATCTGGTAGGAGATATTAGAAGAAAGAGACTGGAATGTGTAGGACATGTGTTGCAGATGGAGTAAGAAAGAGGTGCGAGAAAGATTTTAGAAGGGAAACCGGAAGGAAGAGGAAAGGTTGGAAGACAAAAACTAAGATGGTTAGATAAGGTTGAGGAAGACTTAAGACAACTGAAGGTGGAAAGATGGAGACAGAAAGCTAGTAATAGAGAAGAATGGGCAGTTGTTATGAAGAAGACCAAGGTTATTAGAGAACCATAGAAGAACACGTAACAGATCTCAGTTAAGTAGAAAATTATGCCATAAATTTAGTATAAAAAAGTAATGTAAACTCTATAATAATGTCAAGCATGCTGTCAAAGGACAAAATAGGATGAAGCTCCTATTATTGAAGTTTTGCAGTGAATAAGGATATCAACTGACCATGCATGTTGTATCATCATAGAAACAGATGAAATGAAATAGAATGAAATGGATGAAATATGTGTGGAGAAGTTAAATAAAAGTCAAATAAAATTACAGCAAGAGAAAATGGGAGAAACATTAAGAAAAACATTGCTCTGCTCCAATTTCTCTATCATGAACCTCACATGGTAAGACGAGATGCAAACTGAGAACCTAGAGGTGAAGAGTGAGTGTCTAAACATTTGTGCCTTGGGGCTGCTACATCCTTAATCAATTATTTTAAGAGTGAATTTGGGAATAAAATAAAATAAGTTAAAATATACCTTCTTAGGTAAAATCCGTCGTCCTCAACTTATAAAATATGTAATCTTTATGCCTGTAGACCTTTCAGAACATCCGTTCCATCTTCAGCAGGTCACTCTTTGCTACAACATCCAGTATGATGATTGATGCTACTGGTCCTAATGTGGCTCTGTCGTGACAGAGGACCAGTAGCATCAATCATCATACTGGATGTTGTAGCTGAAGATGGAATGGATGTTCTGACAGGCCTACAGGCATAAAGATTACATATTTTATAAGTTGAGGACGACGGATTTTACCTAAGAAGGTATATTTTAACTTATTTTATTTTATGACTCTCCACCTCAATGGTTTTAACAATGAATTTTATTAGTATTGAATTTGGGAAGTTAACCCTTTAGGTGCCGTGAGCTGATTAGATCGGCTCTGATGTTTCTGTCCATTATCTGCAGACAATATATTTAAACTACTTTCAAAGCCGATCACATCGGCGGATGCAATTTAAATGTGAAACAGGAGTTTTACCAGTGGCATGCAGAGGTTTAATATAAATAACAACTGAAACAATCCTTCTACCAGCTGATTATATCCGTATTTAGAAGAGTTTTTTTCAAACAAAGAAAATAATAATAAATGAATAATACATAGAATTATTATTTCATGATTTACTACGTTAACCATTTACTGGAATGGAGTTTTGTATTTTGAAATGAAATTCATTTTTATTTATATTTAACGGGGGTGATGGGTGAAATTTCTATTTTCTACATTTTTTTTAGCAAGAGACTTGATTTTTTGTACAAACATTCACTGCATGATACATAATGATGTGTTTAAGTTTCATTCTTGTGAGACATTTATTTTACGAGTTATTAAATATTATATTTTAAAAAATGCATATATTATAATTAAATAGATTCCACAATTTTTTAGTAAAATGTCCAATTTCTTTTTTACAAGACCCCTAATATATTTAGAAACATATCATGCATTAGAATTCTTATAATGTGAATACAAAGGGAGAAAAAAAAATAATGTTGTACCTCATGCGTGGAATTAAAAAAAAGAAGTTAATAATTGCATACATTTTATTTTCTATTTCTTAAAATACTACTTCAATCATGAAACCCATGCACTACTTTGTTACCCATTGTTTTTAGGATATGCAGTAAAAATTTGAACCTTCTAGGACAACATTTCTGAATTCCATTCAATTTTGAATGTACAAAAATGCAGTGGAAATAAAAGTGTGGAAAAACAAGTTTAAAGATTTGCATGCAGATAGTGTTTAACTGGCACAGCCTTTTAACTCTGACATCATTTAGGTCACTTAGTAGCATCATAGGCCTCTGAAACTTTGCCAACATATACATTAGAGTACAGGCTATTTTTTAGTACAGAAAACAAAAAATGTCAATTTTGATCTCAAATGGTCAATTTTTGACCCATCGCCCACTTAACCAATTTGCTTATGGTAGTTTTAAATCTGTCTCGTAACAAGTCAGTGTTAATCAAGTTCATTTTAAGTTAATAGCATTTATTTTATTACATTCTTTAATAACTTAAGTTCATTAGTGTCACAATTCAAATCTGGGTATGAAATTCAATTCAGTTTCACACTGAATATTTCAGCTATTAAAAATCCCTCAGCTGTTACTAGAGTACAAATCAATAGGACATAGAAGTGTAGGACGCCCATTTACTAGATGGGAAGATTCATTAAATCCCACTTGATGTGAAAACAGGTCAAAAGGTCTAATTTCATGAAGTATAAGAAGAAGAAAAGGATAAAAATGAGATATTTTTAGTATGATTTTCATAACTCATTAATACATTTGCAATTTATTAGATAAAATATTTAGCAAATTCAATATTACATTAGCACTTATAAACAAATTTAGCCTGGGTAATTTTTAAAACCAAATAAGAAAATTAAAAGCCCAGATAGTAAGAAATCTGGAATTTACCAAATTAGTTGCAATGACTGCAATAAATTTACATAGGAAACATTAAAAGAAATTTAGATACTCCTACAAAAGAAAATTTTAGAAATATTTAAAATGGTGTAATTAAAAAATCAGCAATTGCAACTCATAGTTTGATGCAGAATCACATAATTGAAAAAGAAACAAGATTATTAAGATATTTAGAGAAACTTATTTAACTATCAGTTTGGGAAAATATATGTATTCAGCAAAACAAGTATAGGTTCAGGAATTTTGAAGTTCCCAGCAAGCAAGATTTTAAATCAAAGTTCATCCAACTGGCACCAGGTGGCAAGTGGAATGTTGATGTTATCAACTCAATTTCAACAGTCAGAGTTTAGCTGATGATGGAGGTTGTCTCCGAAACTAGTCAATAAGAAACACATATTTTTATAAGGTGAAGTGTAAAAATGTCCAGTTCAATTATGTAATGTTGATAATTTGCCTCATAATATTGCTTCCAATTAGAATTTTTATTAAATTATAAGTTTAAACCTTAATTCCAAAAAGAAACAAGATTATTAAGATATTTAAAGAAACTTATTTAACTATCAGTTTGGGAAAATATATGTATTCAGCAAAACAAGTATAGGTTCGGGAATTTTGAAGTTCCCAGCAAGCAAGATTTTAAATCAAAGTTCATCCAACTGGCACCAGGTGGCAAGTGGAATGTTGATGTTATCAACTCAATTTCAATAGTCAGAGTTTAGCTGATGATGGAGGTGGTTGTCTCCGAAACTAGTCAATAAGAAACACATATTTTTATAAGGTGAAGTGTAAAAATGTCCAGTTCAATTATGTAATGTTGATAATTTGCCTCATAATATTGCTTCCAATTAGAATTTTTATTAAATTATAAGTTTAAACCTTAATTCCAAAATTAGTGCACAACTTAAATGATATTGGGAGAACAATGTAACATATCATATATGAAAGAATAAGTCCACATAGGACTTGACAGCCATACCTTAAAATTCATTTCATACAAGGTAATGTGCTGTTGCAGATTTTTTTTTGTGCGTAATAAAAATGATACATAACAAAAGTAGAAGGATATAAATTTAGGAAATTCCATACAAATGATTCTGCAGAATTGCAACTGAATACTTTTTTATAATGCACTAAGTTTACCTCTACAAAATTGGTACACATTATCCCTCTGAAGAGTGCACAATATGCAAGAAGCATAGCATAATGAACAGCAACAATTTAATGCAATGTTCAGAACTAGATAAAACTGGAAATCTAACTGCATTATACTAGACTGCTGCACAACTAACGGAATAAACCAATGGCCATTATAGAAGAAGTAAAGTGTTCCAACTATAGGCCTTAGGAGGTTCTTGGGGTAGTAGGAGGTTAAGGCTCCTATCTTTCTACACAATGAGCAGTAGATATCAACTGGGTAGTCAGTCATGCATGATGGCCATATTTGCCTTCAGAACAAACATCTCCTACTCATTTTTGTTAGAGACTGAGTCAACCTCAGGGCCATGGCACCACTTGAAGGTTTAAGTCAATTTAAAAACTTTGATCCACTGGGACATGAATCCTAACCACCCAAAAGAAATATATTTGTGACAAAATTTATATAGGAAAAACAAAAAGAAATTTTAAAACTTGGGTGAAAAAACAACTTTGAAATTATAAATGTCAGAAATGGTGAAGTGGAAAAGTCAGTGGTATTTGCTCAAGCTTGGTCTGAAAAGCATATAATTGATACAAAAGCTAGTTTAATGAAACAAATAAAAAACAAAAAGAGTTCATGGTTTGGGAATAAATACACATTTAAAAAAAAAACTTATGAATTTTGAAAATCCCAAGGAACTCAATTTGAACCAGAGGTTCATCGGTCCACCAACAGAGGTAGTAAGAAGCAGTTCTGCTGAGTGATGGAACAGCAGTTGATAGGATATTATTGAAGATGAAACCACCTAGGTTTTGAAACTGGTATAATTAGAAGACTGGAAATGAGGTGAGGTATACAGAATTTTAATTTAAATCTCAATTACCAGTACTTTAAAACATAAAATATTGTTACATGTCATATAAGCGGCATTTGAATTGTGCGGGTGAGTCGCCCATGGTGAGTTAGGTGACCCGCAGAGCCGCTTGAATTGTCTGGAATGTGTTGCCAGATGTTTCTACCGGCCTCTCCCTTCCCCTTGGAGAAGGACCCACATCTTGAGGATTCTGGGCGCCGAAATTGCACGAAGCCATTTCGAGAGCTTTCCTCCCACTTATATAAAAGAGCGGAGGAGAAGGTCGGACAGTCAGTGTTGCGACAGTCTTGTGTTGGACGGCGAGAGGTTAAATTGTAAGTGAAACTGTGAGGAAGTACTGTATTTGTAATTGTGTGGTGATTGTTAATTAAACCTTCAAAGAAGAATAGTTGTAAGATAAAATTGTGATTGAAGATTTAGTGATAATTGTGAGAAGAAAATAAAGTGAAAAGAAAAATTTTACATAGCAAGTGTGTACTTATTCAAGTCCAAATAAATTAATGGAAAACACTGTGCCATTGGCGACAATATGTAGAATGGTAACGAGTTAATCACTTTTCAAATGTATGAAAATGGAGTGGAAACAGAAGAATTAGGTATGTGAAAGTGGCATGATGACTCTCTTGTAGAGCTTCTGAAAAATTCTTGTGTGTGTTAGACTGCTTTGATATTCTTTTAACAAACATTATTTAAAAATTCAAAATGATTTATTTTTAAAAAAAGTAAATAATGTGAAAAAAAACTATACTTTTATTCTTCTATAAAGTTTTTATTTTGTAGAATATAAATATTTATAACATAATTGTTGAAAAGTTTCTTTAAAAAATAAAATATCAGTAACTTAACTGAGATCTTGAGAGGTAATCTAAATTAAATAGGAAATAAATGAGATATGGAATTGCTGTATACAGACGGATGAAGATTTCAGTCTAAGATGATAAGAGAGGAAAAGGAGAAACATAAAATGAAGGAAGTTAATAACCATGATATTGAAGTTATCAAAGTCCTATCAGATTCATAAGATATTTAAATCTGGTTATCTGCTTCATTCGACAATACACTATGCTTGTGTTTTTTTCGCATAAATCATAAATCCAGTTATTACAAAAAAAATTAATAATAGTTTCAATATATGCCTTGCATTAATTTCATAGTTATAAGGGTATTCAAAGAGTAATTTACATTTCAAAATAGAACACATCTAAGGGAGAGATGGCTTATATATTGAAATATGTAGTGAGAATCAGCAAGATGATTGACAATAGGCTGGATGGTACGTGTTTGATCCTACAAAAAGGAAAGTATACATTCAGATAGTTTTCAAATTACCAAGGTATTTGTGTGAGGGAACACAATATAGTGATTTTATTTTGAGGAACTTAATTTTAATTTATTACAAGATTTTTTGCACAAAATAGACTAACCTATGGAAGAAATATACAAAATGAAAGTACTGTTGCATGATGAGAGGAGAAATGGAGTAATATTAAAAACGCTGTAAATTAACTAACACATATTAATTAATGGATTGATAAACCTAAGGTAAAATATCCCTGGTTTGATAAGTGGACAAATATTATAATTGAGGGAGAAAGAAAAAATCAAGTATGTCTAGAGCATATCAGAAGGAAAGCAAGAATTAGTTATGAACATTATAAATACAGAACGAAAAATGCAAATAAGATATGTAATGGAAAGAAATGAACACAAAAAACAAAAATATTGGAAGAACTAGAAAATTGTGGACAAAAAAATTACAAGTTTTTATAGAATTGTTAAAAATCAGAAGCAAGAAATTAAAATGAGTTGAAGAGAATATATTCAACAACTACTAAATAGACCTGATGAAGAAGTAGTAGTTTTCGAGGTTCCGCCAAAATTTGCATCCTCATGAATAAGTAGTACGAGAATTATCCATCCATGGAGGAGGTTAAAAATCTTATCCAAACTTTAGGAAAAATGAGGCAGTTGAAGAAGATGCAATAACAGAAGAAGTGATAAAAATAGGGTAGAATATTTTAATAATAATACAGAATTTAATCATCAAGACATGGGGTACAGGAAAGATTCCTGATGATGGAGTATGGCACACTTTTGCTTAATACATGAAAGAAGATAATCCTGAAATAAAAAATTACATAGGAATATCCCTTAAAAATCAGCGCTGTAGCCGAGCTTTTAAGGCATGATGGCACAGAGCTACAGAACTTCCACTGGTTCGAGTCCTCATATTTTCTCATGAAATTCTGGCCAGTATGGGACCATTGCCTACCCAGAATCATGAGAATTTGGGTAGCTACAATAAGTAACAGCTCTAGAATGTGAAAACCAGCTATAATGCCTGGGGGACCTGACATGGTGAAATGTTACCCCGATATTGGCTGGATGATCATCTGTATCTATGATTAACACATGCTAGGCCAGCAAAAGCTGGTAGACCAAGAGCCTTCTATGCCTATATTTCAAACAAATTTCAAGTATCAAAGAAATCATTGATGTTTTTATTATTGATTTAACACTTCTCACTGAAGGATAAATTATATTTGAAGAGAAAAATTTTTGCCTAGACCGAGACTCGAACCTGGGACCTTTGACTTGCCAGGCCAAATGCTCTACCAACTGAGCTACCGAGGTGAGTTGTGATCTAGATGCAATTTTTCTCTTATATACGTTGTAATTCCCTTGTGCCAAATGCTTTGAAATCTTTCCTTCTATCTTTGCAAATGGCAGCTTCTTAGTTAAGAAGATATTTATTGGGAATTTAACACTACTTTATAAAGCCAGTAGGGCTTCTATAATTTAATATAATTAATATAATTTATCCCTCAGTGAGAAGTGTTAAATCAATAATAAAAACATCAATAGAAGCCCTACTGGCTTTATAAAGTAGAGTTAAATTCTCAATAAATGTCTTCTTAACTAAGAAGCCACTATTTGCAAAGATAGAAGCAAAGGTTTCAAAGCATTTTGGCGCGAGGGAATTACAACGTATATAAGAGAAAAATTTTCGTCTAGATCGCAACTCGCCTCGGTAGCTCAGTTCATAGAGCATTTGGCCCGGCAAGCCAAAGGTCTCGAGTTCGAGTCTTGGTCTAGGTAAAAAATTTTCTCTTCAAATATAATCAAAGAAATCAAATTAATGAAATGAACTTTAACAAATATAAGAGGAGAAGTGTTAATACAAGGAAAAAGTCAGACAGCTTCAAAATTTATACCAGTAGTGGACCAAAGCAAGGTGATAATTAGTAAGAATTGCCCTTTAATTTAGTACTAGAAGTAATAAGAGAAATGGAAACTGGTACTGAACAAAATGGTATGAACTATAAGAGGATAGTGGTGATTTTAAATTTAACAGATAATGTTCAAATTATAAGTAGAAGAGATGCAATCTGTGAACATTAACTATAATTAAGAGCAAAAGAAAATAGTAACAAAGTAATAGCATTTTGGGGAAATGAACATACAAGATCAGAAATCATAATAGACAACAAACCTCTGGAACAAGTAACAAATTTTAATTATTTGAGTTGTAATTTTATTATTGACACAAAAACTGAAAGAGACATAAATTTGAAACTATCAAAATTTCAAATGATATGTGGAACTATACATAAAATATTAAAGAACAAAACAAGAAGAGATATTAGATTGAAGTTTTATAAAACATTGGCAGTTCCTGCATTACTTTATGAAAGTGAAACTTGGGTAATGACTAAAAAATTACAAAGTAGAATACAAAGTATAGAAATAAACTTCCTTAGAAGAACAAAAGGCTGCACAAGATTGAATCGGATAAAGAATGAAGATATAAGAACAGAGTTAAGTATATATCCACTGAATGATAAAATCAAGGAAAATAGAGATAAATGGTTTGGACGTGTAGAAAGAATGAATTTAACAAGATTACCAAAAGCAGCATTTAACTACAAGCCAAGAGGTTCAAGGAATGTAAGGAAGGCCAGTGAAAAGATGGACAGAGCAACTGTGAGGCAGAACAGGCAATTTGCCTAGCCCGTGAAGTGAAAAAGAAGAAGAACAGATTTACTTGTTCGGGCTACTTTATAACTGAAGGTAATCAGGTGGACTTAGGGAAAAAAAATTGGCTAAAGGAAATATATTCTATTATTACTTGTTGATTCCAATATTTGAAAGTGTAAAATATATCAAGAATATATAAACTTAAAATATATATAAAATTGTCATTAACCCTTGTGTAATTTATAGTTTAGACTGAGAACAGTAAATATATTTTAGCTACATGGAAAAGAAGAATTGACTACTCCATGGTGCAATAGGCTTAGAAAGCCCTGCCAGTTGCTGATTTCATATACACATCAAGTGTTAATCACAGAGGTAGACGATCAACTAGGCAATGTAGAGGTGACATGTCTGGTCTCCAGCATATTACAGCTGATTTTCTCAAACAAAAACTGCTTCTTATTGTGGCGACCCAAATTCCTCATGATCTATGAGGATTTGAACCAGCGCAAATTCCCCTAGCTCTGCACAAAGACATCATGGCTTAAACTGCTCAGCTACAGTGCAGGACTAAAGAAGAATATACAGGATTAAATATGAAAATAGATTATATTTGAAGAGAATTTTTTTTTTTTGAAAATAGATAATTGAAAACAGACACAAATACAGAAATCTACAGTTTGTTTAATTTTTCTGATATAAAAGTAAGAGGATACAGTGGTTGGGACATGATAATTTATTTTACTGGGCAGTAAACCAGGAGAGCACTTGACACTTTTAAGTCACGCTTATACAATTACTTGTTGTTAAATAATTAATTTTTCTCGAGAACTAAATTTATTTTGTGTCATTGATTTTTTTTTTTCATTTTTCTACCTTGTACATTTTATATTTCATTTGTTCAATCTAGATTAGATCAAAATATGTTGTAAATAATAATTATATTGTAGATATATCATGTAATAATTTAGTTTATTATAATTTAGACGTAAGAATAATTTTTGTATTTTTTTAAACCTGCCTGAGTATTAGACAAAGCCTTAAGGCCTTAACTCTGCAGGTAAAATAAAACTTTTATTGTTATTATTAAACCATGAGGAAGACAAATGGTTGGTAATCCAAAATTGTGATGATTGAACATTGTGGAGTAAGATTTGAAAAACTTGGGTGTCAGAAGATGGTTCAAAAGTTTGAGAATAGGGAGGAATGGCATTGAATTGTAAGGGAGGATATGGTCCTGCAAGAACTGTAAGCTAATGACGATGATAATGAAGTGAGAGAATAACTCCATCAGGTAAAATAAAATATTACTTTAATATATTTAACTATGCTACTTATTTAAGAACTCAGTTGGAATTCAAAACTTGGAGCGAAAAGATTAACAAATTTTGCACAGGGGCCTCTTAATTCAGGCTTGAGGCTTCTTTCATGTACCATAAATCTATGACACAGGATCCATAGCTCTACTTCCCTTCTGAAAAAAAGTCATACTCAAGACTTTTATACCCTGAAGAATCCATGGCCAGATTTGAATCTCAAAATTTCAGAACCAGAGACAAGTACAGTAATCACCAGTCCATCAGGACTAACAAATATCACAATTGAGGGTGTTGTGTGTTAAAAATTTGCATCACAGCCTTTTTTTCAATGAGAAAGAGTTACAGATCTGCATTGTACGTGTTTTTGAGTCACCGTTGGGAGAATTATATTTACCATAGAAATTCAAACTCTCTAAAAACCTAAATGTTTCATTTAATTGAAAAGTCTATAGAAAATTGTATGAATGTTTTTAGGTTTTGGTTGGTTGACCTTTTATTTAATGATATTCTTCAATAGCTAAAGTCACTAATATCACAATTCTAACCTAGGCATGAAAGGGCCAACAACTTCAGCCCAGAGCCCTATTTTTTCAGACTTCAGTTATTTTACATGTCTTAAATCTATGATATGGGATCCATGGATTTAGTTCCCTTCCAAAGAAAATCATGTTCAGAATTTGTCCTGAATATCCATCAACTCCAGCTGGATTTGATATCATTAATCTAAGAATCAGAAGTGAGCAAGGTAATCACTGGTGCAACAGGACCGACTTCTTAATTTTATACATAGATATTTATATAACTAAGCAAAGGAGTCGCATCATCAGCTATGGTTGGATACAAGTAATGATGAATAAATGAATGAGTGAAATAGTTATTTATGCAATGATCATATAATGATAGCTATTGAGATATGGGTGTGGCAGTAAGTTTTGACGCAAGCATTGGCAAGTATCAAAAACTTAGCACAAGTGTCGTATCATAGCCTTTATATAATAGTTGAATACATCTGTTTTTCTATGACCTGCAATAGGGGAGGGAGAAAAAAACAAACTCCATGGTGTGACAGGCCTCACAGCTGCTGGCCACACATCTACATGTGTTAAGCACAGAGGTAGATGATCATCCTGCCAGTGTAGGAGTGACATGTGTCAGGATGTTGGGTACCCCAGCCTTTATAGCTGGTTTTCTCAACCTGGAGTCGCTATTTATTGTAGCTATCCAAATTCCTCACGATGCTGGGTAGGCACTGGTCCTATACTGATCAAAACTGCATGAGAAAATGTCTTTCCCCATGGAGACTCGAACCAGCGGAAGTTCCATAGTTCTGCACCAAGGCATCTTGTCTTAACCACTCAGCTATGGCATGGGACAAAAAAAATACAAAGGCATAAACAAATACTAAATATTGAACTTGTATAGGAATAAATCACTATGAGGTTTAATTAAAAATAAAATGAAATGTTTCATACCTTTCCTCATTACTAATTACTTAGAAGATTAGTATGAGGAGAGGTATGAAACATTTGATTTTATCTTAAATACTAAAAGTTTGATACATTGGAACTAAGAATATGATTTTAATAGAAGGAAACCAAATACTGGTGACGAAACAGTGGAAAACAAAAGAGTGTGATTGTATATGTAGTTTCTAAGATCTCAAAATGAATGGTAATTATGGAATTAAAAAATCTGTATCAAAATAAGAATTTTTATTAAAATGACATTCATTTAGATACAGAGCTAACTGCATAATAAATAAATAAATAAATAAATAAATAAATATATATATATATATATACATATATATATATATTGTAGGAGTAGAAAAAAGAAGTTTCTAACCAGATTGCTATTTCTGTTTTAAATAAATGGGAATTACTTTAAGAATTACTCTCTTAAAAAGTATGAGGAAGTAAAAAAAAACCAGTTAAATTTACTTCCGTTCTCATGTAAAGAAAAGGTAAAGAATGATCTGTCCTATACAAGGCATTACAATCAGCAATGTATAATTGTATATCACTTGATATGAGTCACAGTACATAATAAACACAAGTTCACACACCCCACCATGTACTTTTATCATTCTGAGTCAGGAAGAAAAATTGTTAACACTTCCACAAAATTACACAGTCTCAAAGCAAGCAAAGTTCTGTTTGTCACAGTTCTACCAGTACAATTGTCAGTTCTTCCATCACAGATGGACAGAGACCCATTTCTCTCAACATTATCTGTTGTCAATTTGTTAATATTTTATTTAACACTTTTAACAGCCCAGGCCATTGGCATAACAATTCAAATGTAGGCATGAAAGGGCAGACATGTTCTGTTCAGAGACCTCTTATACAATGTTTGAGATTTTATGCATGCTGTAAATCTGCGACATTAGATCCGCAGTTTTATTTCACTTCTGAAGGAAATCTTTCTCAGGATTTTTACCCCACCATTCAAATGCATCGATTCCAGCTGGATTTGAAACCACGAAACTTGAAACCAGATGCAATAAAGGAAACCACAAGCTTATTGACTTAGGCTTTCACGGCCAGAGTTAATACGATGATATTGAAGGAGATTTCCAGGCTGTTGGCCATGGTCTTGAGGCTTGTAGTTCCCTGACATTTTGCCAGAGACTGCATCCGGCATCCTCAAGAGTTGTCTTGAGACTGGTAATCTTGCATGATATTAACTGGGTTGCAGGAAGATTTTGGTTCTCCTTGGAATTCCTGAATAGGAGAACCCCAGGTTCCTGCTAAAGCATTTGTCCTGGTAGTGATTTTGAAAATTCATAATTAAAACCAATTGTATATTAAAATGATTGTCAACTGCCTGCCCTATTTATACAGTTAAACATGATGTGTTCTCTGCACAGTCTGTTCCATCATAAGTTGTATCTGCCTTTTGATAGTTAGGGGTAGAGACTTCCATTGCACCAGTGAGGTTGCTGTTTGAAGGCAGATATAACTTACGATGGAACGGACTGCGCAGAGAACACATCATGGTTAACTGTATAAATATGGCAGGCAGTCGACAATCATTTTAATATACAATCGGTTTTAATTATGAATTTTCAAAATCACCAAGGGACAAATACTTTAGCAGGAACCCAGGGTTCTCCTATTCAGGAATTTCAAGGAGAATCAAAAGGATAGCACACCGCTAGTCATTAACTTGGCAATGCCACACGGCCTTCCTACAACTGAGTTACTCTCATGCAAAATTGCCAGTTTCAAGACAACCCTTGAGGATACTGGATGCAGTCTCTGGCAAAACATCGGGGAACTACAAGCCTCGAGACCATAGCCAACAGCCTGGAAATCTTCTTCAAGAACATCACTAGTTCATTAATCAGAACTGATTTTAATTCAAAATCTCTCAGCAAAATAACAACAGACACTGATCATTCTCTCTCTTTAATGTTCAACGAAGAAATTAACTCGACTGACAAACTTTCAGAGCTTAGTCAGTTGTGATATCTATCTTAATAAAGAAACTTGTGATCTTCATAATAAACTGGACTCATCTTACCTCATAACTTGTTGTATTCTATTTCAAAATGTTTCTATATGCCATGTATACCAACATCAGTTTTTCCAGACTGTTGAATTGTATGTTGTCGGCCCTGATGTCCAAGTGGAAGTTGACATCCAGGGTCAAACAACATAAAATTCAACTGTCTAGAAAAGCTGATGATGATAAGAATGGTACATCAAAACATGTTAAAATAAAACACAAGTTACGAGGTAAGATGA
Source organism: Diploptera punctata (assembly GCA_030220185.1). Lineage (NCBI taxonomy): Eukaryota > Metazoa > Arthropoda > Insecta > Blattodea > Blaberidae > Diploptera > Diploptera punctata. The sequence goes on from JASPKZ010000826.1 coordinate 42,674, forward strand.
TTCTGGATTCACCTTATTTATTAAGAAGAACCTCATATTGTAATGTATTAATATCATAATTTTCATTTTAAAAACACAATTGGAAGTAACATTAAGAGGTTTATTTAATAATAAAGATGTTTTCTCTGTGTATTCTTACCTCTTACGGTTGTTTTTGTTGAGTATATGTGTGTGTGTGCCAACACGGTCTAATTTTGAATCCCTTTCCTAATATTCCTCTGAGGTGCTGGATTTTTATAAAGGTAAATTTAGTTATTACAACACATGTAATCGGAAAGTCAAGTTTATTTTTGCGCTAACTTACTACGTAGATACAATTAAAACAGGATCAAATGTTTGAATTTAAGTCCGTTCCTAGGACTAGAGGGGTCTCGAAGTGTATTAACTTTGGAACAGGCAGCACATGGTCCTCAATAACCACATAACTTTGAAGAATTCCAAAACTCACAACATTCAATTATCACCTTCCGATGGCGATAAACCAAAGGTGAAGATGGAGGATTCGTCAATAGCCAGTTGTAAGCTGGGGAAGATCCATCTCCCACGAATCTCTACATACAATTACTTTGTAAGGACTATCGTCCCTGATGAGAGCGCCCAACACACACGGCGATAGCCTAACACACACTGAGAGAGAGTGTTGTGGTCATCTACAGACCTGAGCAATATGCAGAAGTTGGCAACAGTATACAACAAAATGCTACCACACAATTCAGCGTTACTGTATTCAGGTGCCTACTAGCGGAAGTCAGATGAACTACATCATTAGCGTAATAACCGATGGCAGGTGTCTGCTATTACCGACAGAGAGAGTAACTCTTGTCGCAACAATATGTTTCAAGGCTTGTGAGCCCCATCGTCAGCAATTACAGACTGTAACAGTCTATAATCACTGAAGATGGGGCTCACAAGCTTGAAACATATGTTCAACAAAAACAACCATAAGAGATAAGAATACACAGATATAATATCTTAATTAATTATCATAATTTTGAATTTATTTTTGTTGGGTGCATGATATTTTACTTCATCATGATTCATAGCTGGGCATGAAAATGCAGACAATTTTTGCTCAGACACTTCTTGCTTCAGTTTTGAGATTCTTTTATTTGCTTTTATTCCGAACAATGTTTAAATCTTGAAATTAAGAGATGTTGGTTGGATTAGAACTAATAAACCTAAAATGTTGGACATATATTATATCCTTGGACCATAATAGATTTTTTAATTGATTAACTGATTTTCTTTCCAGGATTTCATGCAGTGATTTTGGCATACCAAATGTAGATAAAATAATAATGAAAATATTACACCAGAAAATATGAAAATTGCAATGGAACTACTGATCATTCTTAGAAATTAAAAAAAACTCAATTTTTTTAATGCCACAAGGTTATCTTATGACTTTTCTGGCATTCTTCCTGACATTGACAAAACTGTAACCTATTTTTAAGATTAAAGTACCTGAAAGGAGGAGTTATGTTGCCTTGATGATGTGATGGGTGATAAATGACAATGAAGCACCAGGAGAGTCCTTAAACCTAAATTCCAGACCAAGGGTGATCACAGGAATAATTCCCTACAAACTTAATGCAACATCATTAATAATTTCAAATAAATAAGGTGAATCTGGTACATCTTACCTCATAAATATTTGTGTTCCATTTGACATATTTTAATATGCTGTCCACATCATTGTCCAGACTGGCAATAATATGGACAGCATATCGAAACATGTCAAATTATACTCAAATATTTTTTAGGTAAGATGTACCAGATTTACATGATTTATTAAGAAGAACCTCATAATGTTACTTCCTATTGTAATTATTATTAATAATTTTAAAATTGTAACTAAGAAATAAATAATAAAAATATTTATGTTTGGCATGATAGGTCCAGGGAGCCATGACCAACTGAAATAATAGCTGTCACTGACTAGCAGAAGATAATACAAGGAATCATAGTCAGTGTATTGCAGTCCCTCAAACTCAATTTCAGCTTCCTTACTGAATTTTGCTATTTATTATACTCAACCCATTACAGATCTTAGAACAAAATATAAATTTCTAACCATTAGAATAGGAGGCTGTCCATATCAAATAAATTTTCTGTTAATTTTAAACACAAGGAATTTCTGATATAACTTCCCAAAATTATTCAAAATAATATGCATTACAGAGACTTTTGATGCCCCAACTCCTTTAAAAAAACATTAAACTGAAAATATATAAAACTATTATTCTACCAGTTATATTATATGGATGCAAAACATGGACTCTTACTTTAAGGGAGGAAAGAAGATTGAAAGTATTTGAGAATGAAGTTCTTAGGACAATTTTTGGACCAAAGAGAGATGAATAGATGGGTGAATGGTGGAGAAGACTACATAACAATGAACTACATGGTCTTTATAGGAAGCCAGATATAATAAGAACAGCTAAGTCTCATAGACTGTGATGGGCAGGACATGTGGCACGAATGGGGAATGAAAGACATGCATGGAAGCTTCTTGTAGGAAAACCAGAGGGAAAATGCCCAGTTGGTAGACCAAGAATGAGGTGGGAGAAAACATTAATTATGATTTGAGGGAAGTGGATTATAAAGGGAATGAATGGAAAGCATTTTCTCAGGATAGGGATGTATGGAGCATGCGGCCATGAACCTACAGGTTCGATAGTGCCAGTGAGTAAGTAAGTAATATATATTTGTCTCTCTCACTATTTAACTAAGCCTCTCACAAGGTTTATAGCATGATCAATGAAGTGTGCTCAAATCTACAATAATGATACTAGCATAATTAACGTTATGTAAGTTACAAAACACATATTACAATCCAGGTCATTATCAGGTCAGCTTGAAAATCAGAGAATGGTTGTGGCTTACAAGAGTGTTGGGCATTTCTAATGAACAAATTTGGCATATCATATTTCAATTTTTCTGATCTCATTTTTCAAGAAATATTGTTGGTCTTTTGATAAAATATGTTCTTAGTTGATCAAATAAAGACTATACATTCCATGGTATATTATATATAAATTCAATGGGGAAAACCATCCCAGTTTTTTTCTTATTCCACCTCCAACACTGGCTAAATTTATTATGATATATATATATATATATATATATATATATATATATATATTTGTTGTGTACAGTAAAACTACTTTCAAAAATTTTTATTGCAAAAACCCTTAAATGTAAGACTATGTATTAGGAAGATCTAGCATAGGTGGGAGGATAGAATTCTAATGGATCTTAGGGAACCTACCTTTAGTGCATAAAAATACTCCCCTAATTATGATTAAATGGATCCTTATAATGAAATTCTAATAATTTTGTGAAAGGTACTGCTTTTGAACTAGAAAATTTTATTGAATGATTCCAATATGGCTACCCCATTCTCCAAATTTTAATTTTACCTATGTACTATTTACACATAATATGTTGAAATTCACTTCACATGTACACACATCTGTATTTATTTTAAAAAAGCTAACTAAAGTTACTTATATAAACCTTTTATTAGTCCTTTTTGTCAAAGATGTGTTATTAATTAGGTTGAATTTTTATTGGTTAGCTTTTAAAATTTATTGTTGTTCAAAAATGGTAACTTATTAAAACTTAAAGAATGCATGTAACAATCAATAATGCCACTAGAATGAGTAAATGTTTTTTACAATGTAGATCACTGAATTTAACTAGTTCAAAAATGGTATGTTTATATACAATTATGAGAAAAAAATTTAGTTTACCTTACTAAAAAATTTTTGTAAATTCTATAGAATCATAGTGTGCATGCACGAATGCTTCAAGTAAATTCTACACTAATGGCAGACATATGTGTAAAATGACCAATCTTCAGAATAAATCCCCAAACATTTGTTAGAAATGGATGTAGCCTACACCTACTTCCCCATTCCTAACCTAACAAAATAAATTACATGCATATTATTTAATGAAGTGTACACTAACTTGTCCAATTGGAACCTAACAAAATGAAGTGAGTGAACATCCATTTCTAAAACGATATTTTTGAATGCTGGCCATTCCAATTTCACAGATATCTCCGCCATCTAGTGGAAGTTTCTTTAAGCATTCATGCATGCATATACAATATCATTTGGGATAAATGTGACTTTTGCAGATAAATATTTAATAACTGTAAAAAAATATTATAAATTAATTATAATTATAAATTAATAATAGTATTATAAATTAAATTATAAATATCGTTGCAAATCATTTAAAATAGTATGATATGTTAGTAAAGATGGAGAAAGTACATAGAGCAATAGTATTACAAGAATCTATCAACCTATCTATAACGGCATACCCCTATTGTTGAGCCTTTGTAAGGAGTTACTAGACCAAGTTAATTTTTAGTTACCTTATTTGCTCATAGATGTTATGGATGGTATGCAGTCAACACACCAACAGGCAACTAAGGTATTACTTGGATGTTTATGTCTGTAAATTTTGCTTAGAGACCTCTTTATTCAGGCTTAAGGAATTTTTACGAGCCTAAAAATCTTCAGACTTGGGACCCTCGGTTTAAAGTCCCTTCCGGAGGACTTGCTCCTTGGATTTTTGCATCCTAAAAAAATCCATCGACCCTGGCTAGATTTGGACCCGTGATCCTTGGAACTAGAGGCAGGGAGCATAACAACTAGTCCACTGCAGAATATAGATGGAAAATCAAGGGAAAGGTAATCTAAACTTGAACCCAATTATCAATCCAGCATTTGAATTGAAAACTGAGGAAAATCTGGAAAGAAATCTTAGGTTGGTTAATACTGGGAATTCCCAAAGATGAGTCTTAAACACCAACACATGAGCCAACTCACGCTCTAAAATGAAGTTAAATCCATAATATCAGCAAACAGATGTTATTTTCAATAGTACTGGTAGGTTACTATTGCTGCTAAGAGTTAAACATATAAAAGTTTTTAGAATATTTAAACATTATGGTTTAAGAGCACTGTTATTAACATCATTTGAAAGCATAACAATCCTGAACTCAAAATGACACAACACTAACATGTTTCTTTCCCATTTACATAAATTCATCTTCATAAATGTACACTACTTTTATACATTGCCAATTTAATTATATCTATTCAATCCAATGGAGCAATATTCAAACAGTTCTCTTCAATAAATTCTTCAATTATTCTTAACAAGGTTTATTCTCAATCTTAAGGTTAGGCAGTGTTTATATTACTTAAACCACAACTCATTAACATTTTTACATATTTAATTTGGCAATTATCAAGGAAAAATAATTCTAACACACATTCCAGTAACATATCTATAGGTAATATTTCATTTCTGGGTTGCAAGAAAATATTATTCATACTGTTCAATAAATAATAAGTTATAAGATTGAATTATTGTAAGAAATATCACTATGAGGTTTAACTTAAGATTTAAAATGAAATTCTTTACATCTCAGCTCATATCTGGTCTCCTAATTAAACCAGATTCGAAACCTAGATGGTTTCATCTTCATTAATTTTATGACCGATGTTCTGTCATAAAATTACTGAAGATGGAACCGTCTAGGTTTTGAAACTGGTTTAATTAGAAGACTGGATATGATTATGTGTAGAGAATTTCATTTTAAATCTCAAGTTATGAGATGCAAATATTTCAAACCTCTTCTCTGTATAATTGGAAAAGAGACAAATCTAGATCATAATTTTTATTTAAATATATTTATTTGTGAAAAAAAGACCTAATTTGTATTTGAAATATGTGTGCATGTATATGAAATGCGACCACATGGAAGCTTTTAGTTTCCAAAATAATCATAAAAACTATGGGAGAGTGCAAAATGCTGATATTTTAAAAATATTTATCTTTACAGTTTGAAATAAAATATGTGTATATATTAAAATCCCCCGGTCAACTGGATCCATCGATATCTTAGTTTAAACAAGATGTTAAAAAGATACCACTTGGCAGTGCATAATGTTTCACTGTCTCTTTGCAATTGGTATATAGGGTCTGCTATTAGGTAATGTTCAGATGCAACAAAATAAATTGATATTATCTAAATCCAATATTCGATTCCTGTCTCCAAATTGAAGTCAGTTTGAATAGAAATTTTAAAAAATTGTAAAATATTTGTTATTTTAGTGTATTATGTTGGTATTTGGACAAAGGTCTCAAAATGGTCAAACTTATAATTATCAATATTTTATTTTAGGAAGTGATATTTTGAGGTTATTTTAATTAAATTATTTTTAGTCTGTTCATCTTACCTCAATATTAATGTTGATTTGTTCTTGAACATGTTTCGATTATATCATAATCATCATCAGCATCTTGCCCAGGCTGGTTAGATTTATGTTGCACATCCTGGATGTCGATGTCAGCTCCATCCTGTGGTTGGCCAAAGAACCTCCAAACAAAAAACCTCCAAACAAGGTCACGCTCCGTCGGTATTTCAAAATTCATAACTTCTGAAGAAGAACAAAAACAGAGTTATGAATTTTGAAATACCGATGGAGCGTGACCTTGTTTGGAGGTTCTTTGACCAACCACAGGATGGAGCTGACATCAACATCCAGGATGTGCAACATAAATCTAACCAGTCTGGGCAAGATGCTGATGATGATTATAATATAATTGAAACATGTTCAAGAACAAATCAACATTAATATTGAGGTAAAATGAACAGACTAAAAATAATTTAATTATCATTTTTATTTTAAATAATTACTATATATGTAGTAGTTGAAATGAGAGAATAGCATTAACCATTACTTTTTCTAAGGAATTAACCATGATTTGAAGGAGATGAATTATACAAGGGATGATTGGAAAACATTAATTTAGGATTGGAACGTGTGGAGAGCATATATCCACACAGCCATGAACCTCTAGGCACAAAAGTTATAAGTTGTAGTTAATGAAGAAAATACATCAGAGAATGTGATAAGCTTGTCGTCAGAGTAAATTAACCAGCCTCATGGGCTAGTGGCCAGTGTTTCTGACTACAGTTCATGAGATTCCAGGTTCGATTCCCAGTAAGACCATAGGAATTATTCCTTAAAGGGAATCAAGGTCAGGAATTTAGGTTAAGGGCTCTCCTAGTGCTTCATTATCATTTATCACCCATCATATCATCAGGGTAACGTAACTCTTGTCTTCCACGTGCCCCAACCAAATAAATAGACTACTACAATTCCGCCAGTGCCAGGAGAGAAAGCCAGAAATGTCATAAAAGACAATCTGGTGGCATTGGAGAAGGAAAAAAATGTATACAGTGAATTTTTTAATGGCTATACTCTAAAATTGAGATTTTACATGAATCAAAGTACTTGGGTACTTGTTACTTTTGGACCTTTATAATGTTATGTAACCAGCTTTTTCACTTTTATCAAAATTACGTATCAAGATTATAAAAATGCCCTTAACTCAAAATCCACCAAGTGGTCTCTCTTCATGAGCAAATACACAAATAATTTACTGGAACCAAATTATATTCAAAACTAAATGGACCTAACACAAGCTGCAACTGTATTAAGTAGAGCATACAATTGCATAAACTCTTTTCAAGAAAAGAACAGAGTGGACGTTAAATAAAACCCTAAGTTTTGAATAGAATCTGATTTTAGTAAATATTTCACAATAAAAATAAAACTATAAAATAAATTTAAAATAATGCAATATTAGTATGGTAACAGTAAAAAAATAAAAACCAATAATGAAGTGAAATAAATTCCTTCATAAAAAATAGTATATTATTGTGAATCTGTTAGCCACTTAATGCAAATATATTGCATGTTTTTTTTACAATCATTATTTAAATAATTTTTTTTTAAATTCTGAATAAGTATCACAAAAATTTTGATCTTACAAATTAAATTGATCACTTTTCACTGAAAGACAAATCTTATTTGAAGAAAAAAATATACGCCTGAATTGGGATCTGGGATCTGAACAGAGGGACAGAAGTAATCTTGTTAAACCATTCACTAATTGGATGATTTAGATAATTTTTTTTAACAAGTATAAATTTGTTCATTGGTAAGGTGACATGTAATTTCTTTTTTACTTTAGTTTCATTTTGATACACTTCAATATCTTTACTCCTAACGAATATATAATGTTTGTGTTATATCATAGAATACATATGTAAGTTATCTCTATTGTTGTGTACATTTTTGTGTAAACTTTGTCTATAATTGTGTATTTAGTGTCTTGTTTAAATTCATTGAATATTGATTTTAAATAAAATATGAAAAGATGATTAAAGATTAAATGGATTGTGATATTGAAATTCCAACCCCAGATATACCTTCACAATTAAGAAAATCAGAAACAAAATCTATCAATCAGTTCGGTAGACCTCTAGATTTGAACTCAGGACCTCTTCAACATGAGACTTGAACACAATCAACTCATTCACTGTAGATTATTTTGTTTTGCTGTAAATAAGTCATTGTTTTTCTAGTAATGAAAGTTCTATTAATTTTATTAACTTGTGAGTTTAACGTTCAAGTTTCAATCATTTAATGATTATGACAGAAAAATTAGTTGATGATTTAGTAGATAAAATGGCCGAAGAACATAAAAGCTTGGTTCTGTAAGTCAATAAGAGAAAAGTTATTTAATACCATTAAATGAAAGTGTCACTTGTTTTAATATATAAACTAATGTGGTACATAATATTAATACAGTACCAGTACTCAGATTTATTTTGTTTATATGGAAACAGAGAATGTGTGGTACACAATACATCTCTATTAATCAATAAAAGTTGGAAAAAAAAAGGACATAGTCAAACACTAGCAGAGAAGATTGCAAAACTCGCACAATTTTTTATTACAAATGAATTAATTAAATTTATTGAATGGGAATTTGTTACAATTTAATCAAACAAAAATCATTCTCCAATGGATCCCCTCCCATTGTGGTGTTGCTAGAAATGAGGCTGCAGATAGCTTAGCAAAGAAAGGCACACAAATGAAACCACACAACAACAAAGTTAACTACAGAAGAGCTGTGGCTGTCATACATCAAATGATACAGGAAATCTATCACAGCAGTTTTAATAACAGAATGAAAATTCAACATGGAAATATGTCATAAAATCTGTCCCAGACTGGCCAAAGAAAGAAGCAGTAGCAAAATTCCAAATGACTACTGGCAATGATTACCTGGCCAAACACCTACACCACATTGGTATTTCCAGTATTCCTTGTGAAAACTCAGACTCATACATCTGTCTGTCCTGCTTTGAGAAGTGAAAGCTTAGTCAACAAGTATTGGGAAGCAAGACAAAAGATGAGTGGATGAATGCCCCAAATATTGTGTTATATTTTCTTTTCTTTTTATTTGTGTGCTTTCTTTTTGTTTTTGTAGTTTTGTCATTATAAGGTCATTGATATTTACATCAATGCCTCTGCATTAAATAAATAAATACTTAATTCTAATTTATTTTATTTTAATAGCATTTTTATTTGATTGAATATTGTTAATATTTTCATGGAGTTTGTATGTTTTATTTTCACTTTAATTTATATCCAGTTTAACCACCAATTAAACTAACAACATTATCAATGATTTTATTGTTCTATTTATAATTATTTTGTTAATACTATTTTTTTTTACTTTTAGAAGATTAAATTTGTTTCCTTTTTATTTATTTTGATTGGTTGGTAGAATTAACTGAAACAAAACATGGTTTCTTTTATTTTTAAGAATGAGTCATAGAAAACAGATTTGGATTTTTTTTATTTATAAGAAATAACTATTTAAATAAATAAACACTAAAAAACAATACATCTAAACAAGTGACCACAGATGGTAGCATTATTTTAGTTTAAGTAAAAATTGAATGATTAAAATGTGTTTGCATTTTTATACTGTAATCATAATTTCTTTTGATATAAAACATATTTTTACTGTCTATAATCATATCAAAAGTGCATTCTTTAGTTAAATAATCCATTAATATAACTGTATTATAAAAACATTGAATATGTTCTCTTTTTTGTTTCTATTTTTTGTTTGTATGTTCTCTTTTTTCCTGCTAACCAGGATAACCCTAGAGATTACATCTGTAACTGAACCCAATATCTAAAAGATCTAATGTCCTACAAAAGAAAACAATATAAAGATATTTTCTTGCAATCCAACATATATCTTTGTAAGTTACAGTACCTTTCCTTTCTTATACCATTGTCCCTTCAGGAGTGATTGCCATTGCTTGTGAAGTGCAATTTTGAAGCTGAATTAAAATTAAATAGCATTTGGGTCACGTGTTACATGGTATAACAATACAAGCAACAGAATAAGTCAGCTTGAAATAAAAATATTAAAATTAGTACATTTGCTATTAAAATTCTTGTATTGCCAAGATCCATACAATGGGGTGTAGAACAGTACTAATAGATAGTAACAACTCATCATTCTTGTAATTCAAAAATACATCTAAAAGGGCCAATACATTTTGTTCAGAGGTCTCATATTTTACATGCTATAAATCTGCAACTCAAAATTTTCCTTCTGACGAAAGTATCTCCCAAGATTTTTGTACCCTTAAAAAACCACTGACCTCATTCAGTTGAACTTGCAAACTTTAGAACCAAAGCAAAGACAAGTAATCATTATTCCACAGAATCAAGTACTCAAGTAGAGAATTATAATATGCTGGAAAAATGTAAACTGAAATATAATTAATATTTCTTAGTGCTATAGCAGTTCCAGAACTAACTCAACTCTTGTTAAGTTAGTCTTCTGGGCTGAATGGCCATGGTCCAGTTTTCTTTAAACTCTGTCTAAACTTAGTTCTGATTAAAATTTTTGTTAGACTCAGAACAGTTTGAAGTACATATATAAATAAATGTCTTTCCTTCTGTGCACTCATTTAAATGCTCACGCCATACCCATGTACAACTAGTACTTTTAAACTCTACTCCACTCAGTCACATATTTTAGAAATATAATAAATTCTGAATAAATAAAATTTTGTTACCATATATTTCTTATCTTGTCATGCTTATGAATGTTCTTTGTTTACAGAAAGTTAAAAAAAAATTAAAGTAATAGATATTGAAAACCTATCTACAAAGTATAACTGTAGGCTTTCACGGCCGGCGTCTTGATCCCTATTAGGTTCGTCTTCCGGGCATATAGGCCGTGGTCCAGTCGTTCTTCTACTCGACGTTTCGTCTACTGCTGCGGTAGACATCTTCAGGAGATACTGCGTGCTCTCTGTGAACTCCTCAACAGTCGGCTGCAGACTGGCTGGTCGTTGGAAACTCCCTCCCTATTTATAGGCACGCCCCTGGTGGAGAGGCGGTTTTCTGCGCGGTCCGTGTTGCGTGCTGTTTTGTCCAGGCTGTCGCTAGCAGAAGTCATAGGCTTCGTTGTCGTATTGTGCAGTGCCGGGATCCAGATTTTGTTTATCTTCATGGTTTCTTCTTTTTTGTTAAAGGAATTTTTGTGTTTATATATTTCAATGGCTTCTCTGTACAGTCTGGTGTAATAATGTGATGTTTGGGACAATACCTGTGTTTCTTCGAATCTTATTATATGTTCTTGGTTGTTCATCCAGAACACAAGAACACAAGAGGCATTGCAGACTAAAACAAAAGGAAAAATCAGCCGTAGCGGAACACTGGATGAACAACCAAGAACATATAATAAGATTCGAAGAAACACAGGTATTGTCCCAAACATCACATTATTACACCAGACTGTACAGAGAAGCCATTGAAATATATAAACACAAAAATTCCTTTAACAAAAAAGAAGAAACCATGAAGATAAACAAAATCTGGATCCCGGCACTGCACAATACGACAACGAAGCCTATGACTTCTGCTAGCGACAGCCTGGACAAAACAGCACGCAACACGGACCGCGCAGAAAACCGCCTCTCCACCAGGGGCGTGCCTATAAATAGGGAGGGAGTTTCCAACGACCAGCCAGTCTGCAGCCGACTGTTGAGGAGTTCACAGAGAGCACGCAGTATCTCCTGAAGATGTCTACCGCAGCAGTAGACGAAACGTCGAGTAGAAGAACGACTGGACCACGGCCTATATGCCCGGAAGACGAACCTAATAGGGATCTATCTACAAAGACCTGAATACATTCACCGTATCAATAAATCAATATTCCTCTCTCAAACCATTTTTGGTACACACTACACACCATTGTGATTTTGCCTTCTTTCTATTGAAGGAACCCTCTTGGGAAAATAATATCCTATCAATCTTTTGGAGTGTGGTCGTAAGAGAATATAAATAATAAATTCCAATTGCTCTACTTTGCAAAACAAAATATGGAGGGTTGTTTCCGATCTCTGAGAACGATTTGCCAAGTAGATTGTGATGTTGGAGTGTGAGTCATCAGGACAGGAGCATGCAAGGTGATCAAACCAGTCAGTATGCTGCTTCTGCTACACTCGCACGTGTGTTGCTCTCATAATGCATAAGCAGATAGACCCGTTTTGGGAAGGGTATATTACTGCCCTTTCCGATGCTAATTATAGTTATTTCGCGATTATTGAGGCTTGCAAAAACGTAATTTTGTGGTGTCAAAGTGTGGAATTAGCTTAGTGCTTAATAAAAAGGGAAAGGGTCACTTGGGATTAATTCCAAAAGGAAAAAAACAGTCAAATCCACGACCTGCTACTACCTGCACCCCAGATGTAATCAGAAAGGTCAAGGTCCTTATTTGCGAACAGATTGGGAATATCCCTTAAAACTGTAAACACCATAATAAACAAAGATTTAAACATGGAGAAGCGCCACAAAAGCAGGGTTCATAAATTGTTGCCACGTCACATTGCCGAATGCCACACCAAAAGCAGGAAACTATGAAAAGCACCTGGCGGGAGAAAAATGGAAATTTTTGGTCACACTTGATGAAGCATATGTTTATCTAGGAGACTGCAACAAACCCCGGGCAATTTACTATAGAGAAAGGGGTGAAAAAAATTTCAAAAGTGGTATGCCGAATGCAGAGAAAATTTCTCCAAGGGATTTATGGTCATCGTGGGATATTGCTACAATGAAAAACTGATCATTCATAGAGTAGCTAATAAGGGCCAAAATCAACTCCCAGTACTACCAGGAAGAAGTTCTCACCCAAATTTACCGGACTGAAACCCCAGCTCTCTATGGTACAGACAAAACCAAGTCTGGGTGCACCAAGATAAGGCCTCCAGTCACACTTCAGGTTCAACCCTGGCATTCCTGGATAGAATGGAGCAGGAAACTGGAATACGTGCTATTCCATTCAGCAACATCCCAGTGAAGTCTCCTGATGCATCACCGATGGACTTTTGTGTCTTTGGACTCTTCAAAAGGGCACTGGGAAACAGGCGTCCTCGAACAATAGACGGTCTCTGGAAAGCATGTAAAGAGGAGTGGGGACTTCTAGACATGGCTGTGCAATGTAAGAGTCTTCTGCAGTGGAAACTCCGATGCCGAGCCATAGCTCGGGTGAAGAGCCATCAAATAGAGCATGCTCGATGGTGGAGACACGGCTTTTCTTAAGGTAAAACTTAAAAAACATTTGTTATCAGAGATCAGAAACAACCCTCCATATAGTAATTGAAGAATCACTATGTTTATGGAAGGGACTTTCACACTTCAAACAATTCATTCCACTTAAAACTTCCACATTTAGCGCTAAAACATATAAATTGTGAGATAACACAACTGGGTATCTATAGTCAATTGATTTTCTTTACATGCAAGAGAAAGAATACATTTCAAGAGAGAAATATAAATACCACATAATGTGACACTATACAGTGATTTTTTTTTGGCAAAAATAAGGAAATGTTCTAAAGATGGGACTGTTGAAAAGAATGAAGGCAAAATATTTCCTTTCTCTTACTAGTAACCAACTCAGTCTACATGCCTATTAAAAATTATGTCATAAAATGAAGAGGGATCTTTACGTAAGATGTTAGTGAAAAACAAGTTCATCAGCCTGTTTAACAAGCTAATTATATGTATTGGAAATCACAGATTTATGCACGCATTTAAGTATGGCAAACTGCATTTGGTCATTTAAATGTCTTGCTTGTATGTATGTGAAACTGCAGTTGGGACTGTGGGAGAACATTTAAATGATTACATGGGTTAATGATTCAAGAAAAAAAAAATTGTAGAAATACTTTACAACCTGTGATGCGAAAAATGTTTCTAAGTTTCAATCATACACCATGTGCTTGCGCTAACAAATGCAAAGCAGTTAAACTATGGAATCACGTGATGTAGCCAACATATACACAATATTTAACGAACCTAAAAGCTAACCTAATGCAATTTAAATACTGTAACCTGTGGAAGACCATCCTAATCTAACATAATTTAAGCACTGTAACCTGTGAAAGAATGCAAAGCCCAAAAAATAAATTGTAAGTTCTGAAAATGTGAAATATATGTGTACAGTTAATTAGTACACACTCTATGTCGGTTGCACTGGAACCTGTCTTTGATGTTGTATAGAATATTCATTAAAATCAATATGGCTGCCACGTCTTCATGTAGTTAAATATCATAGAAAAATATATTGAAATAATAATTTTAAAAAATTTAAAATCATTGTAAATGGTGGGAAATAATTTGAAAAATGAAACTCTAAGAATAAAATTTGACAGGAGTTTATGAAGGAATGGAAAAGTTGTGTCACAGGTTGTAAAGTTTAGCCAAAAATTGCATTATCATAAATATCATAACCAGTTAATTTCTGGACCCATGTTTTCTGAAACTTTTATGCTTTTCTTCATATTTATTTTACATCTCTACATTCTGGATAATCATTTTTGAAACCCTCTGAGGCCAAACAAGAATTTGAGCTGAAACATGTGTAAATCATCTTGGAACCAATGTGACTCTAAATTACAAAAATAAAAAAATTGAACCATTTATTATACTTTGTTTCATGACAAATGAAGATAATATTAGAAAAATAAGAAGTATAAAACATTGCTAATTGAAGCTGACTTACCTAATATGTGTTGTATTATTATATCACATAAAACACAACTTTCACTGTAAAAAACATAATTAACACTCTATGATCACATTTGGGATAACACATCTACTTGCATGAAGAAAACTGTATATTAACCACTAATGCTCTGGGTTTTACTCATATATTTTTTAATATTAAAAGTAATATGATAATATTTTAGTATAAGTTATTAATGACCAGCCTCATGGGCTTAGTGGTCAGCATTTCTGACTACAATTCATGAGGTCCTGGGTTTGATTCCTGGTCAGACCATAAGAATTTTTCCTTAAAGGAAATTATTTCTGTGGTTGCCCAAGGTTGGAATTTAGGTTAAGAATCTCCTGGCGCTTTATTATCATTTATCACCCATTATATCATCAGGGTAATGTACCTCCGCCTTCCAGGTGCTCCAACCTAAGAAATGGATTATATTTCCATCAATGCCAGGGGAGAAAGCCTTAAATATCATGAAAGACAACATGGCGACATTGGACAAAAAAATTATTATAAAATCAAATAATTATTTATGATTCAAATCACAACAAATATGAAAAAGAGAACTAAATTATCTTAAAACCAAAAGTTAATAGATGTGAAACATAAATGGGGAGAAATAATTAAAAAAAAACTTTTGGAAAAGAAATGAAGTAAATTACATGGTTCTTGAAGACAGTTTTATAAATCTAGTTTATATAATGACATTAAACTTTGACAAATTTTGCAACTAATTTTTATTTTAATGCCTATATGTCAAATGTAAAGAGCCATAACCTGCAAAAGTTGATGAGAGTCAGGGGTTGTATCAACTTTACATGCAGTAATCTCATAAAACAATAACTATCATAAAATAGGATGGAAATTAACTTTATATATATATGTCCACCGCTGTGGTCTCGAGGTAGCATGCTGCCTTGTCACGCAGCGGGCCTGGGTTCGATTTCCGGCGGGACAGGCTCCTGGCTGAGGTTTTTCGGGGTATTTCTTCACCTGTAAGACAAATGTCAGGAAGCTTAGGGCCCCAACGGTCCCTGAAAATCATGCAGCCATCATCATCATCATCCTTATCATTATCATAATCATCCACCACCGGTGTGGAAAGCAACGAGAAGCTACCACACCTATAATTCCCTAGTAAAGCTGCAAGGCATAGCATGAAAATGGTATGTTTGCAGTGAAAGACCTGCCCTCGGGCAGAATTACTATGGATGGATGGATATATATATATATATATATATACAGGGTGTTGCAATGGAGGTGAGGTGGTATATTGAGATATTTAACTATCACAGGGAAAAAACACTATGAGGTTTAATTTAAGAATTAAATTAATATTTTTAATACCTCACCTCATATCCTTTAATCGTCTAGACTGCAGTTTTGGAGTAGTTTGTTTATCAGACTCCAGTAACCTCTCGTCGACCAGTGTTATGTCATAACACAGTCGATGAGAGGCTACTGAAGATTGAGATATCGCTCCAAAACTGCAGTCTAGACGATTAAAGGATATGAGGCGAGGTATTAAAAATATTAATTTAATTCTTATATTGAGATTTGTTGATCATTTTATAATAAGGTATACCAATGTCCAGAAATGATGCATTTTCACACTATTACTAGTTAATTATATCGCCAGATCAGAGTTAGTTTGAAATATTTGAAGACTCATTACGTGACAACACCTTACAGGTAGTGAATGTGGCTGCAACGTGACGGGAGCTCCAGCACACTTCAATGTCAATGTGAGGAGACATTTGAATACCATGTATCCAGATCGATGGATTGGCAGAGGAGGAACCAGCCCCACGGCTGATCTTAACCCTCTGGACTACTTTTTGTGGGACGACATGAAACAGTCTGTTTATCAGACTCCAGTATAGTCACTTATGGATATTATAGCTCGAATCCACACTACTACAGAAATAATTCAAACATGACCAGTCGTATTTGAACATGTGTGCCAATCACTACACCGCCGATGTACGTTCTGCAATGAAATAGGAGGTGGATATTTTGAAAACTTGAAGGTGACTGTGACAGTACTGTCAAGTACTGAGTCTTGAAATCCAACTAAAGGAACTCTTGAGAAGTTAGCTGCTCATAGTGTGAAAACACATAATTTCCGGATATATGTACCTTATTAAAAAAATGATCAATACATCTCAATATCACCACCTCACCTCCGTTGTCAGTGTTTTTTTTTTGCAACACCCTATATATATATATATATACACACACACATCCATAGTAATTCTGCCCGAGGGCAAGTCTTTCATTGCAATCATGGCATTTCCATGCTATGTATTGTAGTTTTACTAGGGAATTGTAGGTGTGGTAGCTTCTGTTGCTTCCCACACTGGTGAAGGATGATGAGGATGATGATGATGATGATGGCTGGATGATTTTCGGGGACCATTAGGCCCTAAGCTTCCTGACATTTGTCTTTACAGTTGAGGAAAAAACCCTGAAAAAAACCTTACCCAGGAGCCTGTCCCGACCAGGAATCGAACCCAGGCCCGCTGCATGACAAGGCAGCACGCTACCTCAAGACAACAGCGGTGGACATATATATATATATATGTCAGCAGTGGTTACATTCCTTGCAGGTTCATACCCGGCCTGGGTGATGGATTTTTTTAGGATGGGAAAATCCAAGGAACAAGCCCTCTGGGAGAGATTTTAATCCATGGGTCCCCAATCTGAAGATTTTCAGGTTTATAAAAGAACCTTAAGCCTGAAAAGAGCCTTCTTCTGCCATTTTGTTACATAAAGATCACTATTCGCTTGAATGCCAACTTTTAAAAATAAATAAAAGAAGTCTGAAAGAGAGCAGGGATAGTTTTACATGCACCATGCCATGATATTCTCTGGATATATCACTAATCCACTGAAAACTCAACTTTCGAATTTTGTGAGTTAGATCTCTTTTTGGGGCAACTATTCAATTCAAGAGATCCTAGATTATATTCCTGTTCAGACTACAGAGGGAGGAATTTAGGTTAAGTTTAGGCTTAAGGACTCTCCTGATGCTTCATTATCATCTATCATATGATTGGGGTAACAGAATTCCATCTTCTAAATACACTAATCTCAGAAGAGGGTTATAATTCTGTCAATACCAGGAGAGTGATTCAGAAATGGTGGCATTCATGTAACAGTTTAACCTGTATATTATATAGGCCTATGTGTACTAGTTGAATGAAAAAGAAGACTTCATGGTCTCAATTCTGCCAGAATAAATAAAACATTGAAGAAATAAATCATAATAATCTTCTTGTAAGCCCTTGTTTCCCTCAATGAGATTTAGGTGCTCTCCCCCTACAGGGAAGAAATTGAACCATACTAATTTAGTTATACTTGTATTCATATAGATGTCATTGGAGTGGCCCCTAGTCAGTGTTCCACCTCACAGTGATATCTAGGAAACCAAGGTAGTACTAGAACATGAAAATTCGGTAAATTTTGCTTAGAGGCATTTTTATTCAGGCTTAAGGATCTTTTACGAGCCTGAAAATCTTCAGACTCGGGACCCACAGCTTCAAGTCCCTCCTGAAGGACTTGCTCCTTGGATTTTTCAAACCTAAAAAATCCTTCAACTCAGGCCGGGTTTGAACCCGCGACCCTCAGAACTAGAGGCAAGGAACATAACCAATAGTCCACCGCAGTGAATAAAATATGATGTTAGTTGACTCCAGAGCTGCATTATACACTCGATCATCATTAATTTATAGAAACATTAGCCATAACTGAAATTAAGTAAATCCTAAGATAACTTATGGAGGTAAGTAGGGAACATTTTATTTTACGATGCTCTGTAACAGCTAAAGTTATTAGTATTACAATTCAAAGACCTCTATTTCAAGCTTGAGCATCTTTTGTATGTCCCATAAATGAACAACACAGGATGCACAGATTTATCCCCATTATGAAGGAACCCCATATGCCTACTCAAAATTTTTATGCCCTGAAAAAAATCCATTGAAGCCAGCTGGGTTTGAATCATGAACCTTGGAACCAGAGGTGAATATGGTAACCACTGGTCTATTGCGACTGATTTATAAAATAAATACAAAATAACCGGTAATCTTCAAAAGTCAAACCAAGAAATAAAAACAATACTTAATTTCAGATTGATGACAGGGTATGATTGGTTGGCCAAACATTTAAACATGCTAGGAATATTTACTACTGCTGAGTACCCTATTTGTAATGATCCATCCATCCATAGTAATTCTGCCCAAAGGCAGGTCCTTCGCTGCAATCATAGCATTTTCATGCTATGCTTGCAGCTTTACTAGGGAATTGTAGGTATGGTAGCTTCCCGTTGCTTTCCACACCAGTGAAGGAGGATGATGATAAGGATGATGATGGTGATGATGGCCATATGATTTCGGGGACCATTTGGGCCTTAAAGTTTTCCTGACATTTGTCTTACAGGTGAGAAAAAAACCCCAATAAAAACCTCACCCAGAAAAACTGCCACGAACGGGGACCGAACCCATGCCCACTGCGTGACAAGGCAGCACGCTACCTCGAGACCACAGCAGTGGACGTTTGTAACGATGGTGTTATGAAATCAGATTATCTTTTAATTTTTTAAGGTTTACAGACTCCAAATGGACAGATAATGACAAATGTGGGAAATTTTGAATATGTGACTGAATTCAAATATCTAGGAACAATAATTACAAACAGGAATGAGGTTAAGAAAGAAATTAACTCTCTGCATGCCACTGGTAAAAATCTCTTGTGTCAGAGATTTAAATCGCACCTGCCGATGTGATCGGCTTTGCAAGTAGTTTGAGTATATTGTCTGGCAGGTAATGGATAGGAGCACCAGAGCCGATCTAATTGGCTCATGACACCTAAAGGTTAAGTATAGATGAAATTCTGAAAAAAAAAAAAGTGCTATTATGCATAACAGAGACTCGTCATCTAAAAATTATCTCAAAAAGTGTTAAAATAAAAATGTATAAAACTCTTATTCTTCCAGTTATATGGATGCAAAACATGGATTCTTACTTTACGGAAGAAGAAAATATTATGAGCATTTGAGAAGAAAGTTCTTAGGAAAATTTTTGTGCCAAAGAGAGAGACAGACAGGTGAATAGAAAAGAATGGAGAAGAATGTAGGGTCAGATGAAATTGAATCCTCTATAGAAGAATGAAAGGATACATGAGAAAAACTACAGTTTGCTATAGACAATAGGAATAATTGAGAATTATTCTCACTTCATATAACAAACTCATAGTGCCAAATCATTTTTTATCAGAGATTTTTTGTGCAAAGTATTGTGATTACTATTTAAATACATTCATTAAAGTGTGTGCTGCTATTAACTGTGCTTTGAATCATTCAATTTTGTTCAATTGTTGCATTTTGATTCCAACTACCTATTTTTAGTTGGTATCTGTCTGTGCGTTTGAACCTGTACAATCCCATGTGGGGTAAGGTTGTTCCCATAAACCAAATTATTATAAATATGATTTCTTGGGAAATCAGCTTAGTAATGTAAAGATTAATGTTCAATATCATCTTACAGTCATCATCATCCACGGATTAAGCCTGTTGGCTCGTTCCGGTTTCATGAAAGCTAGAATTGTTAAAATTGTTCAGACCACCTTCTGTGTGGGCGACCAACATTTCTCCTTCCATGCGGTTTATAATTTAGCAATAATTTTGGAAGTCTTCCTTCTGGCATTCTATCAATATGTTCTTTCCAGTCGTTCCTATATTTAATTATTCGGTCTGTAAGTTTGAAAATATTTAGTTCCTTTCTTATATCTTCATTTATTTTCTTATCCAGCAGAGTGTATCCTGCTATATTTCTTAAAAATCGCATCTCAGCTGCTTCCAATCTTTGTTCTTGTCTTTTAGTGATCGTCCAACATTCTGATCCATACATCAATACAGGAACAGCCATTACTTTATAAAATTTAATTTTTGTTTATTTTTTGTGTTTTTAAGGGTTAAGATTAAATGTATTTATTTTGTCATTAATATCTTCAATTTTAACATATGATAAATTGAAACCTAGATATTTAAAACTGTTCACCTGCTCTAAAATTTTATTATCAATTACTATTTTTGCTCTTAAAGTATCATGTCCTTTAAATGCTAAAATATTAGTTTTAGTCTTTGAAATTTTAAATTGTAATTGGCACTTATTTTTTCCAAATTAAAAATAGCTCTTTGAAGATCATCTTCTGAACTGGAAATCACTGTCTCAGACATATTATCTCCTTCATCTTCCTCAAAAGGCTAAAATTGTTTACTTCCCTGAGGAAGGCCATATACCTAAATGGCCAAAATATTAACCATTAATCATAATTTCTTATCATCATCATCACTTCAAGGATGAGGCAATTGCCCATTTTGACTTCATAATGCATCAGCCCAACATTTTCAAGGTCTTCCAACATCAAGTCTTCTTTTGCTTGATAATTTCTTGCCAACAGTGGATATCTCTCCTTACTCATTCCATTCATGTGATTAATCCATATTTGTCTATAATTCATGACTTTATCCAATAATGCTGCACTTTTAATTCTTCTCTTATATCCTCATTTCTTATTCTATCAAGTTTTGTACATCCTTTAACTTGTCTGAGGAACCTCATTTCCGCTATCTGTATTCTATCTTTCTGCTCCTTCATCGGAGCCCAAGTCTCACGTCCATACAATATTATGAGAATTGCCATACTTTATACATTTTTATTTTTATTTCTTTTTTAATTTTATTTTTCAATGTACTCTGTATTGTTCCACATATCATCTGAAATTTATTTATTTTGGAATCAATCTCTCTTTCTATGTTGAAGCTAATATCACAGCGCAATTAATCATGATTTTACTCAGCTAATTTCCTGTGAAATCAAAAACACCAAGGAAACTATAGATCTATGACCTTGTTATAAATGCAAATTAACACTTTGATTCCACGCATGGTAACTCTACCATGACATTTAAATTACCAGGAATCTGGTAATAATAATAAAACCAATCACTGCACTGAATTTTTTGTACTGAATCTAGCTGCATTATCAAGAAGATCCTTTGACAGCTTATATTGTGCTATATATGGATATATGTTAAATGTCTCTAATTGACGTCACTAATTTGTGCTGCTCTCTGGAAGAAAACATTTCTCTAACAAACACAGCTTATATCGGTACGTGAGATATGCTTCTACAATGACCTCCTTGTGTTCCTCATTGACAGATTTACATGAACCCTAGTAAAAAAAATGTGACTCAGATTATGCCCTAATGAGCAGTGTTGAGAATATTTTCAGTGAGGGAAGGAAAAGCTGGTACAAGTACAAGTTGTGTTACATGGCTGCATTTGAAACTGCTAATGAAGAAATAAGTGAGCTCGTAAATGATTCAGATTCAAATGATATGAACTTGATGATTTAGAATCAGATAATGACCAAGATAGTATATTACTTGAAACTACTACTACAATATATTAAAAAAGTAGAGGATAAAAAAGAAAATGTCAAAATGTGATGAGTGATAAAGATGTAGGATGGAAAACCGAGTCAAGTACTGATAACAAAACACAATTTTCTGAAAAACAGGGGCTAAATCAGTTTTTTTTTACAATGCTTTATTCACAAAACTTCAACTAGAAACAAATAGATATGCATGTTCAACAAATCCAGGAAACAATTCAAGGTGGTCCACTAAAACCAAAATCAATTCACTTACAGTGGAAAGTCGTATTAACAGACTAAATGAAAACATTTCCAGCCATAACAATTCATATGTCATTGGTAAAGAAACCAGCAATTTGGGACTACTGGAGAACTTCACATATTTTGCTTACTGATTATTCTTGATCAATAGGAATGTCTCGTGGCAGATTTTTGTTAATTCTATTCCCACAACTGCAGATCCTACTAGGAAGGGATTATTTTCCATACAGAATATCTCCCATAGGAAAAAAATGGATGTGCTCAGAGAAAATGTAAAGTATGTTCTGACAGGTCTAAGCATAGAACAGGGAAGGTTGCACAAAAGTACACAACCACAATCTGCCGCAAGTGTGACTTATGACTGTGCCTCGTGAAAATTGCATCATATAAAGTATATTATTTAAAATAATGTGATACCAATAGGCTATTAATTAATACATTTAGGAACAGTGAAGTCTCATAGACTATGATAGACAGGACATATGGCATGAATGGAGAATGAATGAGGGGCATGGAAACTTCTTGTAAGAAAACCAGAGGGAAAAAACCCAGTTGGTAGACCAAGAATGAGGTGGGAGAATAACATTAACCATGATTTGAAGGAAGTAGATTATACAGAGGATGACTGAAAAACATTAGCTCAGGATGGAGAAGCATGGAGAGCTTATGTCTGTGCGGACATGAACCTATGGGTTCGGTACTGCCAGTGAGTAAGTTAGTTAGTTAATATAATTAGGACCTAGTAATTGTGTTAAAATTCTTTGAGTATGAACAAATT
The DNA here is from genome assembly GCA_030220185.1 of Diploptera punctata. Taxonomy (NCBI): domain Eukaryota; kingdom Metazoa; phylum Arthropoda; class Insecta; order Blattodea; family Blaberidae; genus Diploptera; species Diploptera punctata. Next base: position 66,139 of record JASPKZ010000826.1, read on the forward strand.
AGTGAAACTCTAGGATATTGAAATCATCTATCCAGGACAGCTAACTTAAGTAAGTATTTATTTTTTATTATAATTATATTATAAATTGTTAATTGATTAGGTGCATAAATTATCACAGAGATAATTTAAAAAATGCAAGCAGTTATTAATTTTATAAATATTTGGTGTTCGTCCCTTTAAACTTCTCTGGGACATATTTAAATTTCGTCTGGACTGTAAGTGTTAAGACCTAAATGACCTCCATTTCTTGATCCTTTATTTTGATCACAGAAAGTTGGCAATCATATCTGTTACTATTTTAAAAGAATATCACAGCGTGACTGTAATGAAAAAAATCAAAGTGTAAATAATAAAAAAATTAGAGAATTATAAATATTTATCTAGGAAGGAATAGAATGAAATATTAGCTATGTTACAAGAATATAAAAAAAGGCAGGTTAGTTAAATAAATGTTTCATTCAATATAAAGAAGTAGTTTTTCACTTCATGGTATTGTTAATATCCAAGGAAAAAGTCAAAGCCAGACAGAAAATAGTCAATAAATTCTGCTCCAAGGACTTTTTCATGTGCTATAAATCTATGACACAATACTCACAGCTTCCCTCTGCTTCTGAAGGAAGCCATACTAAGATTTTTATTCTCTGAAAAAACATAGAGCCTGGGCAGATTTGAACCCACTAAACCAAAGATTCAAAGCAAGCATGGTAACAGCTATACTATTGGAACCAACAAATTTAAAAATAAAAGGAAAGAAACCTGAAGGAAAACACCAAACTAAACAAATTTAATAAAATAAAATATTTAAACTGTGGTTTAAAAATGTGGAAATAAAAAAAATGAATACTTTTTCATTAGCCAAGAGGCTACATTGAGATGGTAGCTTTAACAAATATTTGAAAATAATTATAAATTACAAAACATTACCATATTACTTTCAATTATCAATTTTGTATTTTAATTTTTTAGATTTTCTTTTATTATCCTTTATGCAGCTCTATTTTATTGATGACAATAAAAGAAGCTTTTTTTTTTGTTAATTCAATACTAGAAGGATTAACATAATAATACTCCAATACATTTCCATCCAAACAAATATTATACATATGAAACACTTGTTAATAAACAAAATAAGAATACCTCATATTGGTTAACACCTTTGTTCACAATTGAAACACACTTTATATAGTCAAATGTAACACATTTCCATTCTAAAATCAAATTACAGTTATTTAATTAAAAAGTAGTAGAAATTTTAATCAATAAAGTTTAATTAAGAAAACAATGAATCCAAACCAAAAAGAAAATAGTTAAGTCCAGTATAATAAACTTTATAGGGTAATAATTTTACTATATAATTCTGCTATCTTTCATGCAGTTTCATTACATATATGAACTATCCTATTTTCCTTCACCTGTTATTTATTTGAATGCGAAATTTTGAAAATGTGAACCTAGCTATTTCTTTTCCTGGATCCATCATACATAATTTACAAATGTACATACAATTAACATGTCATAAATAAAAAAATAAAATTATAAAATTGAGTGTTAGACAAGATTTTACATGAATGTTAATGAAAGAAATAAAAACATTTGAATATTTAAAGTATGTCCAACATTCTATTGTTTTAAAACCACTCTGTAATTATTGATGAGCAATTATTTCACATTTATTTGTATTCCCCTAGTCATAATAAATATGCACAAATTACAAAGCAGTGCAAAATAAATAAAATAAGAGAGAGAACCGCAGGAAATTGAGACTTGGGGCTGTGAAGAGAGAAATTTTATATTTTGCTTTTGGCACAATAAACAAGATAAAACAGCTATGGTTTTTTTTAAACGTCAAGAGCTACACAGCAATGGAAAAGGGGGTTGGAGTTGGAGAATCATAACAAGAAATTTACAAACTGACATTTGAAATAGATGGACTTATCGAAAGGTAGAGATTTCTTTCTTTTTTTATATCATTTAACTTCAAATAGGGAATAGGGAATCAGGGAACCTCTTTCTTGTTTTGATATCAATGCTAAAACGTTGTAATGTAAAAATCCACAGAGTTTTATTTGATGAATAATATGAACTACGTTTTTTATTTTTATTTTTTTCTCAATAACACTTTTCAAGAGTGGTATACTTCTTCTTTAATAAAGGCTCTGTATCTTCTCTGTGTCCCGCTAAAACAAAACCATGTTTTTCTCTTATTTTTTATTTATATTTTTCATTTTCTTTATTTTTTTATATATATTTTTCATTGTCCTCTCTTTGTGCCTCTATCTGTAAAGGAAGCTATACTTCTCACATGCTATTTGAATCAGGAGATCTATAGTAAAACCACTTATATCATTCACAATAAAAGTGTTTTTTTTTTTCCTTTTAAATCTCATAAATAATAAAAAAAATCACTTTGTCTTCTTCTAGTTTTTATGCACTCACATTCACGCACGCACGTACGTACAATTATAACTTATATATTTGGTTTTAAAGTAACTGAGCATTTTCTTGTAGTATGGAATCAACTTTATTTAATGAGAATATCAATCAACAATCTTATTTTTTATATTTTGTTTTTAAAGTTCACTTTCAATAATGTTTTCTATATAGAAACAACCAAGTTGGCACAATGCTTTTGCAGGTCTGATTTATGCCTAGTATCTATCTTCGGTGCCCACAAATCCATATTTTTAGGCCTCACTTGATTTCAGACAACACTGATATACAACTATCATGGACATTCTATCATTTGTTAATGTTACCTCTGATGGGTTATGATTTTTAACAGACTGGTATGTAGGCTTTAATTTACTCTACTAAGTAAGGGCTGAGTGTATTCACATTTTCATCTAATTCAAAGTATCACTACAAGATGACAGAGAGAAGTAAATTCTGCAAAGTTTGTAACACAATTATTTTTGTATATATTTTTTTAACTACCAACTTAACTTTTTTTCTGATTTACATAGCATTCTTTAAATTTTCCATTACCAGTACAAAAATAACAAAAATAGCTATGGACAATTATCCATAAGGCAAAATACCACTGGGTAGACCAAAACTACATTGGATAAATTAGTTTATCAAGATCTCACATGGGTAGAAGGCCACTTAGAAGAAATGGAACTAAAGAGAGTTGTGAAGGACCTTTGTGAATAAGGCAAAAACTACTTACGTTTGAAGTAGCCCAAAATTTGTTTGTGTGTAATGTAAATGTATTATATGAGAGTAGACGATGAAAAGAAAGGAGAAGGTGAAATTCAGTGCCGGCATTTAGCCTACTCTGTTGCAAAGCACTAACAGGACCACCTGGCTTAACATTCCCATCTGATGGACAAATTGCTATCAACTGTATCATTTGTCTTATCAACATATGTACTATTATAGGGGTTTGGAATTTAATCCAGGCATCTAGTACACAATTTAGTGATTGTAAATTGTACACCACCCCATCCCTTTTAGTCCCAAGATTAAAAATTTTATAATTATAATTTCCAATAATAATAATAATAATAATAATAATAATAATAATAATAATAATAATAATAATAATAATATCAAATCAAACCTATTGGTCAGGAAGCACTAGAATGGCAACCACAATTTGTAACTTGTATATTTGTGCTGAGTGAGTGGAAGGGAAGGCCTTGCAGCTCTAACTTTACGAGAATAAATAATAACAATAATAATAATAATAATAATAATAATAATAATTGTTATTATTATTAATTTTATTATTATTATTATTATTATTATTATTATTATTATTATTATAATTATTATTTACTAATTTTCTTAAGTTACATGTATGCACAATCAGTGATAGCTCTCAAAATGTCATGTCATGCTCTGCTAATTTCTCTTTTGCTATACAAATTTGGCTTTATATAATAGTTCCTGGTTTATTTGTAAGCAATCAACCATGAGAAAAAATACAAATATTTAATTAAAGTTATGAATAATAAAATATTTTTCAATATCTGTTTTACATAGGTACTAAATGGAAAAAAGTATTGAAGCTATGTAAGATACAGATATTTTATTCATTTATGGAAATCATCACTATACTAATTCCAATAAGTTTCAGTTGTACTGTAAACAAAACAGATGTATGACTGCATTTTCATTGGTTGAATAACAGTCTTACCTTAAAGTGTGTAAGAAAATGTAGTTCGTTATCTAGTACTCAAAATAAAGAAAAAAATAAAAATGATAAAAATACAGAATGTATTATCTAACACATGTCTACATAAGTTATATGGGAGAATCTTAAAATATATAATTACAATTTTAATGGAGTAAATAAGCATTTTTTACTCTTATACATGTGCACTCCAGAATGTTAGAATTTCAGTCGTTTCAAAATGGCCATTTTGTAGAATTTTTAAAACATAAGAAACAAAAGCTTTTGAAAAGCAGAAACAAATTATTTTGAATGTTTTCAAACAGTTTGGAGAAAAAATCCTCTTTAGTCATTGAGGATGTGGTGAAAATAAGAGCAAAATTCACAGGTGTGTCAGCATGGAGCATAAATTCCACTCGTAATGAAATTGTAAATAAAGGATAACTATCAACACCAAGGAAAAATTGTAAACGTTTCATTAGGTAGACCCATATATTATAATTAAGATATTTGGTCTGTATATTCTTACCTCTTATGTTTGTTTTTGATGAACATATGTTTCAAGGCTTCTGAGCCCCATCGTCAGCGATTACAGACTGATTTTTCTCAATTTGTTGGCCCTGATTCTTGACTCCTGCTCCCTCTGCTCGTAGTCCACAGGGCCGACAAAATGAGAAAAATCAATCTGTAATCGGTGACGATGGGGCTCAGAAGCCTTGTAACATATGTTCAACAAAAAAACCATAAGAGGTAAGAATACACAGACCAAATATCGTAATTATTAAATAAACCCCTTAATGTTATTTCCTATTGTATTTTAAAATAGGACCCATATATATTTTTGTCATACATTTTTCTTTGTTATAAATAAATAAGAAATAGAGGAAATTCCTAATTATGGCACCATCTTATCTTATACTTACTTACTCACTGGCACTATTGAACCCATAGGTTCATGGCCACGCGAACATAAGCTCTCCATACATCCCTATCCTGAGCTAATGCTTTCCAATCATTCCCTGTATAATCTACTTCCCTAAAATCATAGTTAATGTTATTCTCCCACCTCATTCTTGGTCTACCAACTGGGTGTTTTCCCTCTGGCTTTCCTACAAGAAGCTTCCATGCAAGTCTTTCATTCCCCATACGTGCAACATGTTCTGCCCATCGCAGTCTACGAGACTTAACTGTTCTTATTATATCTGGCTTCCTATAAAGACCATGTAGTTCGTTGTTATGTAGTCCTCTCCATTCACCTGTTTGTTCATCTCTCCTTGGTCCAAAAATTCTCCTTAAGTACCTTATTCTCAAATCTCCTTTCCTCCCTTAAAGTAAGAGTCCATGTTTCGCATCCATATAATATAACTGGTAGAATAATAGTTTTATATATTTTCAGTTTAACGTTTTTTGAAAGGAGTTGGGACATCAAGAGTCTCTGCAATGCATAATAATATGCATTTCCAGAATTGAGCCTATGTTTAATTTCTTTGTGCATCTCATTCCTATTTGTGAATATTGTTCCTAGGTACTTGAATTCAGCCACTTCCTCAAAATTTCCCTCATTTGTCATTAGCTGTCCATTTCCATTATATAATATACTTCTACGTGTGACCATATATTTAGTTTTATTGGTATTCACTTGCAGTCCCAATTCCTTAGTGTTACTCAATAGTGTGTGCGTGTTATCCTTTAGTATCTCCTCGCTATCGGCCAATACCATCTTATCTTATATTCAGTCTTATTTCCCCTAAAATACAATATTGCCTAAGAACAATGTTTCTATCGTTGACAGTTCCATACACAATTCAGCTTTATGGTGGGTACAAGTAGTATCATAGTTCCCTCAGAGATGAAGTCAGCAGAGTAATAACTTATGAAAGTTTGTCTGTCTATAGTACAACTGGAACTTAGCTTAGAATTAGTATCGAAGATAATTTTCTCATTTGTAAATAAAACTCCTCTGCCATTAACAACTGTCATTTTCTCTCCTTTTATTCAAAGGAAAGAGAAATTTTAAAATAATTTTATTTTCACTGTTTTTTTTACTATGCATTGTCGAAAATTAAAATTTCCCAAAATATCTATTAAAATATGGAATACAACTGAAATATACATATCAAATATCATAAATGTACACTATTATATCATTTTATATAACAAATACTCCACAAATTTAATGAAACTGTTAATGATTTATAGAGCACCCTAAATGATCAAATATAAATATTTTTATAAATGTCAATATAGAATGAATATATTATTATTTTTTAATAGTGTAAAACGTACTCCATCAGCAGGCCACAAAGACCCACGGGGATGTGGACACAAGGAGCTATTATTCTTAGCCACAGAATGAGGTGGCAAAATGGCTAACTTTTGTTCTGTCTAACTTCACTCCAAGAAATTTCTCAATATTCATTCTATAGGAGGCTGAGTGAGAACACGAGTAAGTGAAGAAAAATATCCTTCTGGATTTGTTTTTAAAATTTGTGTTAGTACAATAATAAAATGGATGTGAATTAAATTTTAAAATACTAAGGAATATGCCATGACTAAAGCCACAATTCTTTTGGAAGTCTTGGATACATTGCATGGAAAGGGATGAATGATAATCCATCCTTGAGTACTTATGGAACTGATGACAACATACCACTAATTGCCAGGTGTATGTAGTTATATTAGTATTCAAGGATAAATTATATTACTCAATCCTTTCCACACAACATAACTGAGACCTGTAAACACATTGTGGTTCTAAGAATTGTGACATTAGTCATCACACAAAAGAATTTGTTAATAACACAAAACTTTGAAATATGTAAAAAAAAAAAGTGGTGTGGTTTATGGTATTTTGAAATATATGAACAATGTAAAACATTATAGAAAATATATTATTACAGTTAGATTTTTCTGACAGACAAATAACACTTAGGGTCGTATGCAAATACATTACTCTCTACTCAAATTACTTCCAATCACTGGTGAGCTGATATCGAATTAACGGCCGCCTTAACCGGTCATGCATGAATGTTGATGTTTTCGTAATATTGGCAACGAATTACCCAGAATTCTCAGCAATAAAACCACTTCCGTTATTTTTGTCTGCTATAGAGGAATGCATTTATGCTTGCATCCCGCAAATAATACCGTATACAAACACGTCTGCGATGCGCAATATTACGCCGATTCTCCTATTATTCCAGTTGAATTCTTTGGTAGACTCTATCAAATTCCTCTTCTCCGCGTATACCGAAAACATGATCGAAGTCTTCAAGGTCCGACATCTTGGATAAGTTTCAAACTACATTGGTTACCATCGGTTCCCTTCAGGATTTTCACATAAGTTTATATCTTGAGCTACGATCTTAAGGTACCTTGTCAGGTAGCTTTACAATTATTACCGCGTGAATAGATTTCTGAGTAAGAAAAATGTGTTTGAATAAAACTTTATCAGCAGAGAACGCCTTATACTGTCTAATGCGTTCAAACATTCGACCCTTAGAAGGGGAGGTACCAGTTTCTGGTTAGGAGGGCAATTTCAGTCTATGCAGCTAGGAACACGTTTCAATCTCACATGAGAGATAAATGTTTACTACAAATATCTCACTGGACATTCATTTTCACAAGTGTGGCATAAAATAAACTGACTCAACACCCCTCAGAAAAAATTGCCATTTAAACTTGTCAAACTTCACACATATATAATGAGATGCTTGTCACCAGGAAAAAATATCATTGTTACTATAAAGAGTATTCATTATGTATATATTTATGTCATAATATCAAGGTTAAATTATTTAATCCTATATGTATAATAAATCAGTGGCATGTATTCAACCCCAGCAATGCTGGGGTAATTAGTATATTAATAATTTCAGATTAAAATAAAATAATATATTTGCTCATTTAAATCAATTATGCGTGATCATCAAAACTTCCACCATGACAGCAGACTATTGCATTCAGTTTGACGGAGCCTTGTGCATATTCACATTACCTCCATAGAAGAATATATAGAATGTTTCCTCTATGTTATCCCACACCAGCTATTTTGCTGCAGATGAATTGACGATAACCCACTAAATGAATCTGCCTGCTAAGTCCACTGATAACCCATACAACTAATTTATGGAAACACTTGTCTTGGTGCACTAACACTCACAAAATGATATTTGAGAAAAGAATTTAAACTTGGATTCCCGATTTGTTTTGTCACAGTGGTCAATAATGTACAACAGGCTTTCTTTGTGTGAAGAGAAGTATATTTTGCACATATGAAAGCATATTTCAGGAATGATTTTTGAGTCATTGTCGTGTATGCCGACAGTATCAATAAATCTGATGTTCAAACTTCAAAGAATATCACCGGTTGAAAACGAAAACAAGGAAATTGCCACCAATAAACTGTCCATTGTTGGCAAGCACGTTCATCTCTTCCGAAATCTTCCTTTCAGGAAAATGGTTTAAGGCCAGATTGCTTTATTGATCTGTTCAGATTTAAAACTGCAGATCCCTTGCTCGAGATTGTGACTGTTGTACAAAAATTCGAAATAGGGATGCTGGCTTTCTATGAAAACAAGAATGTCTTCACTTGCAAAAACATGACAATAAAGCAGAAACTTGTCATTTTATGGGGTTAGAAACTAATATTTTAATATTAAATAGAGAAAAAAGTATAATACATGCTGCACATATTAATGAAATATGCGCTAATCCCGTGAATATGCAATTATATGCACTATAAAATTTCGCCAATTGATTCCAAATGACATGAAACGCATTTTCCTCTTCCATGCATAGGTTTATCTTTGAAGGAATAAAACATGCAAATATGCAGAAATCCGCCCTCTAGTAATCATATATAAGTACAATTATCAATTACACATTTGTAAAACTTTTTAAAAGGACATAATAATGCGAAATCACATATTGTTAAATGTTATGCCATGTTTATATGTGTATAAGCCTCGCCAATATGAAAATACTATTCTCAACTCAACATGCATGATGTCTCGTGAATAATTTGACTAATACTGACACAGAATGTGGCTGCCATAGCATTCAAGCAAATAGCCTTTGTAAGAATGATAGCAACAGTTATACTAGATTTTATTTCTTTCAAGTGAGTTGTATATTATTACCAATAACATAGATCTGCTGAAATGAGATACCTTCAGAGGACTGCAGGATACACACTACTAGATCACAAAAAAAGAAGACATCTTAGAAGAATTACACATGGAACCTTTAGAAAACAAAATTTCTGATTATAAGTCAAGATGGATGCAACATGTTCATCGAATGGAAGATCATAGGATACCCAAACAAATGTTAAGATATCAACCTGCAGGAAGAAGAAAACCAGGACGTCCACTCTAAAGACTTCTGGATGGTGTTTCTCTTGAGGCTGAAACAGGTCAACAAATGGCCTAAATTCGTGAATGTACTATGATGATGATAATGACCAATAACATAGTCGTTTCTTTGGAGTAAGACACAATAACATCAATAACATAACACATTATAATTCACCAGATGATTGGATTAATTCCAAAGTCCTACATAATACATGTGTAGTGAAAGCATGTGATACTGTTGATAGCAATTCATTCATTGGATACATCAAGCTCCTTGATACTTTTCAACAGGAAGGCTATGTGCCAGCCCTGGGTTTCACTTCACTTCTCTTTTTTTTTTTTTTACATTTCTTATGTGTTCTTCAGTAGTTCTAATAGTTAAATTCCTCTTTGTTTTCCCTATGTATATCTCATCACAATCTGCACATTTTATTTAGTGAGAAATATGAATTTTGAAATTTCTTGGGAGAGAAATTTAATACGCAAGTTCTTTGGACCACAAAAAGAGGGAGCAGGAATCGACAACTTAAAAATCATTAGTCTGTACCAACTGAAGATGGAGCAAAGATGCTTTGAAACATGTCCTACAAGATACAACCAAATACAAGGTAAGATGATGGCAGACTCAACTTTTTAATAAGTAGAACCTCATAATGTTACTTCATAATGCAAGTATTTTTCTGCATTTGTTATTTATTTAATCAAGTTTGTAATTTACTCTAGACCAATTCCAAAAAAATAACAAAATCAGTTTATGCTAGGTACTCAATTAATTGTTCTAATCTTCACCAAATTACAGATTCTATTTTTTTCTGAAAACGTGAGGCTTATACATATATAATTACAGCATGTTAAATAAAATATCAATTAACCTTTTGAACGCCATGCCCGGCGTGTGCCGGTGAAAGTGTGTGTACAGCGGTACGCCACACCTGGCAAGCTCCAGGTTTCAATCTTATTATTTTAAATATTTTTTTCCTTGAAGTTTTTACTTCAATAAACTAAAATTATTTTTTGTTCTGTGTTTGTACATCCTTTCATAGCAATACTTTGCACATCACTTACAGAATAACTGTACAGGCTAGTTGTAAATGCATTTTCTAAAGGAGGGTGTACATTCATGTTTCAAGGGCTTTTTTTTTTTTTACTATGGAATATTGCAATTTCAGGATTTTCTCTTTATTTATTTTATTTTTATTTGAAAATATACCTGGCCAAGGGGTAGGTCGTGCTGTGAAACACAGTGATTCATGTCTCGAAGTTGACGAAAATACAATACGCGAGTTTATTGTGTCAGTTTTATCAGAAGATGAGAGTGATAGTAACAGTTCATCAAACGGTTATTCTTTTGACGAATGTGACAATGGTCCTGTTTCTAAGAGAATATTATTACAATCTAAGTCTGTAAATAGTAAAGCAAGTGATGTAGACCTAAATGAACAGGGTGTAAGTGACAGTGGTGGGCATGTCGTGCCAGATGAAACATGTGGCATAAAACAGCTGTTTGACTGGAATTGATTCGAACCCAGGACAATAAAAATGTTCAAACAACATTTAATATTATAAGTGTATAGTGATAATGCCATAAAAATTATTCAATAGGATAAATGTTTTAGTGATAGTGATAACAGATTTCAATAAAGACACCACGCTGAATTTGAACCTGGGATCTTTACAAGTGGAAGCAACACCGCCTAACCTTCAAATAAATGTATAATAGTGAGTTTAAATTCAATTTAGCATGGCATGTAGACAGTAAATTATACTTTATATAGGTTTATATTATATAGTAAGGCTTAGTACTTTAAATTTAAAAAACCTGGCACCCACAGCCCAGCTGGCAAAATGGAAACTCGGCGGTCAAAAGGTTAAAAGAAAACAAACTTCTAAGAATGATATAAAAATTACTCAAGAACATACAAAATTCAAATAGTGAAGTTATGATTCTATGACTGAAATAATGTCAGAAAACTACTTAAAAATACTCTTATTTTACAACATAGCAACTTATACCATATCTTTAATTGTGGTAATATATTAATTTGTGCTTTATTTTGTGCAAATATAAGCTATGAGATTTGACAAATAATAATTATTTTTATTATGACTATATTATTCTTATGTATAACTATATATATAGCATAATATTATGTAAATATGTAATATAGTTTCACAAAACTAAGATTAATTGATTTTGTTTTTTGATTATAAGTTTTTCTCAATTCATTTGCTTGTATCACCTGCATACCTTTAATAAGCTACATTAATTTTATCATAGGTAATACCACGAGTGATTTCCAATTTATCTAGAGAATTTGGAAATCAAGAGTGGCATTTGTTAGGACTATTTAACAAATAAAATTAAGCTGTTTACTCGCAAATCATTATTTAAATATAGCTGTTTTGAAATATTTATATATTTAATGTAAACAGCGATGTTTGAAAACAAATGAGAAATGTTATGTTTCATTTGTTCATCACCGCAACCAGATCATATTTATTGCCAAATAGAATCACAATATTACAAGAACGCTCCCTAGTGGAGAAAAAATTAAACACATTATTACACGTTATTAATTAATTTGTGATGTAAATATATCAATTATATTTTTTGCAACGTTCATTCCTGGGAAATAACATTTAAGAAAGTGCAAATGGTGTTTTTTTTTGTGGTATAATCAACTGCTACAAATGTTTTTCTATTATATCCCACAAGCAGAATCTGGTAACATTTGTGCATTATATATACAATTTGGAAGCCACTTGATATACTGAAAGTGATAAAATCGCAGTGAAAAATGACTGTGATTGGTTGTAAATCAAAATTAATTGAAATGTTATTGGTCATTGACTGTCATTTGGGGCGCAAGTAAGTCTTTATAAAATCTCTCAGAGATTTTTATTAAATGATAGAAATAAGGCAATAATGTTTAATCTTTAACAAATTAAATAAAATGTAAAGAGAATTAATCCATAATTCTACTCATAATTGATTAATATGGTAAAAATAATTTCCGAATTTAATTTATGTGAAACCATTTTTCATAAATGTATTTATTAAACCTTTTCCAAAATATATTTTTTATTGTCTGTTATTTTTCAAAATGTTTTCTTTCCATGGGCTACTTCATAAATAAAGCACTAATAGTTGGAAAATTTAAAATAGTTCCTAACATTTTCCTTTATAAATTTTTTTTTTAAATATATCTATTTACCATCGTTGATTTTTTCGTAACCACAAAAAACCCAACTGGTCTAAGGAAATTGAAAAAGACCTAATAGAATTAAAGATTACAGAAAATTCAGTAACTGATCAAACAGTTAAATTAATTATTCAAGATGAAAACATATGGCTCCAAGATAAATCTAAACAAAAATCAAAAATCTATTATCTTGGAAGAAGGGAGGGAAAGAAGATAATAAAAAATGAAAAAATACTGGGCACTAAGAAAGGAACAACACACAGAAAAATTATAGATCCCAAAGCACCCCAAAAAGTGTGAAATGAAAAAAAAAAAAAAAATCTATTAACAATGATATGAAGGATAAAATCAAGCAAGTGGTATAATATAATATTATTCAATGGTCTATTACTGAAACTTCATGGCTTGACAGGTCTGGACCTACCAGCGACTGCCAGCTGACATAATTTTTCTCAAACTCTAATCACCATCCAATGTAATGAACCATTATTCACAATATACATCAAATAGACATATAGCTTAGTTGTGTACATTCATTTATTTATTTTGATCATAGTAACAGCTTTAGCTGCTTAATATTAATCTTAATATATAAAAATTTCGTGTCACGTTGTTTGTACGCGATGGAATCCTAAACTACTGAACCGATTTTAATAAAATTTTGCACACTGTGTGCAGTTTGATCCAACTTGAGACTTAGAGTAGTTTATAACTAAATTTATAGTCGCATTATTTTTTATTGCAAATTATTTGTTTATTATTTAACAAAGAGTTATAATCATCTGTGAGTTCCATACAATTCTGACAGATGGCGGTGTAATTATCTGTGAGTTCCATACGATTCTAACAGATGGCGGTGTAAGGTAATTGGTTTATTATTTAACAAAGAGAGATCCAGATGGCTGTGCTTTTTGTTTCAACTGTGAATTTCAATTGAATTACAAATATTGATTATTTCATAATTTAAGTGTGTTCAGTGTTTATTTTATTTCCAATATTATTAATGTGTGTGTAAGTATTAGTTTTAAGTAATCTGGCTGAGAGATCCAGATGGCTGTGCTTTTTGTTTCAACCGTGAATTTCAATTGAATTACAAATATTGATTATTTCATAATTTAAGTGTGTTCAGTGTTTATTTTATTTCCAATATTATTAATGTGTGTGTAAGTATTAGTTTTAAGTAATCTGGCTGAGAGATCCTGATGGCTGTGCTTTTTGTTTCAACCGTGAATTTCAATTGAATTACAAATATTGATTATTTCATAATTTAAGTGTGTTCAGTGTTTATTTTATTTCCAATATTATTAATGTGTGTGTAAGTATTAGTTTTAAGTAATCTGGCTGAAAGACAGCAACTTAATTTAAATTTTTAACGTATACCTTAGCCACAGCAACGCGTGGCCGGGACTTCTAGTTAATTATAAATATAGTTATAGCTTAATAAATAAGGTGAATCCGAAATCATCTTATTTAAAAACTTCTTGTGTTTAAACATGCAATTTTCAACAGTCTATTTATTATACAGGTTAATAAATACCCCACTAAATGAAGAGGATTTTGAGAATGAATACAATCACATTGTACACATCCATACATCCATAGTAATTCTGCCCGAGGACAGGTCTTTCACTGCAATCATAGCATTTTCATGCTATTCCTTGCAGCTTTACTAGGGAATTATAGGTGTGGTAGCTTCCCGTTGCTTTCCATACTGGTGAAGGATGATGATGATAAGGATGATGATGGGCAGATGATTTTTGGAGACAGCTGGGCCCTAAGCTTCCTGACATTTGTCTTAAAGGCGAGGAAAAACCCCGAAAAAAATCTCACCCAGGAGCCTGTCCCGGCCACATAGCCAACTTAAATGGTTTTGGAGAAGACATAATAATGAAAAGATTAAAGAAATTTAAACAAGAAAAAATATTACATGAATACACCACCCTGCAATATAATTCCAAAAAAGATTAAACATTCAAGAAAATTACTTACTATCCAAAAGTTCATAACAAATTTCCAAAAAAATTTTAAAAAATGTAATAAAACATTAGCTCCAAATAATAAATTCAGCCTGAGCAATCTTCTGATAACTAATAAAAAAGTTAACACTCCAGGTAAAAAAAATCTGGAATTTATCAAATTAATTGCAAATATTGCAATGAAGTATATACAGGAAAAACAAAAAGGAATTTGAACACTCACACGAAAGAACACTTTAAAAATATAGAAAATGGTGAAATTGAAAAATTGGTAATTGCAGCACATAGTTTATTAGCAAATAATACAATTGATAAAAAAAAAGCTAAACTAATGAAACATCTATCTAAACCTTTAGAATCAACAGTTTGGGAAAAGATATACATTAAAAAAAATCATGTTAGATCCATGAATTTTGAGTTTCCAGACAAACAAAATCTGATTATAAAGTTCATTAAATCAACACTAGATAGCAGTTTAGAAGATAACCGGCATGATGAAGAATCGACAGTCGTGACAGCAGCTGATGAGGGGAGCAATGGCTGCTGAAACCGCAGTTCTGTGTTGAAGAACATAGATTTATGAGATAAGAATATTAATGACTCAATATACATTTAGTTTCAGTATGTCTGTATATCTTCATCAGCTTTTCCACTCTGGAAAAGCTGATAATAGTATATAGATATATCAAAACTAGTTCAAATAGAACACAAGTTATGAGATAAGATTAACTTTATTTATTAAGAAGAACCTCATAATGTTATTTCGTAATGTAATTTAATAACATTTTTAACTGTGTGGAATCCCATCATGTCTACTTAGGGTCGCATGCAAATACATTAGTCTCTACTCAAATTACTTCCAATCACTGGTGAGCTGACTCACCGTGAGCAAGTGCAAAGATCGAATTAGCTACCCACAAACTGGTCATGCATGAAAGTCGTCGTTTTCGTAATATTGGCAAGAAATTACCCAGAATTCTCAGCGATAAAACCACTTCCGTTATTTTCGTCTGCTATAGAGGAACGCATTTATGCTTGCGTCCCGCAAATAATACCTTATACAACGACGTCTGCATCGTGCAATATTACGCCGATTCTCCTGTTCTTCCAGTTGAATTCTTTGGTAGACTATCAAATTCCTCTTCTCCACGTAACATGATCGAAGTCTTCAAGGTCCGACATCTTGGATAAAGCGGCAAGGTTTCAAACTACATCGGTTACCATCGGTTCCCTTCGGGATTCTCACGATAAGTTTCTATCTTAAGCTATGATCTTAAGTTACCTCATCAGGTAGCTTACGAATTATTATCGCATGAATAGATTTCTGAGTAAGCAAAATCGTATTAAGATAAAACTTTCTCAGCCGAGAACGCCTTTTATGGTCTAATGCATTCAAAGATTCGACCCTTAATGTAGAAGTAATTCAATATGTATTGTGAATGATAGTTCATTACATTGGATGTGGGGACAAGAGAGAAGTTATGAGCTCAATTTGTACTTAGACAGAAGAGATGCCTGAATTAGCTCAGTGGTCAGAGCATCAGCTGGTAAAGCTGGAGGTTCAGGGTTTAATTCCCGATTCAGGCACAAATTTTTCTCCTTACCAATGAAGATGATGTTGACTATCCATGTTATCTGGAGTGTTGCAGAGCACATAATCTGTTTAAAAAGAGATTGAGTCAAAAATATACACTTCACCTCACTTTGTTTTCTCACACTGACATGTTTCAATTAACATTTTCACATTCTCAACAAGAGTCCAACTTCAGCCAGAAGATATTCATTAAACATGTCAAGGTAGGAGAACAAAACACAAAGTGAGGTGCAAATTTCTAAAACCTCAGTATCCACAACATCCTATTATTTCCCTAGACTATACAGAAAGGCCTTGGATATTTATAAACAAAAGGATATTTTCAATAGAAAAAATAAACGTAAAAAATTGGCTAAAGCTTGGTATCACACATTAAATAACAGACGTATAAGCCTACTTAATAAAGAAGAGACAGAACCAAAACCAATCAGATGCTAAATTAACAATGACTATCCAATCAGTTTAGATTTCATCCAGCCATTCAGGGACCAGCACAAATATAAATACAGGGTTCCAGCAGTCTATCACTCATACACAGCTAAGCTTCCAACCAGGGAACACCACCTAGAAGATCTCGCCATTAAAAATGTCCTCCATAGTCAAGGGAGAAACAAAAGTTATAGACCATGGCCCCATAGCCCAAAATCTTTTAATACAATGACTTCCAGCCATGAAAGCCTGCATTCCACAACTTGTGGAATAATTTTATGGATAGGAAATACATAATTAAGTCCAAATGAGAAATTACTGAATCACACTTTCCTTTATCTATGTTAAATCATCTTTTTTAATTTCAATACTAATCAATTAGCTGACAATAAGGATCAGTTAGTCCACCGCTGTGGTCTCGAGGTAGTGTGCTGCCTTGTCATGCAGCAGGCCCGGGTTCGATCCCCGGTCGGGGCAGTTTTTCTGGGTGAGGTTTTTATCGGGGTTTCTCCTCACCTGTAAGACAAATGTCAGGAAAACTTTTAGGCCCAAACGGTCCCCGAAATCATATGGCCATCATCATCATACTTATCATCATCATCCTTCACTGGTGTGGAAAGCAATGGGAAGCTACCACACCTACAATTCCCTAGTAAAGCTGCAAGCATAGCATGAAAATGCTATGGATGAATGGAAGGATCAGTTGAAGGCCTAGTAAATGTGACATTGAAAGTTTCATTAGTCAAAGAGCAATTGTATTGAATTAACTAGTTAGTTTATTTAATTTTTAAAGGAAGTGATACTACGGGTTCATTTTAAATAATAGGAGTTAGATATGCATGACTCGCCTGATATTTGTAGCTAGTTAGTACTACATTTCATGCCCTATTTTCCATAATAGTCTGTAATTACTGATTTGTTTCAGTTTGAATGTACTTTATACTTTTAGAAATTCTTTAATTCTGGTATTTAAATTTATTCTTTTTATTCTGCATACATCTGGTCACAATATTGTTACAGTTTATTTTGTAAATTTCGAGGCTAACAATATGTAATAAAGTAAAATGATCCTTAAATACTCTATAATGAATTTTTTGAATCCTCTTTGCAAGAATATAACTAACAGTAGCAGAAGTATCAATTAGCAGTCTCTAGTGTTATTCCATTAGTCTCCTAGCCTCCCAAAAGAGCTGCCAAAACAGTTGTATTCAGTCGCCAATCTCAATCTTGAAAGGGATTCGTTTCTTGATTTTTATTTTGATTCCATAATTCTTTAATCCATTTCCACTTGTTCTCTATTATTGTTTGATGGGTATATTTTAAAAAAATGTGTTTTGTTTTGTTCTTAACTAAAAGATTAATCTTACAATAATTACCTGATATAGAATTTGAATTGGAATATATCTAAGTTGCAATTTTGATTACTTGCATTAAAGGTTAACTGATTCTATCAGTCAAGGAAAAGTACGAAGATCACTCTTAAAAACTTCAACTAATATAACTGTAATCTAGAAGTGTAACATTTTCAAAATTGCTCATTATAAACAAATATCAATAATCAGAACTTTACAAACTGTATAGTGTTGAGATGATCATAATGACCAAATATTACGAGAGGTAATTTGCTTTAAAGTTGAAAAAAGCTTCAATCATGAAGTCCATTATGTGTGATTTTATTGATGAAATTAAATGACATGCATTTTCACAAATGTGGCAGAAAATAAAGTAACTCAATACTCCTCAGAAAAAAAAAACAAAATTGTCATTTAAACTTGTAAAATTTCACATATATCCAGAGAGAAGCTGTTACCAAGAAAAAAAAAACATTATTACTATAATGAGTGTTTATGATGTACATAGACTATGTCTAGAATGAGAAAAATAAATATATTAGATTTCAGAAAAATGGTTGCAAGACAATCATTTACAGAAATGAAGCCTAAAGCACAACCATGGTTTCAAAATACTTTATTTTTTCCATAACAACTAAAAAAACTGAAAATCCACGACAATAGTTATAAAAAAAATTGTGAAAATGTGATCTTGTTCAGATTTTTTTTTTTAAATCAACTGTATATGGAATTATAACACCATTGCTTTGAGTAAAATAGATGATTGACATTTTAGAAAGAAATACTACTGGTAGGCCTATTTATTCAATGACATTCTAGCATAAAATTATATTCACAAAACCATTGCAGAAATAACAACCTAATTGAAAATAATTATATGAGAATATAAAAAATCATGAAACAAACTAGTACCAAAAGAATAACATGAAATATGAACACAAGATTTTGAATTTAAATGTATTATATAATAGAAGAATTGCTTAAAATAAGACTAAAATATGCCAACAAATGGTGTAGCTATATCATTATATCTTTTTTATTTTATTAAATAATAAAATGTAGATTTTTTAAAAAGTAAATAAAGTGTTTAATGATCATTAAATTAATATTGAGAAGCTAAAGCTATTATTATGATAGAAATAAGTAAATTAATAAACATAATTAAATTACTGGTAAAGAGAAAAATGTGTGCCTGAACCAGGAATCGAACCCCGAACCTTTTAGATTTCCATGCTATTAGCTCATGGTCATAGCGTTAGCATGGAAAGCTAAAGGTTTAGAGATTGATTCCTGGTTTAGGCAGAAATTTTTCTCTTTACCATTGATTACAATAATTTAATTGTGTTCAATGATCATTTAGAGTGCATGTAATTCCTTGATTGATTGTGCAACACTCAGCCCTTCTGTAGTAGTTGTCTGACTAGCACAGCACACAGCAGGGCCCAAAAAATTACCACTTTCCAGTTATAATAAATATCTGTTATTTTTAGAGCCCTGCATATCAACAAATACACAAATACCAAGAGGGAGCTTGTCAGTAGTGAGCACAATGTATGTTTAAGGACACACTACTGGGATATATATGAAACCAACAAAACTTATGTACCCTGGATAGAATGTGGTTAAGATTCACACTGCAATGTGTCCAAGTGGCTCGTGATGACGACATGTTTAATACCTGTGTTCCGAACAGATGAAACTTGTAGCAATGAATAACTAGCACGATGCTCGAGTTTTGACGGAAAAAAATTGTCTACCTACGGGCACTCCGTGATCAGTGTTTGTATTCTGGATAGCGTTTAGGGCGCAGGAGGGCAGTTTGCTCCGTTCCCGAGACGGAAGATGAAGCGGCTGTTTCCCTGGACGAATCGTTGTCTTCGTCGACCGAATCTTCGCTGGCCGAACGCCGCAGGGGATCCGTTGATTGGGAGCCAGCAGCAGAGGGCGTGGCAGGAGCTGCCGAGGAAGAAGGGCCTGGAGAATCTGGCGAAGATTCATCTTCGCTCTCGGAGGGCGGAGGGGAAGGGTAGTACTCGCGTTTCACTGCTCCTCCCCCCGACGAAGCAGCAGTGGAGGGTTTCTCCTGCTGCTGCTGTTGCTGTCGTGGGCTGGCTCTATGGTGCGAGTGATGGCGAGCATGGTGACTCACAGCACTACGTTCATATGGGGATGAACCAGGCTTGGCTGTCACAGGCAGAGCTTCCTCACTCGCCGACCGGACTAACTGTTGTTGAGCTTGAATAAATTCATCACTAGAAAATAATAATCATAAACAACAACAACAACGACAGGGGTTTGTTTCCTTAACTTGGCTGAGACATGCAACACCTAGCATGCAATAACCACACATAAGAAATGGAATTTACATTTAGAAAAGATAAATCAATCAAGGACTCCTTTGAAAAGAAAATAACACACGGACAGGCCACATCCAAAATTAAGCAATCAGGTGAGGAGCTGGGTGCTGCAATAAGAACTATGGATGATGAAAGAGGCTTTATATCTAGATGAACCACTATAGTAAAAATATATTTTTGTGAAGATGGTAACAATAATAATAATAATAATAATAATAATAATAATAATAATAATAATAATAATAATAATTATAATAATAATAATAATAATAATAATTATAATAACAATAACAATAATAGTAATGTGTTAAAAATGTATCAATTAGAAAGAAGAATTTGAATTCTAATAAAAAATCCAGAAAAGAATAAAAAAAACACTGAGGTAAAAAGTAGATAGTTAAGAGTGAAAGGAAAACCCATAGATCTGCTGAAAGCAAATACAGGAAATGGTAATAATAGTAGTAGTAGTAGTAATAATAATAATAATAATAATAATAATAATAATAATAATAATAATAATAATAATAATAATAATAATAATAATAATAATAACAATGATAATAATAATAATAATAATAATAATAATAATAATAATAATAATAATAATAATAATAATAATAATAATAATAATATATTAAATTAAGGATCACAACAAATTGGGGTCATTTTGTAAACAAACTGTGCAAGCAACATTTCAACTGAGTACATTATATAAAAAACAAAGTTACAAATATAAAACCAACTTAAACATCAGAAAATATTTGATGAAGGCAATAAAATCAAAAGATAAGCAAAAAAACCATTACTAAACAAGTACCAATACCAGAGAAATAATCTTATTCCAAAAGAAAAAAGTACAATAAAACTGGAGAATGTTAATGCAATTTCCCTCAATTTAGAAAAGACAATGTTTAAAAATTGTTAAACTCCAAAATTTATTAAAAATTAACTTGCCCAAAATAGACCAAGTGATTATATGTGAATACTGAATATGAGGATATCAAAATAACATTGGTGTGAAATTTCAGCAATTTTTATAAAAAGGCCTATATAATAGAGAAAATAAATTTTGTATTTTAAAACATGGATGAACAAAGATTAACAGTTGGGATCATTGCAAAATAAAGTTACATGTCAAGCATTAATGGTATAATCTGGAAGAATAAATATTTAAATAAGGGAACAGAATTTAGAATTTATAAGGTAGTGATATGGCCAAAACCGACTTATGCCTCAGAGACTACAGCTGAAACTAGAAGAACGAAACAGAACTTACAAACACATGAGATGAATACTCTAAGAAAATACTGTATAAAACAAAGAGAGAGAAAATTAGAAATGAGGCTGAACATTGAACCATAAATGATATTAATGGAATTTGCATGTATCTCAAATGGCAATAAGCAGGATGTTTCATATATCGAGAGAATCTACCAGCAGATGGCAGGAGGTCACCTGGAACACCAAAGAAATGTTGAAAAAATTTAATAAAATTACAATAGGAAGTAACATTATGAGGTCCTTTTTAGTAATTAATTTGAATCTCTCCCCTTACCTCATAAGAACCTCACATTCTTGAGAACATGTTTCAATATGTCTTATATCAATGACAGACTCAAATTAATTATTGTTGAAAAGATTACTAGTTTCTGCACTAAACTATGCAGAGAAGAGTTGGCCATGGTGGGTTAGTGGTTATGTTCCTTGCCTCTAGTTTTGAAGATTTTGGGTTCAATGGATTTTAGGACGGAAAAATCCAAGGGCAACTCCTCCAGGAGGGACTTTAAGCAGTGAGTCCTGAGTCTGAAGATTTTCAGGTTTGTAAAAAAAACCACAAACCTGAATGAAGAGGTCTCTGTACAAAATTTAACTGACCATCCAAGTAGTACCTTAGTTATATTGAAATTAATGTTGGGAAGTAAACATTATGAGGTAATAATCATTTAAATTCATCAGAGAATTCTTTTTTTTTTAAGCTCACCTCATAAATTTTGTGCTTAAAAAACCTAAGTTAATGTTTTATTTTAGGAAGTAATATTTTGAGGTTCTTTTAATTAAATTATTTTGAGTCTGTGAAATTTTACCTCAATACTAATGTTGATTTATTCTGGCCATAATGCTGAAGATGATTAGAAGACTAATTGAAACATGTTCAAGAATAAATCAACATTAATATTGAGGTAAGATTTCACAGACTCAAAACAATTTAAAACCTTTGTTGCCTACTAGATTTTTCATTGAGGCGATTTGCTGACCCCATATGACTCGACATTTGTAGGTAAATAAGAATAACTAAATAAACATGGTTAACTCTCCCGATAGAGGAAGTATGGCGAATACAGATAGATAGAAAAGAAGAAGAAGAAGAATACGAGTGCTCATTTATCTCAGGAAAGTAAGTAATTTTTTTATTTCAAATCTCATATTTATAAAGTGTAAGAGAGGAAAAACTGTATATAAAATATAATGTTAATTACTACAGAATGACCCATAGTAAAACTACTCTATTGAAATATAGGCACATGTGAAATTTCTTCATGATAAACGATACTAAGTTTTTTATGTATTTTCTTACTTCATATACTTAATATGTTTTATATTTCTAATTGTTATATTTTTATATCTTACGATGTTTTTATTATTAATTTAACATTTCTCAATGAAAGATAAATTAAATTTGAAGAGAAAAATTTTCGCCTAGACCGGGACTCGAACCCGGGACCCTTGGCTTTCCGGGCCAAGTGCTCTACCAACTGAGCTACCGAGGCGAGTTACGATCTAGACGCAAATTTTTCTCTTATATACGTTGTAATTCCCTATCGCCAAATGCTTTTGAAACCATTGTTTCTATCTTTGCAAATGGCGGCTTCTTAGTTAAGAAGACATTTATTGGAAATTTAACATTACTTTAAAAGCCAGTAAGGCCTCTAATGATGTTTTTATTATTAATTTAACATTTCTCAATGAAAGATAAATTAAATTTGAAGAGAAAAATTTTCGCCTAGACCGGGACTCGAACCCGGGACCCTTGGCTTTCCGGGCCAAGTGCTCTACCAACTGAGCTACCGAGGCGAGTTACGATCTAGACGCAAATTTTTCTCTTATATACGTTGTAATTCCCTAACGCCAAATGCTTTTGAAACCATTGTTTCTATCTTTGCAAATGGCGGCTTCTTAGTTAAGAAGACATTTATTGGAAATTTAACATTACTTTAAAAGCCAGTAAGGCCTCTAATGATGTTTTTATTATTAATTTAACATTTCTCAATGAAAGATAAATTAAATTTGAAGAGAAACATTTTTTTTTCGCCTAGACCCGGGACTCGAACCGGGACCCTTGGCTTTCCGGGCCAAGTGCTCTACCAACTGAGCTACCGAGGCGAGTTTACGATCTAGACGCAAATTTTTCTCTTATATACGTTGTAATTCCCTATCGCCAAATGCTTTTGAAACCATTGTTTCTATCTTTGCAAATGGCGGCTTCTTAGTTAAGAAGACATTTATTGGAAATTTAACATTACTTTAAAAGCCAGTAAGGCCTCTAATGATGTTTTATTATAATTTAACATTTCTCAATGAAAGATAAATTAAATTTGAAGAGAAAAATTTTCGCCTAGACCGGGACTCGAACCCGGGACCCTTGGCTTTCCGGGCCAAGTGCTCTACCAACTGAGCTACCGAGGCGAGTTACGATCTAGACGCAAATTTTTCTCTTATATACGTTGTAATTCCCTATCGCCAAATGCTTTTGAAACCATTGTTTCTATCTTTGCAAATGGCGGCTTCTTAGTTAAGAAGACATTTATTGGAAATTTAACATTACTTTAAAAGCCAGTAAGGCCTCTAATGATGTTTTTATTATTAATTTAACATTTCTCAATGAAAGATAAATTTAATTTCTTATTTTCTGTTAAACTTTGTAAAGGTAACATAAATTTTAAAGTAGTACTCAATAAATTAAATAAAAATATGAATGAAATCTGCTGAAATGTTGCATATGATAATTAATGTCTTTGGTTGAATAAAATGTATTAATAATTAAATAATGAGCAATTAATTTTATTTTGATAATGCTTGTTTACTTTTTCCAAATTTATTAAAAGCCCATTTTTCTCTTCAAATTTAATTTATCTTTCATTGAGAAATGATAAATTAATAATAAAAACATCATTAGAGGCCTTACTGGCTTTTAAAGTAATGTTAAATTTCCAATAAATGTCTTCTTAACTAAGAAGCCGCCATTTGCAAAGATAGAAACAATGGTTTCAAAAGCATTTGGCGATAGGGAATTACAACGTATATAAGAGAAAAATTTGCGTCTAGATCGTAACTCGCCTCGGTAGCTCAGTTGGTAGAGCACTTGGCCCAGAAAGCCAAGGGTCCCGGGTTCGAGTCCCGGTCTAGGCGAAAATTTTTCTCTTCAAATTTAAAAATTTATTTTATATCTTACGTTTATTAATTTCTTATTTTCTGTTAAACTTTGTAAAGGTAACATAAATTTTAAAGTAGTACTCAATAAATTAAATAAAAATATGAATGAAATCTGCTGAAATGTTGCATATGATAATTAATGTCTTTGGTTGAATAAAATGTATTAATAATTAAATAATGAGCAATTAATTTTATTTTGATAATGCTTGTTTACTTTTTCCAAATTTATTAAAAGCCCATCATGCATTCACACAAAACGTGCAGGTCCTAAAATTGGATCTAAGAAGTTTCAAGCTATTAATATCTGAATACAGTGTCTCATTCTTAATAGAATTATATTTTAATCCAATAGATTGATCATGTTAATTAAGAATTATATCAATGTGTATTTTATCGGATAAGTTTACATCTATTAAGCAACATACACTGTATAATATATTTCTAAATCTACTCAAGTTACATACCATAACACAAGAAGGGAGATAATAAAAAACACATTTAGCCAACTACTAGTATTTAAATCAAAGTACTTAAGGAGAGTCAATACATTTATAAATAAGAAATCTTTGTAAACAACTAATGGTAACTTCATTTATATTTCTATTGTTTAAAGATTAGCAATTGATTTTTGTTTTTGTATTAAATATGACATTGCAATTGAGCACAATTAATCTATACACTTGAGATTAGCTTACTTAGTTAACATTCATAATTAAAACAAAGTATTTGTCATTACTAATGTAAACATTTAAAAGTCTTTAAAATTAAAAAAAATTAAATATTTGCTATTGCATATAAAACATGTTCTTGAAATGTAATTCTGGGCACATTTGAAAATTTGTTTAAAAATTAATTTTTCAAATTCAAAACATTATATGAAACTAATTATTGTAATCATCTTACTATCTAGGATCAACAAGAAAAAAGTTGATATTGTCCAACATTCTGTGCCTTGTTGGAAAATTGTAAAATTAAAAATATTGTGATGAATTTGAAGTAATGCTCTGTATTGTTGGGTTAGCAGTAGGGCTCTCAAATCTTGCCTTATAAGGTAATAAACAATTCATGAGTTGCAAATCATGAGTCAGAAATGTCCACTAGGAGTTTTCAAGAGTGTCTATGCATTGCTTTCTAGAAGCAATTGGCCTTTCTAGGTTTCACTTTGAGAATAATCTTTTTTTTTTTGAAGACTCAAGGGTTCTTACAAGACCAGATTTTCTGGATGATTCAATCTCTTGCATATGTAAAGAAATGTGAATCAGTAGAGAGTCAGTTGTGATTGGTGACTAAAGTAGTGGTCTGGCAAGCAACTATGATTGGAAGAGCGAAGAATAAGTAATTATGAAAGGTCAGTGCATTAGCATGGTTTAAGAAGTATCTTTGGTGACACTGTAAAAATAGCAAAGACTTAAGGAAGTATAACTCTGTATGTGATTGTAAATAAAATTAATGTGAACCAAATAAAAGAAGTTTGGAAATTTTCAGTTAAAAAATCAGTGTGTAGTTATTTAAAGAAATTCAACTTGTTACAACATCATTGCAGTTAATGGCATCTGGCATCAGAAGTGGAACGCAACGGTATTATGCTACGAATCTAGGACTATAACACAGCAATGTGGAGCATTACTTCAAACTTATCACTCTATACATATATATATATATATATATACTAAGTGAACATTCCTTTGTTGGATCAATTTTATGACTTACAGCTGGTTGGCAGTACTAATTGCTATGTGGCAGTGACAGATTGTAAATTTTCCTACCAATGCGCTGAAGATTGTGCCAGGTTTCAGTGTGAGTTTAACTTTTACAAAATAAAGCAGCATATTTTAGGTGATGGAATACAGTGCATTATCAACATTATTAAAATTCATTGTACACTCTGTTGAGGTGTAAGTCACAATTTAAAATTATAATATAAAATTATATACCTCTTGGGTCCGTCTCCTCAACCATTAAAACACAAAGTTACTGTAGGCCTTTCAGGACTAGTCCCATCATCAGCAGAAGGTACATCTATATTCAATGGCTTTGAATGAAAGAAGCCAGTGAATGCAGACATACCTTCTGCTGATGATGGGATTCACTGGCTTCGGATACAAAAAGCCAGTAAATGCTAAAGTACCTTCTGCTGGTGATGGGATTAGTCCCAAAAGGCCTATAGTAACTTCATGTTTTAATGGTTGAGGAGACGGACCTAAGAGGTATATAATTTTATATTATAATTTTAAACAGTGCATTAAAAATTCTATTCCCCAAAAAGTATTCATACATAATTCATATGTGCATACACATTCACACGTGTCATAAGGAGTTTATTTCATGAGAGATTTACTGATGTTCAAGTTCCAAGTTGAAGTTTGAAACGTAAATAAATTTTGTGAAGTGGAAAGTGAAAAGAAATTTAGGCAACCACTTACAGTATTCACATAAGAAACTCTGGATATCATTGAACATGCTTTGGATATTTCTCCTAAAAAATAACTTTGATATTTTTCTCAGCAAATGAGAATTTCTTACATCTCTAAGTAAAAGCCCTATAAAACTGCTGTAGCGCAAGAACTTTAACTGGGTGACCTTATATCAAGGATGAGATTTTGTGATGGGTTTTCAACAAGGTGCATAACAGAGAAATTTACCTTAATCTAATTATCTTTCGAAAAAATTATGGTTCCACCTAAGTGAGTAGAGTTCTGAAACATCCGTTATTTGGAGTTCTGAATAACCTAATCTCCTCTAGGAGGAACCCCTGCATGATCAAAAAGTAGGAGTGTTGTGAGCTATTAATGGTCAGAGAAAAATAGGCCCATTTTTTCAAGGTAGCACTTAATAAATAAAAATTAATTAAATGAGTTGTATCTCACCTTATACATTGTGCTCTTCAAGCATGGAAACTGCAGTTTTCTAAAGGAATCCCTTCCATCTTCAGACAACAATACGAGATGTATATGCAAAACATTTTGCGACCTTTTTTAGATGAATTAACTGAGAGGGAAAATAATTCATGACTTTTCAGTAGGACTCTACTTATACAGTCAGTGACTCGTTAAAGAAAATTCATGGAATGTTTGAAGATAAATGAATTATCACTAACAACATCTCATTCCCCAATTTAATTCTCTGTGATTTTTATCTCTGTCAGCATTAAAAGAGAAAGTTTACAAAACACATCCACACATTTTAGATGAACTTAAAAATGACATTACTGAAGAAATTGTTGCCATTTCTCAGAGGGAACTGCAGAGTTTAAGGGTCAATTTCTTAAGCAGGTGCTAAAAATATATTGAAAATGAAGGGAGACAGTTCAACATCTCCTTACTTACTCTGGAAAATGGCTCTAATTCGTCCAACACCAAAATCAAACACTCCCACAATACTTGATAATTATAGACCAATTAGTATTCTTCCCTGTTTGTCTAATGCACTGGAACATATCATTCACTCACAGTTAACAGACTACCTCACCACACATGATTTACTTCTTGATGAGCATCAATCTGGTTTTAGAACGGGACATCATACAAGTACTGCACTACTCGACATTGTAGAGGACTCAATGGGTAAAAGCTCACTGCAATAGTCCTATTTGACTACAGCAAAGCCTTTCACACAATAGATATAGATTTAATGTTAGTGAGACAAGACACTACATCTGTTGGAAAGCTGCCTTAATTGGTTTAGTTCTTACCTCACTAATCGTCAGAAATCAGTTTCTGTTAATAATCTCATTTATTCCTGGTGCTTGGTGAGGAAAGAGTACCTCAAGGTGGCATCCTCGCCCCTCTTCTCTTCTCCATTTATATTAATGATGTGACCAAGAAACTACAAAACTGCAAGCATCATCTTTATGCTGATGACTTACAGATTTACACACACTTTAGGCCTCACAAAATTAGACATATATCTTTATGGTCCAGAGAATTTGGGCTAAAACTAAATGTAAACAAAACACAAGCAATAATTATTGGACATTCAAGACTATTAAACTCCATAAACAATAGCAATATGCTGGCTATCATGTTAGATAATGTACAAATTCCTTATGCTAATGTCATTAAAAACATGGGACTTTACTTAGATTCTAATTTAAATTGGAATACCCAAATAAAACAAACATCTAAAAAGATCTTCTCCATAATGCATTCCCTAAAGCGTCTCAAAAACTTTCTTCCTACAGCTCTTAAAAGAATTTTAATTCATACCTTAGCAATGCCGCATTTTGATTATTGTGACGTTCTACTAACTGACATAAGTGACGGGCTGATGGACAAACTGCAGCGTGTCCATAATATGTGTATCAGATTCATATTTAATGTCAGAAAATACGATCACATTTCTCCATTTTTCCACGAATTGTCATGGCTACATCTAAAT
This sequence comes from Diploptera punctata, assembly GCA_030220185.1. Lineage (NCBI taxonomy): Eukaryota > Metazoa > Arthropoda > Insecta > Blattodea > Blaberidae > Diploptera > Diploptera punctata. Next base: position 95,332 of record JASPKZ010000826.1, read on the forward strand.
GAGAGAAGAAAATTACACTGTCTAATACTCTTATTTAAGATCCTACATACCACGACTCCCAATTATTTATCATATTGTTTCCAATATCTATCCTCCAACCATAACTTAAACACACGATCACAACATAGTCTCTTGCTTCATATACCGCAACATAGGACATCACTTCATTCCATGTCATATACTATCTTCACTTCTCACAACTGGAATTCCCTACCACAAGAGAGATAAGGGGCTGCCAGACATTGGCATCTTTTAAAAGAAATCTAAATTTATATTTGCTCTAACCTCAACTTCATCATTATCCAGTGTAAGGTACATATATTAATTGGTGTTTCTCATATAATTTATCATATTTAGACTACTACTACTACTACTACTATTATTATTATTATTATTATTATTATTACCGTAAGTACTATTATTGTTATTATCATATAAAATGTTGTTTTACATGAAATTTACATTGTAACATTTAATGTATTTTTAACTCTTTATAGTTAGTATAGTATATATCTATATTTGTCAAATATTTATTTGTATGTGTGCTGGTTAAGTGGAAGAGAAAGCCTTATGGCCTTAACTCTGCCAGAATAAATTAAATTGGTAGGTCAGTCGTCCTCAACTAAATTAATAAACTTCATTAAGTAGTTCAAACACGGAGGCCTTTCAAAATCAATGTTTCATCCTCTGCATTTTAACCAGGTCAGTCGTTCTCAACTAAATTAATAAACTTCATTACGTAGTTCCAACATGGAGGCCTTTCAAAATCAATGTTTCATCTTCTGCATTTTAACGACCTTTTTTATTTATTAACTTGAAAGTCTCATAATATTATTTCTCATAATAGTTTTATAAATGAGTAAATTACTTTTCTTTTTAAGTGTTTATTTTTTAAGGATTTGAAAAAAATAACTTAGGTGAAAAAATGTAGTATATTTATTGTGGACTTCCTGCATTGTAACTATAGCTCTTGGCATGATCTGGCGCATCACGGAAGTAGACAAAAGATTTTAATTGATCAAATCACAAAGCTTGTACACATTCTGCCTCATTTAACATATATTAGTTGAATGCAGGCGATTGGCTCTCTGAAAGTATTGTAATTAAATGCGTAGAACTCACATAAACACAACTGCCTTTTTTTTATGTTTTTATTTTAATTAACATTTTCCAATCCTGGATAGAATTTAATTTAAGAAAGAAAAATGAATGCTCAAACTTGGGTTTGAACTCTGGAATCTACAGAATCAGAAATCCAGAGTTCAACACTGGTTTGAGCATTAATTTTTCTTTCTTAAATTACAACTGCCTTTGTTCATGCATTTTACTTTAGTATTCTGACCAGCTGTAAGCTATGAAATCAGATCCGCAAAGAAATGTTCTCCCAGTATAAATATATATATAACTAAATGTGGCTTCCTTTATGAAACCTCCACTCCATTTTTCATTGTTTATGCTTACAGAAATAAGAACTCTCAATAAAAGAATACACGTAACAGTAGAATTTTTATTTGTAATTTCTCTGCTATACTTTGCATGCCATTAAGATCATGTATTCTATAACATTTGGTGTGATCATAATGTTCAAACATATTTTAACTTTTGAATTAAAAAAAAAACTTTTATAGGAAAAATCACTATATGTTTAATTTAAAATTTAAATTAAAATTCTTTATACCTTACCTCATATCCAGTCTTCTAATTGTACCAGTTTCAAAACCTAGGTGGTTTCATCTTCAGTAATATCTCGACCGATGTTATGTCATTCAGGAGAACTGTTTGTTACTCCCTCTGTTGGTGGACCGATGAAGCTCCAAATCATATCAAATTCCCCGGAAATTTAAAAAATGGTAAGTTTTCTTTTAAATGTAGATTATTTTCCAAATCGTGAGCTATTCTTAAATTTTAAATCTTATATTTTAACCTTGTCCTTTACTGAACTCAACAAACTGTAAATATTTACATTCTAACATTGTGGGCAAGAAATATTTGGTTTCTTTTTATTTTAAATATTTAAAACAATAAAATTTGTATGTGTTGATGCAGTCATCCTAAACAAATTATATTTGTAAGAATTAAATGAATCGTGATCTCTTCTTACCTCATACTTATATGCTTTTTTAAACACAGCACTGCAGTATCGGCGACCCATTGTCACCATCGTCAGCTGTTTTCACGACTGTCAATTTTTTCTTTTGCCGGTAATTATCCAAACTGCCATCTGGTGTTCTTTTGAAGGAATTACTTTCTAAACTGCCATCTGGTGTTCTTTTGAATGAATCATTTTCTAAACTGCTATCTATTGTATTTTTGAAGAACTTTGTAATCAAGCTCGGTTCATCTGGAATCTCGAAGTTCATGGTTCTAGTATGGTTTTTTTAATATATATTTTTCCCAAACTGTTAAATCCAAAAGTTTTTTTGAAACACATATATATTCAAAAAAAACATACTAGAACCATGAACTTTGAGATTCCAGACGAACCGAGCTTGATTACAAAGTTCTTCAAAGATACAACAGATGGCAGTTTAGAAAATGATTCCTTCAAAAGAACACCAGATGGCAGTTTGGATAATTACCGGCAAAAGAAAAAATTGACAGTCGTGAAAACAGCTGACGTGGTGATAATGGGTCGCTGATACTGCAGTGCTGTGTTTAAAAAACATAGAAGTATGAGGTAAGAAGAAATCACGATTCATTTAATTCTTATGAATTGAACCTCATAATGTTAAAAATTCCCAAATTTGATATATAAAATTATATTTGTATAAAATATTCAGCTAGATCTTTTGGAACTGGTTCCATTTTTTAAATTTTTCATTGGGTACTGGTTGTTTTTAACGAATGTATTGTATAGTGGGTTAATCTGGTAGGGCGTGTTCTCATTCTTTTTTATTTTGTGGCACATTAGCAGACCTTAAAGACCCATGGAAACATGAATGCAATTATCTACAATTCTCAGTCAACAGCACAATAAGAGATAGATAGCATTAGCCTTATATTACATCTCATGTCACCCAGGCACTCATTCCAAAGGAGCTGAATAGATTACAAGGCTAATTTAAATACAAATGAGTAAAAATAAATTTCAATGTCTCTGCTGCCATGACCATCCAGCCCCAGTCAGATACTTTACTATCTAAACTACAACAACTACTTGGGATAGTATATATGCTTAACTTTTACAGGAATTAATCACTATGAGGTTTAATTAACGATAAAATCAAATGTTTCCTACCTCTCTTCATATAAATTTTCTAAGTAGATTGCGATTTCAAAACCATAACGGTCTCATCTTCAGTACAATCTTGGCGACTGATGTTATGTCGATCGGAAGAAACACTTCTTCTTCCCTCTGTTGGTGGACCGATGAACCTCAGGATTTGCAGAAATTTCGAAGTTCATAAGTTTTCCTTTGTTTTTCTGAATGTGGATTTTTTCCCAAACCGTGAGTTCCTTTGTTTATCTGTTGTTTATCTTTAGGATTCAACCATTTTGCTCACAAAGAGGCAGTATTCAATAGTTTGACACATATGAGCAAAGAAAATTATGAAAAAGAAAAAGAATACATAATTAATGTTGCAATAGATAATGGTTATGAAGAAAATATGGTATACAAGAAAATAAATAAATTTAAAAGACAAAAATTAATTAATGAAAGCACACTTATGAAAGAAAGAGGAAAAATAAAATTCAAGAAATTCACTTACCATCCATTGAAACACCATAAGTTTAAAAAAATTTTCAAAAAGTTTAATATAAGATTGGCACGGAAGAACGAATACAGCCTTAAAAGGATAATTAAAACCAATAATAATGAAAGAATTGAAGAAGAAGAAAAATCAGGAATTTATCAGATCAAATGCAGGGATTGTGACAAAATTTATATTGGAAAAACAAAAAGAAATTTGAAAACAAGGGTGAAAGGACATCTTAGAAATGTCAAAAATGGAGAAGTGGAAAAGTCAGCTGTAACTGCTCGTGCTGGGTCTGAAAAACATTTAATTGAATCAAAAGCCAGTCTAATTAAACAAATAGATAAACAAAAGGAACTCATGGTTTGGGGAAAAATCCACATTCAGAAAAACAAAGAAAAACTTATGAACTTCAAAATTCCCGCAAATCCTGACCTGATTCAGAGGTTCATCGGTCCACCAACAGAGGGAAGAAGAAGTGTTTCTTCCAACTGACATAACATCAGTCGCCAAGATTGTACTGAAGATGAGACCGTTATGGTCTCGAAATCGCGATCTACATAGAAGATTTATATGAGGAGAGGTAGGTAACATTTGATTTTATCATAAGTATATATGCTTTCAATTAAACAATATGGGATCCACAGTTTTGCTTCCTTCACTCTAAAACTTCCTTAGTATTAAGAGATTTTTTCTGCTACAGAATATCCTTGTTTGTTGACTTGAGGATTATTAATTATTTTGATGTTATATATAGTTTAACATGTTCCAGTTCTGGGCAAATTAATTTTTTTTAAAGAAAAATTAAAGTCTGGACCAGGAATGAATCCATGAACCTCTGACTCTATACATTGGTGTGCAGCCCACTACACCACTCCAGACACAGCACAAATGCTAACATTTATTTCCATTATACAATATCTTACACTGACTGGTATTAACAACACCATCAGACGACTTCTATTCAATATATTTTTAATGAGAATTTTATATTACTTTTAAGCGGTAAAAACAATTATTTATTAATTTTATCATAGTTTATTCAAATGTTGGTTAATGTTGTACCCATTTTATGGATATTATATTACCTGATACTATGATGTTATCCAGCCATTTTACAAGCCTGTAAAGTACTTAAGAGAGATATAGTGTGAAATAAATATAATTTACAGCACATAAAATTATTAAACTTGTAAAAGAATTTTTTTTATTCCTTCTAAGGAACATCTTGCTTAAAGATAATTACTCATATAACCTCTATGGGACTGACAGAAATTAAAACAATACTAAAAGAAATTAATTTCTTTAACTCAGGTTTATCTATACTAATAAGTCAAAAAATAACCAAATTGTAAGGCTGTAACAAAGTGACTAAATTAACTTTTTCAGGAATTAAATTATTCTATTCTATTCTATAGTGTTCTGTCCTAGGGCAGGTCTTTCACTGCAATCATGCCATTTTCATGCTATGCTTTGCAGTTTTACTAGGGAATTATAGGTGTGGTAGTTTCCCATTGCTTTTTTTTTCCCCCACCAAATTAACACTATGAGGTATTATTCATTTAAGTAAAATTTTATTACCTTACTTCAGAAGAATATGAGGTGAGATAATATAATTTTACTTGAATAAAGGGACTAAAATTTATTTTTAATTATAATATTTATTAGAAACTCTTGTTATTTCTCTACATTATTATTACCATTATTATTATTATTATTATTATTATTATTATTATTATTATTATTATTATTATTATTATTATTATTATTATTATTATTATTATTATTATTTTTATTATTTTTATTATTATTATTATTATTATTATTATTATTATTTTTATTATTATTATTATTATTATTTTTTTATTATTATTTTTATTATTATTTTTTTTATTATTGTTATTTTTATGATTCATTATTTTTTATTATTTTTATTGTTTTATTTTTATTCCGATTAGTATTATTTTTATTATTATTATTATTATTGTTTTTATTATTATTATTATTTTATTATTATTATTTTTATTATTATTATTATTATTTTTATTATTATTATTATTATTATTATTATTATTATATTATTATTATTATTAATTATTTATTATTATTATTATTATTGTCGTCCTGTCCTGTAGCCAAACGGTTTAAAGTATGATGCCTTGGTTGAAAGCTACAGGACTTATTCTGGTTTGAGTTTCCATGGAGAAAAAATTTTCTCATGGAATTTCGGCCAGTGTCCACCCAGCATCTTGAGGAAAACGTAGAGGCACCAGGTTAAGGAAACCAGCTATAATGGCTGAGGGACCCATGATCCTGACCACATGCTACACCTATACTGGCTAGTTGATTGTCCACTTCTGTGACTAACATATTTGGATGTGAGATCAGCAGCCACTGGTAGGCCAAGAACTTTCTAGGCCTGTCACACCATGGAGATTATTATCACTATTATTTTATTTTTCATATTTTAATAGAGGTTTTACTGTATATCTTCAGGAGAACAATATTTTGTAATTGCCGTATTCTCATATTCTGTAAGCATAAACAGAGTGAGTTTTGTGATGAAATATACTGCAATGTCTTACCTTTCACTATCTGGAGTATCACCACACAGCTGGTCCCCCCCTCGATCGTGATCGGCTGTTTCGTAAATTCCTTCTTCTTCTTGTAGGTGGTGCTGATGGTAACCAGGTGGGTGTCGGCCTGTGGGATGACGGTACCTCCCGTACACAAACCTGGGTTCCTCCTCTCGCCCTCTGCATCGGCTGCAAAATACAAATTATCAATTTAACACAAACTTTTCCCATTCTTCATTTCTTAAAATATATATAACAATACTCTAATAGTAATTTGAAAATACAATAGGTAGTGACAATGAACTCACTATATGGGAAAAAGTCTACATACAGAAGAAGAAGAAGGAGAGAAGTGTGAATTTTTAAATTCCTGGGGAGAGGAACCTAATTAGCAAGTTCTTTGGACCACAGAAAGGTAGAGCAGGAGTCGAGATCCAGGGCCGATAACTTAGGAAAAATCAGTGTGTACCAACTAAAGATGGAGCAAACATATTTGAAACATATGTCTTAAAGAAACAACTATATGAGGTAAGAATAATTATTTTTAGTCTGGACATCTTACCTCAATATTAATGTTGATTTGTAACAAATAACCTCAAAATATAACTTCCTAAAATTAAATATTAATATAGACCAAACTTATTTATTTACTCTAATAGTAAATTGTCAACTCAAGGTATATAATCAACTTCACCCTAACTTTGGTCGCTATAAAGTACTGCTGTCATTTAAGTCTTGGATATTAACCTCATATAATAATAAACTAAACTAATGATATAAAAATGCAGTTCCTGCATAAACTAAGCAAATATTCTGGGTACGGTATAAAAGGGTCAGCTTTTTGAAAAAAAAAAAATTGTACATGGCAGAATGACGTTTACTTCAATACCTTTATTGTGTATAGTGGGATAAGTTATATTACACCTCTTTCAGGAATTAGAAAACTGTATATTATGACTCTTCTAGAATTTCTCACAAATTATGTGTAAAAGTGGATCTGTTTTTCCATTTTTCAAAAGTTTAGTTGCAGTGACTTGTCTCCTTTTACCCACAACTTTCAATGTATAAAAAAATACTCCATAGCACAAAAGACCTAAAAGGCCATTGGTCTGACAGTAGGCTGCTGGCATCACATCTTCATGTGTCAATCACAGAGGTGAATGAACATACAGTCAGTATAAGGGGGGGGGTGACCTGTAGTCAGTATCCCTAGTAATTATAGCTAGTTCTCTCAATATGGAGCAGCTATTTATTGTAGCTACTTAAATTCCTCACGATGCTAGATATCAAATTTCCATGAGAAATTCGCCATGGAGACTGGAACAACCAAGTTATTTTAAAAGTATTTCACAAGTTTAGTGAAAAGTATTCAGAACTTCCAGTAAAATGTATGGTGAATTTAATATCTGAGTTTACTCATGTGTTGTGTACAAGTATTAATAGTGCTCGGAAAGAATAAAACAACACGTGGTAAGGTTGTAACTCCTGGTAAAAAAATGGAATGTGTTAAATATGCTTTTGATAAGTCTGATAAATTTGTGGCAAACGCAATTTGAGTAATAGTGCATAATTTATTTTTCAAAAATGAATTGTATATCACATATCTTATATACTTCACATATGCTCCCTGTCAATATGACAGTAATTGTGGCACGAATGACAGAAGGATACAATTGGCATTTTTTTATGTTAGGATCACTCTAACAGCGGGTAACTTAGAAGATTAATTACGAGGAGAGGTATGAAACATTTTAATTTAACCAAATTTTGCTTAGTATTTTATTTCAGGCTTGTGATACTTTAATATACCATAAATCTATGACTCAAAATCCATGGCTATATTTCCACTCTGAATGAAGCCATCATCAAAATTTTTATGCCTCAAAAACATTTAACACCTCTGGCTAGATCTAGAGGTCAGGATGGTAGCCACAAGACCATCAGGAATAACAAGTGCCTAGCGAGGAAAGAGGACAATGGAGAAGTAAATTTATGATGCAGGTTCCTCAGTTTTACTTCCCTTACAAAGGAAGACAGGATCAGAAATTTTACACCCTAAGAAAATCTGACTCCGGCCAGGTTTGATCTCACAAACTTCAGGTTGAAACTCTTTTCAAATAAAGAATAGAGTTGATATAAATAAAACCTACATGACCTCAGAGCTTTTCATTAGGTCTCAAACTTATTAGAATATAAACTTATTTTATTTCAGTAAATCTATTCTTTAGTTTGAAAGAAGTAAAGAGATAAGTATATTAGTCACTAGACCAAAAGGACTCAGGTAAGAGGAGGGCTAGAAAGTAAAAGGTAAGCTATTCAACATTCACAAAATATTATCTTAAGTTACAGTTTCTTGTATTTATGTAGCTGATTTTTTACCTCTTTATCTCAATAGGAACTTAATGATAGTTCCATTGTGATAATTGTAAATGTGTCAATTCAAGGCTAAATACAGGCAGATGATACAAAGACAACACAGGGATAATTTAAAATATAATTCTATAAAGCATGCTAATGGAAAATCAATTAAGAAACAATATGAATACAATAGGTATATCAATTGAAGACCTCCCTCGAATAAGGATGTAACCAATAACTCTGTGTGACATTAATTTACATGGAACATTAACTCGTTTTGAAATACTACATTTAAAAATAGATACTGAAATATCTGTGGAAACTGGTTTGCAAGAAGTTTAATTAACTGAAACTTAAGTGGGGAGGTATCATTGCTCCATCACATTATACATTTTTTTTTTTCTTAGAAATGAACAGTATTCGTGTGGACATAATTATAAAATCATAAATTACAGACATTAATAAGAAGGTACTCAAAAATACACAACAAATAATTATATGTATATTTTTAAAAATGATGAAAAGTTTAAGCTTGGGGTTAATGGCTTCAAATCACTTTTCCAAAAATTGATGGTTACATTTTTTATAAGGGAACTCTTCAACTATATTAAAAATATATATAAATAAATTTCAATGAATAACAAAAAAGAACAAAATATTTTTTAGTTAAACTACATACCAGTACTGGAAACTAATATTGAACTATCAGCAACTTGCACATTATACTAAATTATTTATCAATATTCTTTATACCAGTGTAGGCTTATGTCTTATTGATATATGGAGGAATTTTACGCCTTCAAAATGTAAGTTTTTCCCACCTTAGAATCCATTAACTTTATTATGCAAATAAAATTATGGTTTGATATTAGTGTATAAATTTAATTTAGGTTAGATTCTGATAATTTTTTAAATCATGTTATTAAATTGTCTGAATGTATATACTTCACAAAGCGGGGTTTAAAACTCATGTTATCAATTGTACTTTTACGGTAATATTATCTCTTCATGATATCTTTTAATTTTATCCATAGTGTATCATTAGAAAAATCTTGTATAACTTATTAATTCCCTTATATCTTATATACAATCAATAGAAGTTATTTGTATTTCATTACTATTTCAAAGCAGTTTTTTTAAATATTAATTTTAACATTTACAGAAACTGAATATGAAATGCTAAGGAAAAGAAACAACCAAGTTTTTTTTTTTTTTGTAATTTTAATTTGAAATCCTTAAGAACATAATGATACATGTCTGATATATGTATTAAGGTACCGTAATATAAGAGATTAAAATGAGGTATAACTCTAAAAAATTAGTATAATATGTTGCAGAACTAATTAGATACTAATATAAAAGATTAGTATAAAAGAAAGATGGCCAGTAAAGTTTTTTAAACTACACTTAATTTTTTTTCAGGACTCACTAAAATTATAAAAGTTGATTTAAAGACATGAAGTTGTAAATATATTTTTTAAGTTACGTTAACTAATGTGCTCGTATTATGACTTTTATTTATTGACACAAAAACCTATCTCTAGTAATTCTGTTAAAATAAGAAAAATCCATTCAAAAATATGCTTGAGTAAAAGACAGTCAATAAAATGTCACTTCGATTAAAGTGACTCAAATAAACAAAATTTTAGTTGCATCTTTGTATTTCTAAGGTGACAAATTTGATTGCTGGTTGGTTTAGTTTATTATATCAATTATATTTATATTAACCTACATAACCTAAACTTATAGCTAATGAAAACCAGTAGGCCTAGTGTAACTTTGCTTCCCAAAATTGGATCTGTTCCACTCAATATGTAACTGTAGAACAGGAAAAAGAATTTATGTGGATTCAATTTTTCTAAGCATGATCAGGCATATGAAGATTAATAATGGTTTAACAAATGTTATGCCAAGAATATCTTTGTGGCAGTTTTCGTTAAGATAGCATTTGTATCCAGATTTGCTTCAAAAAGAGCTTCGTGAATTCTATTTCTCCAAACATTCTTTTCTATTGCCAATTTTCTTAATTTTTACCTTAGAAATATGGTTATAATTGGATTGACTAACATAAGATTTGACAAAATGCTACAAACTGGAGGTTGCAGGTTCGAGTCCTAATAGCTTAAAGCTTTTGGCATTACCAATATCCTAGGTTGACTCAGCCTCTAATGGAAGTGAGAACCAGACATAACTTCTGAGGGTAAAGGCAGAATTGACAACCTGGCTGACATCTTTTGTCAATTGACTAGAAAGGCAGAAGCCTCAACTCCTACTACCCCAAGACCTCTTAAAGGCCTGTAGTGGGGCCAACATAGTTTTTTTTAAGTATAAGAATTGAAAACATGAACATTTTTCCAAATGTTATAAAATATTTAATCTCTACACCCAGAAACTTTTGACACATTTCGTTCAAAATTCATGCAAAAATCACACATAGACCATAGTAATTTTGAAATTCTTAAGTCTTCATAAATGATTAACCTTTCCTTAGTCATCTAATAGAAAATATTTTTGGTCTCTATATAAAATCAGACATAAAATTTCATCTTATACATGCCTCAAAGTTCAAGGAAGCAACTACAATAATTTTTTTTCCCCCCATTTATTTCATTTGTTTTAGCTAAGATAAGCTAAGTATTACTAATTTTATTAATGGCTTTTATTTAATCAGTGATTCTGAACTCTCTTTTGTAATTTTCTCTTGAAAGAAATTAAAATATAAAGCAAATTAAAAATATCCCAATGGAGATTATGCCAAAATCACTATTAGGAGAGATGTTCTAATGTTCAATTGATAATTCTAGTAATAGGCTCTGTGTAAGTTCCTTATCAAAATTTAAAAACAAATGAATATCACCATGCAAGTCATATTCTATATCAAAGAATTAAATTAATAGTCTCCTACATTACAATTTGATTCTCATGTTCCCTTCCATAAAACTGATATAAAATACCTGAAACTATTTCTACATTTCTTTAACTTTCCTTTTTTACTTATTCATTTTTCAATTTGGCAGGAAAACTAAAAAATCATTGAAGCAACATAAACTGTTACTTTATTAACAAGTGATATCAAATTCATAAACTGGTTAAACTATCATGTATCTAATAAGCAATTATGCCTTGATTCCTCACATTTAAATTACATTTTTATCAACCCTCTTACAGCCAGAGTGCAAATGATACTGCCAATCCAGCCAGCATTTAAATTGCCAGTGCCAATTGCATAGATATCTTAAACATGCATAATTTATCCATTTTTTTTGGGATGATGTAGTGAGGGATTGATTGGTTAGAGGAACCATTAGTCCTCTAATAGAATTAAGAGGGTGTTTTGAATCTCCACAGGGGTAGTGTTGTGTTAAAACAAATTTGATTAGTTGTGGATGTTACGTGTTTTGTAAATCTCAATGGTTAGCAATTCTTATGAAGTTTTAAGACAAAAATTTAATTGAGTATTTGAATCAATGTGAAATTTACACACATGGATTACTCTCTGAAAGCAATAGTGATGATTTTAGCTCAGAGCATTGTTGGAAATATACCAGACACGCAGTACCAAATCATTGGAGGTTAAATGTACTGTTATACTTGGAAAACAGTAGTGGGAAGATAATGACAAGACTGCTGTTTTATTCATCTACTATAGAATCATTAAGTGCAGAATGGTATGACATGAAGGAAATAAACTGTACAACAAACATTCCTGGTGTGTAGTGTCAAGTTACTGCCAAGAAAATAAATAAAAAAAACAGTGCATTGAATGCCATTCTCAACTGCCGAGAAAGAGGTTAACACTGTGTGCATAAAATGTGAAAAGGAGTTGCATACAAAATGTGCATCACTACATAAATTCAAAAAGTAAGTGTTCTGTCAATAAAGCAAGAATTATAGCTTTTCTTTACTTCACAATCTATAGTAGTATATTTCTCTATAGGCTAAATGTAGTGAATAATATTACTGTTAGTGTTAATTTCAGTGTTAAGAAAGTATCAGTATTAATACACTGTTCTATATTCAGTTACTAAATTTATAAAAATTGAATTTTTCAGCAATGAGTCTTCACTCAGGATTTAAGTGAGTATCATATTACATTTAACTAGCTCTCTCAGATTTTAATTCAAACTTATTTTTTAATTCAGATAGCATGTAAATCACTTTGCTTATATGTGCACATTCATTACAAGACTTTTTAATTATTGTAATATTTTATATTTGAAGAGAAAAATTATACGCTCAGACCGGGACTTGAACCCGGGACCCTTGGTTCTCTAGACCAAGTGCTCTACCAACTGAGCTACCTGAGCAAGTACCGATCTAAACGCAAATCTTTCTCTATATACATTGTAACTCCCATCCACCAAATCATTTTCAATCAATAAAAATTGTAATATTTGTTTTAAAATTGATTATACAAATTCAAAGTAGCGGTATTAAAAAAATATTTCACCATCCACAAAATTCATATTTAGTTACATTTATTGAAGGAATTATTTTTGTTGATTGATTTTATTATGTATGAGCATTCATTCTATTCCAAAAATTTTAAATTGTAATTTACTATACTTCTTTATTTATTTGCATATATTCACAGAGTCTTGAATTTTCAAGCAAAAAGGTGTGGAATTTTACAGTATTACTAGTCCAGTGGATTGCTGATCACCACTAGCTAACTGTAAATTGATGCAGCAAGAGAGTTAAATAATTACATTTTTGCCAAATTATATTTAACTCATGGAACAGTGTTTCTAGGTTCTGTACCACAGTGCTGCAAAATATGTAAAAAAAAATAGAGATTGGAATTTAGGGTAATTCTGAAGTAGATTTAATTCCTACTTATTTGTAATTGGTCATGAAAGGCATGGAGATAGTAAAATTATGACTGTTCTGGGTAGAAAAATGTTCAAAACTTTCAAATCCTCTACTAAGTATATTACCCAGTATAGAATTGGTTAGCACATGTAAATTTTAATTATTCTTATAGGGCTTTCTGGTTATTTTTAGTGGAATTCAGATTTCATTACACTATCCATATTATGCAATTTTAATTTTTTTCTGAAATTCCCTCTCTCCAAAAATATGCAGATTCTAATAATTATTATTTATAAGTAAATACATCTGTAGCATGAAGAGTGAAGGTTGATTGAAATGATAAGAAGCCAGTAGATAACAACAGGAGTCATATGGTTAGTATGATCTCACTACTTCTCAATTCAAGCAGTTATCATAATGGAACCCACACTCAACTGTTCACTGAACTTGAGACCTTTAGGGTGTCATACTATATCCTTACTGCTATTAAATCCAAGGATAAAATACAGATATATTGAGAATAATAAAATTGAGAGTTTTGTGTGTGTATATATATATCCATCCATCCATAGTAATTCTGCCTGAGGGCAGGTCTTTCACTGCAATCATAGCATTTTCATGTTATGCTTTGTAGCTTTACTAGGGAATTATATACACATATTTAATTTTGAGCCAAATCTGGTTTCTCTATTATATTAACATAAGGTTATGTCTCTATCTTTATTTGAGATACTGACATAGGCTTGCAATATAGTGATTTTCATTTGTTTAAAAAATGCCAGTTTATAAACAGGATTGCCAGTTGTAACATTTTAACAGTATAAATGTATGTATATTTCATAAATTAATTATGGGAAATAACATTATGAGGCTTTCAAGTTAATAACTAGATAGTTATTCATGAAATCTCACCTCATAAACTCTGTGATCTTCAAGCACAGGATTTCAGTTTCAAGAGAGATCCCTCTCAATTTCAGCCATCATAAAGATGGGAGGGATGCCTCTTGAAAATGCAGTTCTATGCTTGAAGATCATGGAGTTTATAAGGTGAGATTTTACAACTCACTATCCAGTTATTATGTATATTTGCCTATTTTGAGAGTAATGGAATTAAAACATTGGTTGCACCTGAGATTGAACTCAGGTCACCAGTATAAATTATCATTATTTTTATAAAATAATTTAAAAAATTATTTTTGTGTAATGTTTACAGTAATAAGTTCATAATAATGTCCATAATTATATAGGTAATTCATTTTATTGAATGGAAAAATAATTGGACATGAAACAAGAATCACTAAAACAAATACTTGTAATAGTTTAAATGCAATAAGAAATAGCACAGTTTTCTCATTCAGAAATAGTGAGAAAAATATAGGTGAATTCCATGTAAAATTTGACATAACAAATGAAAATTAAAGTTTCTTCCCTGCTTCACAAAGTGGCATGTGGACTATTAAAAAAGATTTTTGAGTCCATACATCCCAAAATATTGTAGAATATGAACAAACTCATATGTAACAAAGTTTGTAACTCATTTAAGTTAAAAATCTTACACCATATACAAGTGTTAGTTGTAATGTCAGTTACCTTTATTTTTTATAATTAGTGATTAAAGTTTATTAGAATATAAAACACAAAACATGTATTTTGTAACTCTTCCTATATACTGCATTCACAATTGCTTGATAAAATAAAATTGAAAACTTCACAGAAATTATTATTTTACTCTCACTCTGTAAAACATGCCATTCTACAGTTATATCAGTTACCAATAAAAAATCATTCATTTTAAGTGCAATTATAAACAGATAGAAATTCTATATTTTCTTTTAAAGAGATTGAAATCTATATATAAATATTTTGAAGAGAACAAGTAATGTCCTACTATCTGAATAATAAAAAAAGTAAAACATTTATTTTATTTTTTGTAATTGTTATGTCAGTTACCATGAAATTCACCAATTATAATTTCTTGTACAGAAATAAAATGTCATGAATTATAAAATACAGAAATGATTTGAAAAATGTACCTGAAATTAGACTATTTTAAAGTAAACAAGCTTACATACATCCTATATAATTTAAATTTATAAAAATTTATTTACTCTAATATTTCTATAGAGATGAAAGGTAATAAAATTACGTAATTATTAAAATAAAATTTTAATTCAATTCTATTAATAGATATGGTAGGTGAATATTGTAAACAGAGGAAATTGTGCAGTTAAACTTGAAGTATGCTCATGAAGGAAGTGAAAATATGATAATAGCAAACCTAGAACAATAAGCATTGTAGCACGGTACACTCGATAAGGAATCATTGTTTCTTTATGGCTTTGATATTCTACAAAAGTACATTACAAAAACTGAAAATTGATTACTAGAATTGAAATGATTTTGTTACTTAACTAGATGGCTTACCATAAAAAATGTTATAATGAAAATTTTGTAGCCCATATCTCTTTAACCAAGGATAACAAATCTTATCAATAATGGAAATATATGTGATTTAATGAGCTGCTATTTATATATGTAATGATAATCCATTCTACTTGTTTGTAGAGAGTTTTAGTAGTATTAAGCCTAAAATACATTATTTTTGCATGTGCGGAAGCAACTACCAATATTGAAATGAAGAAACACAGATTAATGAAAGGAAACCTATTGATTGATAAACTGTTTTCTTACTGATAAGCCCATAAAGAAACTAAGATTCATTACCTAGTGGGCCATAAATGTAGTGTCATAGCATGCTAAAGTCTTATACTACAGTCAATGGCAGGACGCTGTAAAAGCTAAATATTACTGCAAGAGTTACTGCACAATATGACAATACCAGTCACATGATTAGTGTAAACATCTATTATTTTATTCATCCCTCAAGCTCCTTATTTAATATGAAGACAAAAACATATCAAAATTCTTTGTGATTCCATCCATAACTCCTCTAGAGCAATTATTAAATGTTCTTGTTTCTCATCCAATTTTAAATTTGAATCTTACCAGATGTCTTCATTTCCAGTGAGACTACAGAATAGATGTGTTTTTTTTGTGTGTCTGTTAATTTTATGTGCATCATTGTGGTGGAAGCATGCGGACAACATGTATAGAGTTAAAAAAATAAAATAAAAATAAAATAATTAAAATAAAAACCAATTAAAAAACAAAAGAGCGATAGAGCGAGCGTAATTGTTAGTGATTGGATTACCTCATGGCTACGCTCAGAACGTGCTAGGTGCAATTTTCACAGGTAGAATTTGCGTTTCCTGCAATGACATAAAGCGAATCAAGCTTTGGATTGGTGGGTCGAAAAAATAAGCAACTATTCAATTAATTATATTATTTTTTTTTAAAAATTATGTATTTAATTAATTCAAAACATGTTAAATTTTTTATTTATTAATTAATATTTTTCTGTATATAATTTAAATCTAGTACGGTTATTTTGAAATATTAATTAATATTAAATTAAATATTTCACAATAATTTTAATTTTAAATAACTTACACATACTTCTTTTTTAATTAAAAGCATAAAAGTATCAAAGATTCCTAAATTTTTGTTATTATCTGTGTGTTTTCTAAGTGACATGTTAATAGGATCACAAAGAATGCATGATTAATTAACAAGCCTTTGTACATAAAATACTTATCATGCAATTATCACTAAATTATATTTTTATCACATACACACCATGTGAACATGCTACCTTAATTTTTTATTAATCGTGCATCTGTCATTTTCATTCCTTTTAGCACCTCAAAAAAATTATGAAATCTTTCTGGCACTGCATGCCACTAAATTGAATAAAACATATTTTTTTAAATATCGGTAGAGATAATGTTAGTATTGGTTCCATTACCCTCACTGGCAAAATAGATTTAAAAGATGAAACTGATTTTTCAAAAATCTTCACATTGCCTTATAATAAGATAATGAAAATGGTTGAATGGAAATTTTTTACCAATGATTTGAAATTAAATTATAGAAAAACTATAAAGTGTGAACTGAAATATTTGCACTTATATCATGAACATGTTTAAGAAAAAATCTCTTCCATATTCAAACCTTTTTCAAACAGTTGAAATCAGAAAGATTATCACTCGATAATGGCAATCAAGAAAAGGTTTCAGGATACAACAGACATTTTTTTAAACATGTCCCAATTAAAAGTTAATGATGTATGTGTAAATATTTCAATTCAAATTCATAATAATAAAAGTACTAAAACTAAAAATTCAATTACTGTAGAGATTAGGTTAAATTTTCTCATATCTGATAAGTAAAAAAATATATATATATATATTTAATTTACAAAAAGTTAATAAAAACTGTATTTAAGAAGGGATTTGACTGCTTAGCACATTCACTTCAATATCCAATTTTGGTCAAATTTCAATTTGCCTGTAAGAATTAGAATAATAACCAAGAACAGATTTGAATTAGCACCATTATTTTATTTACAAGGTAGCTCTATGTTATATTTTGTCAGCTCTCCTCAAACCATATGACATCACATAAAATACATGTGTATAAAAGTTTAATTTGTTTCTAATTTATAGAAAAGGACCTTGATGTAAGCATTTAAAGTACCCTTGTCTTGACATTTAAATACCCTCTGCAGGAATTGATAGGGAATATGTTAATAAGAATATAAAATACTTTATTGATAAACTTTAAAAAGTATACACTTGGTAAATTGCCCCACAAAACATTTTAGATTATATTAAATTCAGTTTTGCCACAATTAAATAATTTGGCTAATTTAATTTCTAGAATTATATTGCACATTTATGAATTACTCCATGTTCAGAAAATTATTTTTTCACAGCATACTTTTATTAACTATGATACCCCATGACTCTGTGACTATGATTTTAATCTCATATATCATTAAATAGGATTTATAAGTGAAATAATTAAAAAAAATATATGAGTGTGAGTGTTCAATGTTCTGGAGGAAAGATGATCTAGGAAATGCATGAATTATCAAATTTTACAATTTGATTTCCATACTACTTAATGTGATCTATACATATATTTTTTTTAAAATTGGAATGGAAACTACTAAGGAAATGAAAAAGAGGACTGCCTAGAATAATTAGAAAAGATATATATACAGTAATGAATATATTAATGAATTACAATTGGAAGTAACCTTAAGAGGTGCTTCTTAATACGTAAGGTGAATCTGCTCATCTTACATCATAAATTGATGTTATTGGTTCTTTTGGACATGTTTCAATATCATATTAGAAGAGAAAAATTATACACTCAGACTGGGACTCGAACCCAAGACCTTTGGCTTTCTAGGCCAATGCTCTACCGACTGAGCCATCTGGGTGAGTTCCAATCTAAACACAAATTTTTCTCTTATATACGTTGTCAATTCCCAAGCACTAAATGCTATCAAACCTTTGCCTCTATCTTTGCAAATAACAGCTTCTTTATTAAAGTCATCATTTGTAAATATTTTTTTTTTATAGAAGCAAAGGTTTTCTTAGCATTTGGTGTGCAGGAATTGACAACGTATATAAGAGAAAAAATTGCGTTTAGATGGGAACTTGCCATTTATTTGGAAATTCCCAAGTAAATGTCTTCTTAATAAAGAAGCTGCACTTGCAAAGATAGAAGCAAAGGTTTCATAGCATTTGGTGCACGGGAATTGACAACATATATAAGAGAAAAATTTGCGTTTAGATTGAAACTCGCCCAGATTGCTCAGTCGGTAGAGCATTGGCCTAGAAAGCCAAAGGTCCTGGGTTCGAGTCCCAGTTTAAATGTATAATTTTTCTCTTCAAATATGATTTATCCATCATTGAAATGTATGAAATGAATAATAAAAACATGTTTCAATATGCTTGCATATTATCTTCAGACAAAGAAATTAAACATAGGCTCAATTCTGGAAATGCGTGCTATTATGCATTGCAGAGAGTCTTGATGTCCCAACTCCTTTCAAAAAATGTTAAACTGAAAATATATAAAACTATTATTCTACCAGTTATATTATATGGGTGCGAAACATGGACTTTTACTTTAAGAGAGGAAAGGAGATTACAAGTATTTGAGAATAAAGTACTTAGGAAAATTTTTGGACCAAAGAGAGATGAACAGACAGGTGAATGGAGAAGACTACATAACAATGAACTACATAGTCTTTATAGGAAGCCAGATATAATAAGAACAGTTAAGTCTCGTAGACTGCAATGGGCAGGACATGTTGCATGTATGGGGAATGAAAGACTTGCATGGAAGCTTCTTGTAGGAAAGCCAGAGGGAAAACGCCCAGTTGGTAGACCAAGAATGAGTTGGGAGAATAACATTAACTATGATTTGAGGGAAGTAGATTATACAGGGAATGATCGGAAAGCA
Organism: Diploptera punctata; assembly: GCA_030220185.1. NCBI lineage: Eukaryota > Metazoa > Arthropoda > Insecta > Blattodea > Blaberidae > Diploptera > Diploptera punctata. Next base: position 115,151 of record JASPKZ010000826.1, read on the forward strand.
TTAGCTCAGGATAGGGATGTATGGAGAGCTTATGTCCATGTGGCCATGAACCTATGGGTTCGATAGTGCCAGTGAGTAAGTAAGTAAGTATTATCTTCAGACTCAAAAAGAACACATCAATTTATAATGTAAGATGAGCAGAGTCACCTTACTTATTAGTAGCAATGAATATATTCGTAAGAGAAAAAAACATAAAATGGTTACTGTAATAGTGTTAAACATAATTAAGATATTTGGTCTGTGTATTCTTATCTCTTATGGTTGTTTTTGTTGAACATATGTTTCAAGGCTTGTGAGCCCCATCATCAGCAATTACAGGCTGGTTTTTCTCAAGTTGTCAGCCCTGATTCTTGACTCCTGCTCCCTCTGCCTGTGATCCAATGAACTTGCTAATGAGGTTCCTTTCTCTGAGAATTTTAAAATTCATTATTCTCTCCTTGTTTTTCTGTATGTAGATTGTTTTCCCACATGGTGAGTTCATTTTTGTTTTCTAATTGTTTTAATAACTTTGTGTTTACATCCATTTTGTGTTTTTTTGACCAAACGTGAGCAGACATTGCAGATTTTTCTACTTCCCTTTTCTACTAGAATTACTAAAGAATACATAAGAAATGTAAAAAAAGAGGAAGTAGAAAAATCTGCAGGGGCTGTTCACGTTTGGTCAGAAATGCACAAAATAGATGTAAACACAAAATTATTAAAACAGTTAGAAAACAAAAATGAACTCACCATATGGGAAAAAATCTATATACAGAAGAACAAGGAGAGAATTAAGAATTTTGAAAATCCTGAAGAAAGGAACCTCATTAGCAAATTCATTGGACCACATGCAGAGGGAGCAGGAATCAAGAATCAGGGCCGACAACTTGAGAAAAATCAGTCTGTAATTGCTGAAGATGAGGCTCACAAGCCTTGAAACATACGTTAAAAAAAAATCATAAGAGGTAAGAATACACAGACCGAATATCTTAATAATTAAATAAACCTCCTATTGTACTTAAAAAAAAAGTGCTAAACATTTTAAAAAATTATTTTATTGAGCCAATTTCATGGGTTTTAAGGAAAAATGGAATCCTTATCCCTTCTTGAAAGTTATGATGCACAGCATCAAACTAATTAGAACTATATTTTAACACGCTTTTGAACATTGGAAGTTAGGATTAAGGATATGGAAGCCATAAAACAAATAACCATGCAGATCTTCATCCATAAGTGACACATTTACAATACTATTCTACAAAAAACAATTACTTCATCAACTTGAACACCAAATTTCTTGTCATCAAAAATAAATTTTTGCTTTCAAATATTTAAAAATAATATTGAAGCATTGATATTTTACAAAAAAAAATCTTTTTTTTTTATTCTGAAGAGTAAAAAATATTTTGAAAGAGTATTCTAAAAGTAATGTAATAGTAATTTGTTACAAGGACTGAAAGTAGGTTTTACAGGTGAGTTGAGATATCAAAACAAAATTGTAAAAGACTTTTGATTCTTGCAATGTGAACAAAAAAGTTCTATATTATGTCAATTCTCATTTTCATTAATAAATAAATATTAGCATAATTAAAACATTTTGTCTGTTCATTCTTACCTCTTATAGTTGTTTTTTGTCGAACATATGTTTCAAGGCTTCTTAGTCCCAATGTCAGCGATTACAGACTGAATTTTCTATGTCGTCGGCCCTGATTCTTGACTCATGCTCTCTCTGCCTCTGGTCCAATGAATTTACTAATGAGGCTCCTTTCTCCGGGAATTTCAAAATTCATAATTATTTCCTTGTTCTTCTGTATGTAGATTTTTCCCCATATGGTGAGTTAATTTTTGTTTTCTAATTGTTTTAATAATTTTGTGTTTACATCTAATTTGTGTTTTTCTGACCAAACGTGAGCAGCCACTGTATATTTTTCTACTTCCCCCTTTTTTTTTACATTTCTTATGTGTTCTTTAGTTCTAATGGTTAAATTTCTTTTTGTTTTCCCTATGTACATCTTATCACAGCCTGCACATTTTATTTGATAAATTCCCGATTTTTTACCATCATCAATCTTTTCATTTTCATTAGCTTTTATTAGTTTATTTAAACTATATGGCCAACAACATGAGAAAATTCAGTCTGTAATCACTGACGATTGGACTAAGAAGCCTTGTTGAAACATATGTTCGACAAAAACAACTGAGGTAAGAATGAACAGACAAAATGTTTTAATTATTAAACAAACCTCTTAATGTCCTATTGTATTTTAAAATAAATATTAGCATGTATGTATTATTTAACAACCAATAGGTCAAAAATACATCTAATATGCTCAGAATGAACCAATCGTAAAGAATTTCAAGCCATTATGACTATTTTAAGATAAAATATAAATAAATATATATATATACCATATCAAAAATAAGTGCTAATGAAATAAAAGACTGATTCAATCACTATTGCCAACTGGCAAAATTAAATAAATTTTGTATCCTAACTGTTAAAATATTTTTTGTAATGTTAAATACATAATTTTAGTTTGTTTTATAATGAAATATGTATTGATGATATGAACTTATTATTTACGTCCATACAATTTCTATTGCACACTCTTATTGTTTACTTGTAAAATTACTAATTACATTTGTCATAATTTATTCATATATTGGTGAAGGTTGTGCTGCTTTTATATAACAATGCATAAATATTACCATAATTTTCTATTTGTTGGTCATTTTACAAGATTGTAAAACATTGAAATGAGACAGAATGAAATGAATTCATCTTATGTTACATTACTTTTAAAACCTCTCTTTCAATTGTATGGGAATTAAGTTGGAAGGATCTTCATAAGATAAAAATGCTCATTAAGCCACATATACAAGATAAATTATTTATACATCATAATGACTAACTTAATTATCTCTCTCCATAAAATTTTATATATTTTTTCATTGTTTGAGATGACATAATTTACTTTTAATACTTATCTACAAAGTAACAGTTCTTTATAGACCTAAAGCACAAACTATATTTTTAAAAAAATATGATTTTCAAATCAATTATATTCTCATTTTATATTATTTGTAAGTGATCCAGATAATTCATGATATTGTGATGCATCATAATAGCAGTGTTTGAATTTTGCAGGTGATGGCAAGAATAGTGGTCTCATACTGGTGGAAATAGATTTGTAAGTCATTGACTTGTGAGTTAAAAGACCCATGCAGAATGTTCAATGCATCTAGACTTCTGTTCAGGAATTTTCTCTATGTATCTATCCCCTATGTCAGGAAAGTTCGGTGTCAGAAACTTCTATACTAGAAGAATCTCTACTGGACACTGAAAAATTTCCTTCCCAGCCTATATAAACTGTTGCCAGGGTTGATTGGGAACAAGTTAGTGTTATAAGAGAGATACACTGACTCTGTGATCGGAAGAAACTGAGGCAGGTGAAAGTGTTAGAAACGTGAAAATAATTATGTGATAAATAAACTTTAAAGCAAGATTAATTAGATTTTCTCAGTGTCCAGTAGAGATTCTTCTAGTACAGAAGTTTCTGGCACCTAACTTTCCTGACATGCAGGATAGATGCATAGAGAAAATTCCAGAATGGAAGCCAAGACACATTGATCATTCTGTGTGGGTCTTTCAACTCGCAAGTCAACGACTCACGAATCTAATTTCACCAGTGTGAGACCACTATTCTCACCATCACCTGAAAAATTCAAACTCTATTATTACAATGTGTCACAATAATTTAAATTGTAAGATTGGTACTTAGATGTAAAACTATTCTTACTTTTATGATCTTGTAGAAGATTTCCGGGCTGTCGGCCATGGTCTTGAGACTTGTAGTTCTCCAACGTTTTGCCAGAGACTGCATCCGGCATCCTCAAGACAACCCTTGAGAATGCCGGATGCAGTCTCTGGTGAAACGTCGGGGAACTACAAGCCTCAAGACCACGGCCAACAGCACGGAAATCTTCTACAAGATCATCATAGTAACTCCGGCCGTAAAAGCCTAAGTCAATATATTATTCTTACTTTTGTTCCATGCGGAAATGAACGTTAGATCAGAAAAGTCGAGTATTGTTTGCTGTAATTTCTCACAGGGTATATTAAAAATAGAGGTAAAGAATATTCACACAAGGTATCAATAAAAAAATTTTAGTAATACAAAAATAAGAAGGCTCATATTATGAAAATTATGTGTAATTATGTACTTTTTTTAAAATGTTATTACTTCCAAAAGTTAAAAAAAAAGTGAAATTGGATTAAACATGTACAATGTATGGAAAGAAGTAGGTTGTTCAAATTAAAATTACATATTTAGAAGACCAGGACAGAACACTTAAGAGATTTGCTGACATCTACTAAGACTGGAAAAGGAATTGGTATATATCCTGATTGTAATATTACTGTATATGCAATGGATTATCATACCCATTAGGCAGGTAGGGATGAAAAAATAACTGTTCAGTCCATCCTAACTCTTGTGATCTGTGGAACGACAGTCAATAAACAGAACAATCAGTGTGGTTAATTGACTCTGAAGACCCACAGGATATAAATGTTCTGGTCAATATTTGTAAAATACACTTCAAATCTTTTTTGACCACAGTGATGGTTCCTTTGAATTAATACAAAGAATTCCAGCTATTCTTTGAACTGTCACCCACAAAGGTTATAGACAAGTCATCTTGTTCCTAAACTTTACTTTTACTTATATTTGAATATAGGCTTTGAACCCAGGACCTTTGGCTTTCTTTGCCAATGTTCTAACAACTGTGCTACCTGAGCACTCCAATCTAAATGAAAATTTTTCTCTTATACATTGTTAATTCCCAAGTGCCAAATGCTAGAAACCATTGCTCGATCATGCAAATGATTGCTTCTTTTTTAAGAAGACTTTTATTGGGAATTTAAACATTACTTTATTACTACTTTTATTATTTAATTGACTCAGCCTCTAACGGAAATGAGTATCAGATGCTTGTTCTGGGGTAAATGCGGCCATCATGCAGGGCTGACAATCTGGCTGACATCATGTGCCGATTGTCTACAAAAATTGGGAGCCTTAACCTCCTACTACCCCAAGGTCCTCCCAAGGCCTGTAGTGGTATCACTTTACATTTTTTATTTAAACATATTCATTAAACAAAATATGGATGATAAAATAAATAAAACTCTAGAAAATAGTAAATAATTGAAAGAGTATAAAAATACTTTTTAATCTTAATGTAATGTATCTGTGTATTTTATCTGACTATGTTCATATTGGCTATCATATTTATTTTATATTTATTCCCACTTCATTGTTTTCTCCTTATTTTGTCAATTGTAGTTCCAAAAATCACTATTTATTCTTTCTATAAAAACATTGAATAGGTTATTTACACTTTACCTCATATTTTGTTTATTCTTTCATATGGGACATATCTCAAAGGATATTTCCTTTAGGTTCCAAATTTCATTCATTATTATAGCGTTTCGATTTTCTTCCAATTATGGCCTAAAGACAAACTAACTCTTTTATAAAATATTTATTTCTTTAAAAAATGAATTTTTGGCAATTTTTTAACCCTAAATTCTCAGTAGATTCCAGTTCATAAAATTCCTTGGATTTCACGATATTGTATCACATCCCTTGATTATATACAATTTATGACTCTTCCAAGTAATGAATTTTAATTAAAAAACTTATAATGAACTTCAATTTGGAAAAAAATTGACTTATATTGTAGAACATTGTAGAAATATTATGGATCTTTGTTTTAGAAAACAAGAAACAAAACTAATGTTAATATGTTAAAGATATCAAAACAAATTTTAATTTATAAAATTTAAAAAAAATTAAAAAGAAACATAATTTAAAAATGATAACTCACCTCTGCGGTTCGCTGCAGGCTGCCGATTCAAGACGATAATGACGATCTGCTTCAGTTTCAGACATTCGGATGTCTTCAGAGCCACTTGGACTCATGTGGCGGGCAGAATGGTGTTCGAGTTGACGAATGAGGTCCTCCAAGTTGCGGATTCGAATCGGACCGCATGATGGTGGAACCTCATCATCTTCATCTTCTTCCTGCTGAGCTCCATGGTGGTGCAATAGTGAAGATGTTCCTTCTACTAGAACTGTGTGCGTTTGTGGACCTTCACACACTTTTTCTTGACTTCCTGAACGTTTATAATCACTGTAGCTACCTCCACTACTGCACTCAGCTGGAAACAATATTCCAGAATAAGAGTCTGGAAAGGAAAAATAGTTACTAGCTTTTACTTGTTACAAAATCCCACGAACTCTCCTACAATGTAAAGAGTTCGCAGACAAAATAGTAAACTTAAACTCTTCTAATTTAACTATTCACTATAAGAATTATTTTTCTTTGCTACAATAGATATATTTATACTTAGCATTTTAATCTAAAAGTATAAAGTTACAAATTTTCATCATCTTTTAATGATTAGTTTTAAGAAGTTTTTTTCTTGACATAGAGTCATCATCATTATGCATATTATCTTTATAGTTATAATAAAACATTGAATTGTTTCAAGTAAACAGTAAATTTAACATAATTCAAACAAATTTCAGACAAAAAAATAAAATTCATATAACCAGAAAATTTTAAATAAAAAGTCAATGGAACATGGATTTTACTTTTAGATATTTAAGTCCACTAACCTAGCAGGTTTGTTACTTTTACACCATCTAAATCACCAAGACTTTAAAGGCAAATAATTGTTTTAATTATTTATTATATTATTTTTAATTGGAATAAGAATATCAGAAAATACAAAATTAAACACCCTATTGTTCGCAGATGACCAAATAATAATAGCAAATTCAGAAGATAATCTGCAGAAAGGTCTGTATGAACTTAACAAAATTACAGAAGAATATGGAATGAAGATATCTACAGAGAAAACGAAAATTATGGCATTTCAAGGTGTAGATCCTGTCAGAAGTAAAATTTTACTTGACAATAAAATTTTGGACCAGGTGAATAACTTTACATATCTAGGATGCAATATCTCATATGAAGAAGAAAAGGATGTAAACGCAAAAATATCTAAATTTTTAAGAATTTTAGGGTTAATAAATTCTATCTTCAAGCCACAGTTAGTCCAAAAACATTCAAGACTAAAAGTGTATAAAACACTGGCTCTTCCAACTCTTTTGTATGGTAGCGAAGTATGGACATTGAAACAGAAGGATATACAGAGACTTAGATCTCCTGAAATGAGATACCTTTGGAGTACTGCAGGATACACACTACTAGATCACAAAATAATGAAGACATCTTAGAAGAATTACACATGGAACCTTCAGAAAACAAAATTTCTGATTATAAGTCAAAATGGATGCAACATGTTCATCGAATGGAAGATCACAGGATACCCAAACAAATGTTAAGATATCAACCTGCAGGAAGAAGAAGACCAGGACATCCACTCAAAAGACTTCTGGATGGTGTTTCTCTTGAGGCTGAAACAGGTCAACAAATGGCCTGAATTCGTGAATATACTATGATGACGATGAAATTGTATTACATAATTTATGTAATAGTATTGTATATGTAATACTCTTATTTTTTAATTGATCAATATGCTGTGCATATCTGAAATTTCTAAACGGAACAGCTCACAAGTTGATTATTAAAGTTGAATAACAGTATCATACAATTTATTTACATTCCCACATTTATAACTTTTACGTCACATTTCTAAACACTAACTTTGGAGCTACAGGGAGAAAAGGACAAAACAATGTTTGCTCAAGACTTAAATCTATGCTGAAAATGAATGTACATAGTGTGGGTTATGTAGCACAGATCTTGTATTATGGGTTGACATTCTACCTATAAAACTAAAACCACTCTCAATAAAATGTATCACATTTATACCATTTGTATTGCATTAAAAGAGTTCTGTTGCTTTGTTGAAACGGAATTTAAATAGGTGTGATAGTGTGTAATATAGTATTTCTATGAATTGGCATGAATAAGATCATTATTAGTTATGAGGGACTTAAATGTTATATTTGTCTCTAGACAAGCCTACCCAACAATACCGAGATCTTTATTTAAGGACTTTCAGTCACTGCTTTGGCTCTATTTTATTAACTTCAGTCTGAGTCAAGTGAATGGGTTTTCTTCAGCCATAGAAAGAGCTGAGATGATAAAACTTCAAATAAAGTCTAGAGATTTAGGTAACATTTTTTTATCTCTCACCTCATATTATTCTTCTTATTTAATTATATACTAGTTTCAGAACTTTGTTTCAGTTCCATCCTCAGTATCCCCCAGTAAGTCGTGAGGATACTGAGGATGGTACTGAAACTAAGTTCTGAAACTAGTTTATAATTAAATAAGAAGAATAATATGAGGTGAGTGATCAAAAATTTTAACTAAATGAATATACCTCATAGTGTGAATTCCTAAAACAAGTAAACTCTAGAGACACCAAAAAAAATGTTGAAGAAATTAAATTGAGAAACAAGTAAAACTTTAATATAATAAATTTGGAAATTTTTACATTATGAGGTTTTCTTAATAATAATAAGAAGAAAGGCTCGCCCTAATGGGCACTGATTATACTTTAGTCTTTGCTGTAGTCGTTCAGAGATTTCGTATTTCTTGGGCATTTCGGTATATGATATTGGTCGCACTGTCCGTCACACAATTCATATATGCACTTCTCACTAGATACAAGATATTTCTTGATTCTGCACACCTTATGATGAAAGCCTTGAATCGCATATTGTGTTACAACATGTCTTAACTCTTGGTTGGCTTTCGGTCCAGTTCCTGTCCAGCATAGCTCCTGAGGTGTACAAATCAGCACCTATCATTCTCTGTTTTTCTGTCCTGATGTTTAAAAGTTCTTGGTAAGGACTAGTAGATGGTAGTAGCATTCTCAGTCATAGATCTTGTATGTAGTATGTTTCCTTTGTGAATCCATAGATGAGTTGCAGTTTACTCTCAGTACTGTTTTTAGGAAGCGGACTTTCACGTTTTCTATCTTTCTAAGGTGGATGAGAGTCAGTTTTCCCCATATCAGATCTATTCCATAAATGATAATCAGCAAAATTGTGGTTTCGAATAGAATCATGGCTGTTGGCAGTGATAGTCTTTCACATTTTCTATCTTCCTAAGGTTGCTGAGAGTCAGTTTTTTCCCATATCAGATCTATTCCATAAGTGATAATCGGCGAAATCGTGGTTTCGAATAGAATCATGGCTGCTGACAGCGATTGTCTTGCTAAATTCTTGATGCTGTAGGTTGCTGATGGCTTTATTGGCTGAAGGATTTTGCTGTAGTCTGTAGGGTCAGTCCTAGATATTTGAATTTGTTTACGTTTTCAGGGTTCCTAATGTCAGATTGTCCTCTGCTGTAGCTCTTCCTCCTCTCCTAAATGTCATCTGGACTGTTTTATTAGTGTTTATGATGAGGTTGTTCTCATCAACCCACTTTTTTAGGTCATACAGAATGTCCTGGGGATCACTTTTGTTTGTGCTTCCTAGGACCATATCATCGGCAAACATTATTAGTACTTAATAAGGTTTTCTTAATAAGAATCAAATGAATCGTGAATTCTTCTTACCTCATACATCTGTTTTTTAACACAGAACTGCAGTATTGGAAAAAATATCTTTTCAATCTTCAGCTGTTTTCACGACTGTCAATTTTTTCTTTTGCCAGTAATTTTCTAGACTGCCATCTGATGTACTTTTGAAGAAGTAATTTTCTAAACTGCCATCTGGTGTACTTTTGAAGAACTTTGTAATCAAACTTGGTTGGTCTGGAACCTCGAAGTTCATGGTTCTAGTACATTTTTTTTTAATGTATATCTTTTCCCAAACTGTTAATTCCAAAGGCTTAGACAGATGTTTCAAAAGTTTTGCTTCTTTTTCAATTCTATGATTTTCTAATAAACTATGTGTTGCTATAGCTGATTCTTCAATTTCACCATTTTTTTATGTTTATAAAGTATTCTTTTTTGCGAGTGTCTAAGTTCCTTTTTGTTTTTTCTATATATACTTTATTGCAATCTTTGCAATTAATTTGATAAATTCCAGATTTTTTATTGTCTGGGGTGTAAAGTAAAACTTTCACGGATCTTTTTATATGAGGGAAGAGAGATGATTGATTCTTTTGAAAGAAAAATTGTAATAAAAGTGTTTGGTCCTGTATGTTCTAATGGAATGTGGAGAATTAGAAAAAATCATCAATTATATACCTTGTATGATGATGTGGCACTGTTAAACTGCAATATATACAAATCAAGAGAATACAGTGAACTGGGCCTCATTAGAATGGAAATTGAAAGAATACCAAAGAAAATTCTGGATGGGCACATTGCAGAGAAGCATTTGGTTGGAAGATCCAAAAGCCATTGATATGACATAGTTGGAAAGGATGTTGTCAACCACATCAGGTATTGGAAAAATAGCAGCCAGAAACAGAGAAGAATGGAGGAAAGCAGTTGGGGAGGCCATGGCCTAAAAATGGGCTGATTGATTGTAAAACTTGCAAATGACAAGAATCCAGTCTTTAATAAGTATATTACAAGGGAGGAAGTTTATTTAAAGGAAATTAAACTTTTTTTTACGACACATTCATTGAATATGTTGAAAAATTGGTTTACTCATTTCTGGTATCAAAACCATTTAATTGGGTTTAGCTCAATAATTGTTTCATTAGGAAGTTTGATTACGAAACTCTTAAAACTTCAGTCAAATTTCATGAAAGTATTTTAAAAGAAATGCAAGAATATAAAATATTTCACGAAGTTAAACCATGTTTTATTATTAATTTAATACTTCTCACTGAAGGACAAATTATATTTGAAGAGAAAAATATATACTCAGACCAGGATTTGAACCCATGACCTTTGGCTTTCTATGCCAATGCTCTACCAACTGAGCTACCTGAGCACACCAATCTAAACACAAATTTTTCTCTTATACAGTGGTCACGCATTTTCAACCTCATTGCATCTCAAGACATATCTTTCAAAAATTGCATTGAATTATTGGACTTGTGCTAGCTTTGCTTTTAAGGAACTAATATTATCATTAAAATTCATTTTAAAGATGCTTCTTGTGTAGTCTTTCATGAAATTCTGTTCAAAATATCATACTCCTGAATGGATTCATTTTTCTGCCAAATGTTAATAAACCTGCAACTTTGGAAATTCCCACAGTGAAACGTCCAGAACAATTTTTTGAAAGTTAGATACAGGTTAACCATAAATTACATTACATAATTGGAAATAATTTTTTAATTCCATAGTGATGAGTCTTCAGTGATTATAATAAAAATTACAATGGAAGGTAACACTATGAGGTAATTTACAATTTATGTAAATGAATCAGATGTTATTTTTACATCTCAACTCATAAAACTCTGTGATTCTCACAAGACCGGTTTTTGAAAGCATCCCTTCTATCCATTTGAGTTTTGGCCGAGGAAAGAAGGAATGCATTCAGAAACTGGTCCTGTGAGAATCACGGAGTTTTATGAGATGAGATGAGATGTAAAAATAATATCCAATTCATTTACATAAATATTCAATTAGTTTAATAAATATACTTAAATGTCCATACTGAACTTTTAATAAAAATATGAAAATAATAATTTATCATTACTAGCCAAAGTGTTGCATATTTTCATTTGTATAATCAGATCATTGATGCCAGAAAAATGTATCAACATTGTTAAAACTGGATATATATATATATATATATATATATATATATATATAATCTGATCACCCTAATTTTTATGTTGATGGAATATAACTTGTTTTATTTTATCTCTAGAGCATATGATCCAAGTTTTTCTCAAATCAACGGATTAAAATAAAATTTTGATAATTTGCTACAACTGGATTCTGCTCTTGGCAATTAAACTTAAAAAGCTAAAGAAATTAACTCACCTATTTCAAATTATTCACTGATTAACTACAGTATTTGTGAGTTGAATAATTACATTAGGTAAAATATTTCAAGGTTATAGTTAGTTAATTTTAGTTAGCTATTGTTTAACAGCTTTGAGCAGAATTTGATTGTAGTAAATTAACAAAAATAGTCAATCCCTCTATTCCAACATGAAAATAGTAGGTTATATTCATTGTTGATTGCATTCTGAACAGGCCAATTACCTACTGACATTTATGAATAAATTATTGTATGATATTAACTGTATTGCATCAAGTATGCTTAACTATTTATTATGAATATTTAACTAATGCCCTAAATGGGAGTCAATGACCAATCACATTTCAATGATTTTTTATTTACAACTAATCACAGTCGCTTTTCACCTCAATTTTATCAGTTTAATTTTATCACTTTAAAATCAAGCTCCTCCTTTTTAACATTCTGAATAGGTCATAGCAGTGACTGCATGTGGCTACCAGATCGTGTATATAGTGCACGAATGTTAACCCGTTGGGTGGGCGTTCCGTGAATATCCGTCTCAAGAAAGCCTTCACTCGGTGGGAGTTACGGATATATCCAACGAGATATATATATATTTTTTCTAAGTTATTTGGCGATACAGGAATGCAAAATTTTGAAGATCTGTTCTGTATGGGTATGACATCTAGTGTGATTTTTTTCAACCCCCTTTGACCGGTCTCTTAACAGTTTCTTATTATGAGAGTTAAAATCACATATCATGTATGCATGCAAGAACGGACTAACGTATATCGGTAACTGGCCAGCTATATAACATTCATGATAAAATATTATTCACTAGACGTGTTCCGAAAAAAAAAACAGACACCATCTGTTTACTCAACATAATATATATCTCAACTCAGATTAGCCTTAAACCTTAATGCAAGAACGGTCTAAGTTAATGAAAAAATGATAACTCTGGTATAGTTTCTTGTAACTTCTCATTCACATGTTTAAATGAGAGGTCTGTCTTTTATCACATTAGAAAAATATTGCACAAACATTCAATTGGGGTTGCTAACTTTTACCCTCCATTCTCCAGTCTTGAAGTAACTAGTTCAAACGTCTTATTTCACTTCTAGTTTTTTTTTCACTTCATCATATTTTTTTATAAGCTACTTACAATTTACTGAAAATATGAGTGTTTTCTAAAATAAAGTTATGTAGCATTCATAATACTAACAACAATAATAACCAGTGACTTCTCAACACACCAGTGTTCAATAACGCCATTGATAATATCTGATGACGTCAATAATCACTATTACTACAATAAAACTACTAATTGTACAGATATATATTTTTATGGTATATTAAAGTTCTAAAAATAAAAAAAATTGTGATTATTTGTAATAACTCAAAACTGACAGTATTTAGTAACGCCACTGGTCATATGTGTCGTAAAATTTTAATATTTACACAGTGTTAAAAGAGATTGTATATTTACAATATAAACTTCGGAGTAAATTGCCAATATAAATAAATAAATTAATTTATACATATATTCTAAATGCTTAGTTTATATCGATGTAAGACTTGAAATAACGCCACTGATGACAGACACCATATAAGGTCAGAGTTAACATTTATTGCATTTAAGAGATTTGCATACTTTTTAATATTCATTACATGTAATATAAATAATGTTTTCCAAATTACTTTTAAATTAAACACGAGAAGACACTTGTGCCGTTTTTGTACTAAAGTTGAAAAAATAAAAATATGAAATTTCGATTAAAAAATATGACCATATGAAAGAGAATGGTTGTTTTGTATAATATTTGATGGATATGTTACAAATGTTTACTCCCTGTATTTTTTATAATATTTTAAATTAAAGGAAGAAACGGCTCCCCACAGAGCTGTAGAACTGCACTAGCTAGGTCCCCAGTTAAGGGGTTAACACAAAGTGCTTGTGGGATATAATATAAAAACATTTGATTATACCACAAAAAAAAAAAAACCACTGTTTGCACTTTCTTAAACAAATTATTTCCCAGGAAATAATATTGCATCATAGGACATCAGAAATTAATTAATACCATAATGTTGGTTATAAATTTCTCCACTAGGGTGCATTCTTACAATATTGCGATCCTTTGGCAATAAATAATATGATATAGTTGCAGTGATAAACAAATGAAGCGTAACAATTGTTTCTCATTGTTTTCAAACATTGCCATTTACATTAAATATATAAATATATTAAAATAACTATAGTTAAATAATGATTTGTGAGTAAACAGCTTAATTTTATTCATTAAATAGTCCTAACAAAGCCACTCTTGATTTCCAAATTCTCTAGATAAATTGGAAATCACTCGCGGCATTACATATGATAATACAAACTACTATGCATTACGGGGACTCTTGTTATGTTCTCTCAAAAAAGTTAAACTAAAAACAAATAAAACTGTGATTCTTCCAGGTATAATACATGAATATAAAATAATATCTCTTTCTTTAAGAAAGCAAAAAAGATTATGAATATTTGGGAATAAAGTGTTTAAGAAAATTTAAGATGGACAGCTGAATGGAGAAATCTACATAGGGTTTATGGGAACAGTTAATTCTTGTAGACTGTGATGGTCAGGAAATGTGCCACATATGGGAAATAAAAGAGGGACATGGAAACCAATGGGAAAGTGTCCATCAGGTATTCCAACAATGAGATGAGAGTATAATGTTAACCATGATTTTTAAGGGAGGTAAATTATACAGGAACTAATTGGAAAACATTATCTCAGGATAGGGATTCTATAGTGCCAGTGAGTTAGTCAATTATAAAGTTTTATATTTGAAGAGAAAAATTTTTGCCTAGACCGAGACTCGAACCCGGGACCTTTGGCTTGCCGGGCCAAATGCTCTACCAACTGAGCTACCGAGGCGAGTTACGATCTAGATGCAAATTTTTCTCTTATATACGTTGTAATTCCTCTCGCCAAATGCTTTTGAAACCATTGCTTCTATCTTTGCAAATGGCAGCTTCTTAATTAAGAAGACATTTATTGGGAATTTAACATTACTTTTTAAAGCTAGTAAGGCTTCTAATGATGTTTTTATTATTGATTTAACATTTCTCACTGAAAGATAAATTATAGCCTCGGTAGCTCAGTTGGTAGAGCATTTGGCCCGGCAAGCCAAAGGTCCCAGGTTCGAGTCTCGGTCTAGGTGAAAATTTTTCTCTTCAAATATAATTTATCTTTCAGTGAGAAATGTTAAATCAATAATAAAAACATTATAAAGTTTTAGTTTGGCTAAATCAAGGATGCCATTACTCTGTGGCTAATATAATAAAATTAATTTAGTAATGAATAACACAGATCATGAAGTTAATCATCTCTGCATTAAAAACTAATATTGCACCTTCCTATTTGTTTTCCATATGCACTTAGGCTTAATCTTAACATGCTTCCAATATATATATATATATTTTTTTTTTTTTTCAAATGCCCCAAGTTGTCTTTCAACATTCCTGGTTTCTCTCCTGGCATGGCATACTTGTAACCCACTTCTGAAGTTGGGGCGCCTAGAAGGCGGGGTTACGTTGCCCCGATGATATGATGGGTGATGATGATGATAATGGTGCGCCAGGAGAGTCCCTAATCCTAAGCTTAACCTAAGATGAATATGAATAATGATGAATGCGATGGCCATATGATTTTGGGGACCGTTTGGGCCTTAAAGTTTTCCTGACATTTGTCTTACAGGTGAGGAAAAACCCCGATAAAAACTTCACCCAGAAAAACTGTCCCGACCGGGGATCGAACCCAGGCCCGTTGCGTGACAAGGCAGCATGCTACCCCGAGACCACAGCGGTGGACACATTCTTCCAATATAAAAATAAGAAAAAATCTGTGAGAGAAATATCCTTAATTTTTTACTGCCGCATATTTCTCTCTCCCTCAGCTACTGCTAGCCTGATATTTTCAGCGATTCCTTACTTTTATACAAATCTTGGACCAATAAATATGTGATGTGGGTACTGAGATACACCAGCCATGTTGTTTAAAAGGATAAAAAGAAGAAATTCATATAACTTCAGAGAAGCAGTACTTTTATTATTAATTAAACGCTTTATTTCAATGTACAGAGGCAGATCAATAAGGACCAGTGGAGTATTCTTTAGTTGATCTGTCATTTTAAATTACAGTTAAATTTATGGTGCATATATAATTATTAAAAGATCAATAAATTATTCTGAGAATATAAAAATACACAATGGCAGACTGCCTTTTAAATGCTATTTCAGGTTCTTCAGTGGCTTGAAAAACGTTTTAATTCATCTCCCCTAGCAATTTTAATTATTTATCTTACCACTCTGCATGAGTGAATGCAAGTTGACTTAATACCACTTAGTGAGAGATTATGTTCAGGATAGTTTTATTTATTCACCTTCAGTAATAGCTATTTATTTTTGTTGGTATGGTCAGATTTAAAATTGATGATTTTGAAAGTGGGATCAGTGGTACAGTTTTTAAGATATTGTTGACTTAAGAAGTTTTCCAAAATAGTAGAATAACACTTAGGCATGTAAAATTTTAAATTAAATTCTTTACACCTCACCTCATATCTTGTCTTCTTTTTAGACCAGTTTCATACCTAAATGGTTACATCTTCAGTAGTTTCACAACCGATGTTGTGTCATCCAGGAGCACTACTTCTTACTCTATCGGTTGGTGGACCAATGAACCTTACAATCAAATCAACTTCCTCAGGAATTTCAAAATTCATTAATTTTTCTTTCTTAGTTTTTTTAATGTGGATTTTTTTTCCAAAGAGTGAGCTCTTTAGGTTTTTCCATTTACTAAAACCTAGTTTAATAAAGCAAATAGAAAAACCTAAGGAGCTACTGTATGGGAAAAAATTCACATTAAAAAAAACTAAGAGAGAAAAATTAATTAATTTTGAAATTCCTGGGAAGCTGATTTAATTGGGAGGTTCATCAGTACAACACAGATGGAGTAAGAAGCAGTGCTTCTGGATGCATAACATAAGATGTAACCATTTATTACAAAACCGGTCTAAAAAGAAGACAGGATATGAAGTGAGGTGTAAAGAATTTTATTTTAAATTTTAAATTAAACCTCATAGTGATATTTCCATAATATTTCAACATAGGCATTTATTTATAATTTATTTTCTCTTAATTATATCTTCAAAAGTTTTGCTGACTAGTTGCAAAAGCTAAACAAATAACCTGTGAACAGTCTCTCACTAATTAGCTTTAGTGGCCACTTACACAGAGAGATGAGCCAAATAATTGGAAAATATTGTCGAGTAGATAAAAGTTCAGAAAATAATTGTTTTGGGTTCCTTAATATTACCAAATCTTGTAACAACTATTGATATACATACCTAGGGATTTACGAAGTATCTCCTCGCTGAGTAAACTACTGCTACCAGAAGGTGTGGCAGCCCCTCTGTGAGACGCAGCATTACGTAAAGCTTCTAATATATCTTCGTGGTAGCCATTAAGGCTCTTGAGCGTTCGTTCCACCTCGGATATTGCTCCTCCTCCACCTCCTGCCATCATATCTGGGCCAAGGTTGTTGTCAGATTGAGAGAGAATTTCCTGATTATCAGACTGCGAGTCTTCCGACCATTTCTCCTTGCAAACATCTCCCATCACAGTTCCGTAAGGTCCTGATTTCTTTAGAATCCCCTTTTCTGGAAGCTTTGATAAATTGTTTGGTGGGAGGTCGATGAATGAAACCGTTTCCTCCTCGCCTAAACATGAAAACAATGTGTTCACATAAATTTAAACGTTAAATTTCAACATGTGGCCTGAAGACTCTCAGTATTCTGAAAATAGACACTTTATATTTTCTACTATATGAAGAGTATACTCCAATTAGGATGAATGCTGTTTCGTAACAAATGCTGTGCATAATAATTTTTTAATTGTGAAGAAAGTTATTGTGATCATAACCTGGCTGAAATAACATGCAAAGAAATTAACAGTAACAACAATAACAATTAAAATAATAGCAATAACAAAATTAATAATAATAAAATAACAATAATAATAATTGTTAAAAATTATAATCACAAAATTAGCTACATATGCTTTATGGTGAAATTAAATGTTTCTTACCTCTCCTCAAATAAATGTTCTAAGTAGATCGCAATTTCAAGACCACAATGGTCTCATCCTCAGCACTTTCCTGGCGACTGATGTTATGTCGATCGGAAGAAACTCTTCTTCAGAGGGAAGAAGAAGAGTTTCTTCCAATCGACATAACATCAGTCACCAGGAAAGTGCTGAAGATGAGACCGTTGTGGTCTCGAAATCGCGATCTACTTAGAAAATTTATATGAGGAGAGGTAAGAAACATTTAATTTCACCATAAATTAAACCTCATAGTGATTAATTCCTATAAAAGTTAAACATATGCTTTATTTACTTTTCTTTACTTTTTCATTATCTTTTTTTATTCTCCCTCCTTGTATGATTTACACTTCACATAAGACATAAGCCAATATATGAGGGTGATTTCAAAAGTTCTGCACACTAAAAGAGGGAATTCAAAAAATGATTTTCTATACAAAATAACTTCACAGGCCTTTTATATAATCTCGATTCTTCCTTATGATGCTTCCCAACATTTTGGAAAATTCTATTTTCCAAATAGGACATCTTCATAGTTGAGCTGTCTGATGACTCAGGTCACCTCACTGAAAATATTATCAATGGTGCCAAAAATGTTTCCTTTCCATGAGTAGTTTCTTCAGTTTGGGGAACAAATCAAAGTGTGATGGAGTCAAATCAGGATAGTATGGCAGGTGGGGATGTACTTTCCATTCATATTTGTTGAAAGCTTCTCTCACTGTTAGGGATGTATGTGGTTTCACATTATCATGCAAAAAGAGGGCAGCAGACTGCAGGTATGTCAGGCATTCTTTGACAAATTTATGGGCACAAAACATTTAGCAGAAACAGCTTTAAGTATGTGCCTATTATAGACCTCCCCTAGGCCACTCTATCTGTGATGAAGTCTACATTAATGTCATACCTTAGACTGTTGGCAGTAGCATTTATTTGAGCACTGTGATTCTGAATGTTTCCATTTAGATGACTGAGATCTCAGTTCTGATTCAAAATTTCGTTTCATGAAATCAAACAGACAACTGTGACACTGTGCTACAATTCACTACACTATCCCCACACAATTCTCTCATGCTTTTTGAATTTACATTGGGTTCTTTCTTCATTAAATTTCAGGGTCGTATGCAAATACATTACTCTCTACTCAAATTACTTCCAATCACTGGTGAGCTGAGATCGAATTAATGGCCGCCTTAACCGGTCATGCATGAATGTTGACGTTTTCGTAATATTGGCAACGAATTACCCAGAATTCTCAGCGATAAAACCACTTCCGTTATTTTCGTCTGCTATAGAGGAATGCATTTATGCTTGCATCCCGCAAATAATACCGTATACAAACACGTCTGCGACGCGCAATATTATGCCGATTATCCTGTTCTTCCAGTTGAATTCTTTGGTAGACTCTATCAAATTCCTCTTCTCCGCGTATACCGAAAACATGATCGAAGTCATCAAGGTCCGACATCTTGGATAAGTTTCAAACTACATCGGTTACCATCGGTTCCCTTCGGGATTTTCACATAAGTTTATATCTTGAGCTACGATCTTAAGGTACCTTGTCAGGTAGCTTTACAATTATTACCGCGTGAATAGATTTCTGAGTAAGAAAAATGTGTTTGAATAAAACTTTATCAGCAGAGAACGCCTTTTACTGTCGAATGCATTCAAACATTCGACCCTCAATGTTGATGTAGAATCATTGGTCATTACATGAAATTCAACTTAACTAGGTTTCCTCTTCCACTTTAAAGCTAAATTATTCAGCAATTAACTAACTAGCTAACTAACTCACTGACACTATCAAAGCCATGGCTATGTGGGCATAAATTCTCCATACATCCTTATGCATGGACATAAGTCCCCATCCTGAGCTAATAATTTCCATAATCTTCTGTGTAATCTACTTCTCTCAGATCATGGTTAGTTATTCTCCCACCTCGTTCTTGGCCTACCAACTGGGTATTTTCCCTCTGGATTTTCTATAAAAAGTTTCTATGCACCTCTTTTATTCCCCATTCGTGCCATAACTCCTGCCCATCACAGTCTACGAGACTTAACTATTCAGCATACAGTCAATCTAATTACCAGACAACATGATCCACAACTGATGCTAATTTCAAATTGATCATCCCAAAACTTTTGGTATCATCCTCATATAATGACTAAAATTGATATTATGTATTAATATTTCATAGAGATTTGTATCCTGCTCTGTAGCTGAGTGATCTAAGGCATCGTGCTTGGACCCATAGTTAAGAGACATGCACTGATTCAATTCCCCATGAGGAAAAAAATTTAATTTCCCCATCCAATAGATGATATGCTATCAAAAATACAATATACCTTCTAAACGTATGTACTGAGGTTTGGAATTTAATCCATACATCTGATGCACAAACTAGCTATTAAAAATTATACACCATCACCCCTCCAAGCCCTGAGATAGAAAATTTTGCAATTAAAATTTCCAACTCCACCACGTAGCGAACCCAGGTAGTGCATTGGACATCTGGTCAGGTCTCTTTTTAAATAAATGGGCAGGCAAAAACAGCACACTGCCTCCGATTCATAATAATTAATTTTTTTGCATGTTAGTTTTCATTTGAGCACAAGATGGAAATATCTGTCTCAATTTTGTATACTAAGAATTTTTACGTTAGCAGATTTAAAATTCTTGCAGAATTTTTCCCTCTGTACAAAAATTGCATAGAAAAAATAAAGTATATTATACTTTTTTAAAATTATTTTTCACTGAGAGTAATTAATATTTATAATTACAAAGAAATAAAACGTTATCTCAGTCAAAGCATAAATTTATTAAATCGATGTTTCAATCTCCTTATATCTTGAAAATGATCTCACATAAGGAGATTGAAATGCCAACTCAATAAATGTATGCTTCGACTGAGATAACATTTATTTCTTTGTAATTATGAATAGAAAAAATAAATTAATACAATTTTTTCTCAGTCATGAAATCATGCTATACATATTTAGCAACCATTTTAAAATATCTTCTATAATAAGCTATAGATTTAACAATATTGATTAAAAATTATCCATGTTATTTGTTTTTTTTCCTTGTATATATTTTTTTAAATACTTGAATGTAAATTTACATTCATCCTTCTTGTAAAGGACTCTTCATATGATATTATTCTAAAACATGTTGAATAAATACTATGAGGGTTGGAACTTTAATATTGACAACACTGCTGTAGAGAAAGCATGCGACATTAGCACACATCACCTTAGAACATACAGTCTCCTCCTTCCCACATCACAGCAAGCAAACTGGTGAGAGGAACAAAGCATTGTGTTAGATGGGAGGGTAGTCTAAAGTAATGTATGATGTTTTAGAAACAGGAACAACAGAGTTGGAACAGATTGAATGTGCCAGAGGTCGTACAGCATGGCAGTGTCAAAGTCTTCAAGAGGTTTGTAGGGAATCAGCATTGCCTTACACAACAGTGGCACCCACTGTCCCAATGTACTAGATTTATCTAACTTCATTGTTCCTTTTTCAAAAAAACATTGTGACAACACTACATTAGATGGTCCTACCATCTAACATGAGGCTCTGTTCATCTCACCAGTTTGCACGAACGTGATATGGGAAAGGAGAGTCCATATATTCTGAGCTAAGATAGGTATGTAACTGACATGTGCTTTCAGTAACATCATTAAGTTCTGTCACATGGCATCTCTACAGAAATGTTGCCACTATTAAAGTTCCAATCCTTGTATATTTAAAAGATCTAAAACAAAAAATATATTCATAACGTAACTGTGAAGATATATATGTATTTTTTTTGTTCAATGCCACCTGTTTGTCATTTGACATTTCAGGTATTCTCTCCTGGCATTGACGTATTATAACCCACTTCTGAGGTTCGGGCGCCTGGAAGGCAGGTTTATGCTGCCCCAATGATGTGATGGGTGATGACCATGGGTAATGATGCACCAGAAGAGGCCTTAAACCTAAACTTAATCTAATGAGGTGAATATGATATTGATGATAATGATGGCCAGATGATGTTTGGGGACTATTTGAGCCTTAAAGTATCCTGACATTTGTCTTACAGGTGAGGAAAAACTCCAAAAAAACCTCACCCAGGAAACTTGCCCAGAGCGGGGATCGAAACCGGGCCCTCTGCATGACAAGGCAGCATGCTACCACCTCGAGACCACAGTGGTGGACACTGTGAAGATACAATATTTTATATTATTTGAACTAAAATTATGGAGGGATCATGCATGTATTTCGAGAATGCATAATTAAAATTAAACTTGATACTATTCTGCAATAAAAGAATGTATACTATTTTTTCTATTTTTGTTTGAAAGCTGAAAATATTTAAACAGGGCAAATATGAAAACTGTATATATTTAGATAAATAGATGATGATGACGATGATGATTAATGGCATAGCCCATTGTTGAGCCATAGCCTCTCCTTTGTGAGGAATTAATAAACCAAGTTCATTTTAGTTACCTTATTTGACCAAAGATGTCATAAGTGGTATACGGTCAACACACTGACTCAATGAGACATCTAGCAGGCAACTAAGATATTACTAGGATGTTTGAGATCGGTAAATTTTGCTTAGAGGCTTCTTTGTTCATGCTTAAGAATCTTTTACGAGCCTGAAAATCTTCAGTCTCTGGACTCTGGCTTAAAGTCCCTCCTGGAGGATTTGTTCCTTGGATTTTTTTTCATCCTAAAAATCCATTGACCGTGGCTGAGTTTGAACCCACAACCCTAGGGACCACTGGCAAGGAGCACAACCACTAGTCCACCATGCCTGATATATTTAGATAGAGGAATACATTTATTGTTAAACCAAGTTTCATTAAACCTAGGTTGGTTTTTTATGCATATCAGAACACAAAATAAATAAAATTTGTTAAATCGCAATTCCAAGAACTACTGATTAGTATACATTAGATATTTTCAATAATTTCCTAGAATCTGTCTCTCTGTTTTATATTTTTGTATAAATACAAATATTGAATCAAGAAATTAAAATGGGTATATACAGTTCACCTCACATTCTGCTCTTTCATCTGGTCACGATTCAAAGAAAATTTTGCTCATCCTCAGTCAAAAACCAACCTTCGAAACATGTTGAACTGAGAGAGTAAAATATGAATTGAGGTGTAAATAACCAACTCTATTTCTCTGATAAAATACTTCATAGTGATACTTCCTAAAAATTGTGTTAATACAACTACTAAAGCTACTCTATCTTAACCTAACCTCTGATCATAGTAATAACAGAATTTTGACTTTTTTATGTGTACTTCTGTTTACAGAAGTTGATCATGATGAA
The DNA here is from genome assembly GCA_030220185.1 of Diploptera punctata. Lineage (NCBI taxonomy): Eukaryota > Metazoa > Arthropoda > Insecta > Blattodea > Blaberidae > Diploptera > Diploptera punctata. The sequence continues at coordinate 138,541 of JASPKZ010000826.1, forward strand.
CAACAGTCTCATAGACTAGTAGTCGGCATTTCTGACTACAGTTCATGAGGTCCTGGGTTTAATTCCTGGTCAAATTATAGACATTTTTCCTTAAAGGGTGTGGTTCCCATGATCTGGAATTTAGGTTAAGAATTCTCCTGGCATTTCATTATCATTTATCACCCATCATATCATTGGGGTAAACATAACTCTGCCTTCCAGGTACCAACAATTCCAGGGGAGAAAGCTAGAAATGTCATAAAAGATAACCTGGTGGTTGTCATTAGAAAATAAAAAACACTTGTCCATATTTGGATCTCTCTTATTTCCATGATTATGTTTTAACACTCAACATGCTCAAAAAAGTTGTGAGAGCATGCTGAGTTCTTTTTTTTTTATTGTTAAGTAAATTTGTTTATACAATTTTTTGCAAGACATCTTAATGTATTGGAATGAGGTACAGGATAATTTGGAAATCTTTCATGATATTTTTCATCCTGTTATAGCACACGTTTCTCTTTTTTTTTTTTTTTTTTTCATGTTGGGTTTAGATACTCATTCGCACAAAAAATATTCAAATATATTATATCAGTCAACCAAAAGATGTAAATTGGAAGTAAATGGTTAAAATTATTCAACAAGAAATGACATTCAAATATTTAGGAATTGAATTAACAAGTTATGGGAATATAGAAGAAGAAGAAGTCAGACAACAGGTTATTGAAGGGAATCAAATTGCTGGATGTCTTAATGATACAATTTGGGAAAATAAACATTTAAAAACAGAAATTAAGGCCAGAATTTATAAAACAGTAGTAAGATCTATTATAACTTATCTGGCAGAAACAAGACTGTAAAAACAAAAAGATTATTGGAAACAACAGGAATCAAAATACTTTGTAAAATTATGGGAAAAACTTCATGGGATGGAGAAACATGTGCAGTCAATGATATTAAATAATGGGTATATAGGAGGAAACAAGAATGGGATGTGCATATAAGCAGGATGGGCAGCAATAGGACTGTCAAGACTGCAAGGGATAATCTACCTGGGGGCAGAATATAACAAGGACATCCCAGAAAGCGGTGGTATGACAACCTACGATGAGGCAACAAGAATTGAAGAAAAAACAGGTTTAAACCTATAATGGAAGAATAAATAATGAGAAGAATCAGTCAATGCCACACACACAAATGAAGCAATAATAACACTGCATAACAACTTTCACTGAACAAAGAGAAAACAGAAACTGCCTAGTGTTAAATCATTCAGCCCTACTACCTGCTTCATCTTTGGAGTAAACACACTCACTCAGACTGATATAATATCATCCCTATATATAGAGCCAGTATAAACAGCGAGAAATGTAAAAAATGGAGAAATACAAAATTCTGCAGTAGCTGCTCACATAAAATTGATGTAAACACTAAATTATTAAAACATTAAAGAGCTCAGAGTTTGGGAGAAGAATAAAAGCAGGATTACAAATTTTGAAATTTCCGGGGAATAAGATTTGATTTACAAGTTCTTCAGTCAAACAAAAGATGGTGTTGGGAGTCAGCATCCAGACTGACAACATAGAATTCAACAGTCTGGAAAAGCTGATGATGGCATGGACAACATATCGAAACAGTCAAATGATACACAAATATTTATGAGATAAGATGATTCAATTTATATATTAAATTTGGGATTTTTAACATTATGAGGTTCAATTAATAAGAATTAGATGAATTGTGATTTCTTCTTATCTCATACTTCTATGTTTTTTAAACACAGCACTGCAGTATCGGCGACAAATTGTCACCATCGTCAGCTGTTTTCACGACTGTCAATTTTTTCTTTTGCCAGTAATTATCCAAACTGCCATCTGGTGTTCTTTTGAAGGAATTACTCTCCATACTGCCATCTGTTGTTCTTTTGAATGAATCATTTTCTAAACTGCCATCTGTTGTATTTTTGAAGAACTCATCCGGACCGAGCTTGATTACAAAGTTCTTCAAAAATGCAACAGATGGCAGTTTAGAAAATGATTCATTCAAAAGAACAACAGATGGCAGTTTGAAGAGTAATTCCTTCAAAAGAACACCAGATGGCAGTTTGGATAATTACCGGCAAAAGAAAAAATTGACAGTCATGAAAACAGCTGATGAAGGTGACAATGGGTCGCCGATACTGCAGTGCTGTGTTTAAAACACATAGAAGTATGAGGTAAGAAGAAATCACGATTCATTTAATTCTTATTAAGATGATTTAAATTCACATGGTTTATTATAAACAACAAGGCTTATCAAAAAGCGTTCCAGTTATAGAAGTATATGTTGCATTTCATTTACTGATGCTCATTAACAGCTCAGGTCATTAGTGTCACAATTTAAAGCTTGGAATGAGAGAACAATTCGTTTGATTTCTATATGGAATTCATGATAAAAATGTTGAAAAACATTCGTGAATCATGGGACCTCACAGTAAATTTACAAAAAAACAGAATATTTGGCAATAAATAGTAATGAAAGAGAAAATGTAATGTTGGAAGAAGGAATTCAAATAAAGCAAGTGAAACAAACTAAATATTTGGGAATAATTATAGATAACATTGAAGGTATAGGCAGAGAGAATATAAAGCGTAGAATTGAACTGAGTATCAAAATAATATCAACATTAAATTCTAAGCATATCTGTAAAGACACCAGAAAATATATTGGTAAAACAATGGTGGAATCTGTTGCAATGTATGGAAGTGAGGTTTGGATAATCAATAAGTACTACAAGAATAGACTAATAGCTCTAGAAATGGATTATTTATGCAAAAGTGTCAGAAAGTAAAAATTGGAACATGTCATAAATAAGAAAATTAGAAACATAATAGAAGCAGAAGAAGTCATAATTGAAAGAATTGAGGAGATGGAATTAAAATTGTTAGGACATATTTTAAGAATGGAAAATGAGAAATGGCCTAAACAACTAATACTATGGCAACCAACCAGAGAAAAAAAAAAGGAAACCAAAGTTGACATAGAAGCAAAGCATGAGGATAGCAATGCAAGCAAGAGGGTTAAGCATTGAAGATGCCCAAGATCTTAGGCTTTGGAGGCTTGGTATGGGAAGATGGCACCAACTGAAAAAAAAAAAAAACCAAAGATAGATAGATCAGAGAACAAACAAGTTTTGCTCAGATCCTCTTATTTCAGTCATTTTATGCTGTAAATCTATGACAAAGGCAGAACTGATAGGTTATTGCTCCCCTTCTCAAGGAAGAAATACCTAGGATTTTTTGTTATGAAAAAATTCTTCGGCTCTGGTCAAATTTGAACATGCAAAGATGAGCTTGATAACCATTAGATCATTAGGACAACCTACTAACTACAGTAGGTGATGTTTCAAAGAACAACTATAATTTCCAATACATAATTGATAACATTAACTCGAACACTGCATATAAAAGTGACACAAATTCTAAAATGATTACTAGATTTTTCTTTTGGATTTCACTATGATATCTTGACCTGTCAAATTGTTTGAAAAATTCTATGAGAAAAAAATACGTGATATTTAATTTTCAGTATTTGAATGATGAAAACTTGAGGGATAAACAGTAAGGAGGGGATTAATGTGATATAAGGTACCATTATGATAATAGCATGATAATGTGATGAGAAATTTATCAAATGTGTTCAAAGACCAGGTTAGATAATCCATTGAGCAAAGTATTTTGATAGTGTGAAACATTTTGACTTTCATGAAAAATCTATTTAATTAAAAATTTTATAATATATGTTCACATTGAAATACATTATACAGGGTGAAAATTATTTAAACCAACAAACTCTGGGAGGTTGTAGGGGACACCAAAACAAATATTTTTCCCTAATGTCATTTTTTCCTATGAGGATTATTTAAACCGGTAGAGGGCATATTACACTCTTCAGTTGTCATGACTGCAACTGCTGTTAATGGTAGGAATTGTTTTGTCCACCAGTGCAGTAGTGAATTGTATCTGTTTACTAATGGAGCGATACACCTGGAGTGAGTACACTGATATGGTTGGTGCATACTACGTAGCGCACCACAACGGACAAGGCTGCACAGCGGGTTTATAAAAAAACAATATCCTAATCGCCATATCCCGCATCATATGACGTTTACTGCTGTGTACCAATGTCTGCGTGAGACCGGGTCATTTAGCAGATTACCTGGACAGGGATGCCGTCGCACAGTAAGAATGCTGCAATTTGAGGAAGCTGTCCTGCAGCATGTGGAGCAAGATCCTTCAATCAGCAATCGTGCAATTGTGCGTAACATGGGGGTAAATCAGACGAATGTAAGAAACGTCCTTCATGAGCAATTCTTACATCCATTTCACTTACAGCGTGTCCACAACCTGGAACCAGTTGATTATGCACCCAGAGCACAGTTTTCGCAGTGGTACCCGGAACAGTGTCAAATGCATCCTACATTTCCATCCTCTGTGTTGTTTACAGATGAAGCAACGTTTGGGCGTGATGGAGTCTTCAACATGCACAATGCGCATGTTTGGAGTGAGGATAACCCACATGATGCACATCAAGTGCGGTTGTTCGTTAATGTGTGGGCTGGTGTTGTTGGGGACTGTTTAATTAGGCCATATCTCCTACCTAGGCCATTAAATGGCAGGCACTATTACAATTTTCTTGCCAGAATTGCTGGAAGACGTCCTGCTCCCTACAAGACAACGCACGTGGTTCCAATATGACGGGGCACCAGCACATTTCAGTCGTCGTGTGTGTCGATTCTTGAACCAACGGTTTCCAGAAAAGTGGATTGGCAGAGGTAGTCCTGTACCATGGCCTGCTCGATCACCAGATATGCCCCCTCTCGATTTTTTTGTGTGGGGAGAGATGTGCAACCTTGTTTACACAACTCCTGTTGCATCAGAAGAGTATCTGGTTGCCTGGATAGTAGCAGCAGCAGCAGGAGCAATTAATGATACTCCTGGAGTTTTTGCCCGTGTTAGACAGAACATGATCCAACGGTGTAACCTGTGTTTACATGTCAATGGAGACATTTTTAAACCTCTACTGTTATTTAAGTAATTGCATTGTGTTAATGTGTTGTCTCTTGGTAATAAAAAATGCAAAAGTGTTTGTTGGTTTAATTAATTTGGCGCCAGAGAAATCTTCCTCTACCGGTTTAAATAATCATCATAGTGAAAAATATTTGTTTTGGTGTCCCCTACAACCTCCCAGAGTTTGTCGGTTTAAATAATGTTCACCCTGTATAAGGGAAATGGACAGCTAATGACAAATGAGGGAAATTAGGAAATGGCTAAATTCAAATACCTGGTTGCAATAATTACAAACAAATAGGAATGAGATGCATAAAGAAATTAAACATAGGTTCAAATCTGGAAATGCTTGTTATTATGCATTACAGAGATTCTTGTCATCCCAACTACTTTCAAAAAACAATAAGCTGAAAATATACAAAACTGTTATTGTCCCAGTTATATTATATTATATGGGTGCAAAACATGGACTTTTACTTTAAGGGAGGAGTAAAGATTACGAGTATTTCAGAATAAATTTCTTAGGAAAATTTTTGGATCAAAGAGAGATGAATGTACAGGTGAATGAAGAAGACTACTTAACAGTGAGCTACATGATATTCATATATAATAAGAACAGTTAAATCATAGACTATGATGGGCAGGACATGTTGCACGAATGGGGAAAGAATGAGGTGCATGGAAGCTTCTTGTAAGAAAACCACAGGGAAAATGCTCAGTTGGTAGACCAAGAATAAGGTGGGAGAATAATAATAACCATGATTTGAGGGAAGTAGATTATAAAGGGGATGATTGGAAAACAATAGTTCAGGATAGGGATGTATGGAGAGCTTATGTCCGCATAGCCATGAACTTACAAGTTTGATAGTGCCACTGAGTTAGTTAGTTATTTTAAAAAATGGTACTTAACTGGAATCCTCACAAAGCAAGAACAGGAAGATCAAAAGAAACATGGAAAATATCATTAGAAAGAGAGGAATCAGCATGGGAATGAGCTGGACTCAAAGAATATGTTAACAATAGATTCAGGTGGAGAAGTTTTGTGTCAGCCCTATGTTCTTTGGAGGAATGATAATATGGTGATGATCATCTGAACCAGTACTATATCTCCAAATATGAGCAGAATTGGAAGGAGCACATAATGAGGCTGAATCTGTAAGGCAATAAAAATTGCGAAGGATAATGGTTTTCAAGAGAAGATGATACACAAGAAAATAAATAAATTCAAAGAACAAAAAATCATTAATGAAAGTACTCTTCAGACAGATAAAAATATAGGAAAAAAATTCAAGAAGTTCACATACCATCCTTTAGTATTTGACAAGTTTCAAAAAATTTTCAACAAATTCAACATTAAATTAGCACCGAAAAATGATTACAGCTTAGGTAATTTAATAAAAACCAACAAAAATGAAAAGATTGAAGACTGCAAAAAATCGGGAATTTATCAAATTAATTGTAAAGATTGTGAAAAGATATACATAGGAAAAACAAAAAGGAATCTAAATACAAGATTAAAAGAACACCTCAGAAATGTTAAAAATGGAGAAACCGAAAAATCTGCAATAGCTGCACATGCCTGGTCAGAAAAACATAGAATAGAAACCAAAACAAAATTACTTAAACAATTGGAAAAACCGAAGGAACTCACAATTTGGGAAAAAAATTACATATGCAAGAATGAAAATACAACTATGAATTTTGAAATACCCGGTTATAAGGAGAGAGGACTGATTTGGAAATTCGTCGGTCGGCCATCAGATGGCGCGGAGGTCAGTCTGCAGGATAGAAGGCCGTTGGACGTCAGTTGTGAACGTGACACAGCATTGAGAATGTCACAAATGATGTGAAGAAACCCTGGGTCTGCTATGAATTATGAAGTATGAGGTGAGTGAAATAATTAAAAATAAACAACAATGAGATACTTCCAAAACAAAAATATTGACAGCAGTGTCTCAGGAAAACAAGAGTTTTTTTCCATTCCATTAACACAGTTTAAACTCTCCATGCCACATGCATCATGGCCTTACAGTGACATGACCTGTCAGGAGAGGGATCACATACACACTTTTTTGACCACACAAGGACATGGAGGACCTCTCCGAATGAAAGATCAACTCAATGTCAGGACCTCCTCCGAGACAACACAATACAAGACGAAATACACCATTTACACACGCATTCACGCTAAACATTGCTAATATGACAATGAAGATTATGATGGCCAGATGATGTTCGGGAACCATTTGGGCCTTAAATTATCCTGACATTTGTCTTAGAAGTGATGGAAAACACTTGAAAAAACCATCACCCTGGAAACACAACAGGAAATCGAACTCAGGCCCGCTGCATATGAGGCAGCAGAAACAGAGTTTAAAATTTAATTTTTCAAGCCTTAACACCTCATCTAGTATTAACACATACTAGGATGATGAGGATGGTTATATTTAATATGAAAATACAATAGGAAGTAACATTATGAGTGTTACTTAGTAATAAGTTTTGTCTGTTTAATTCTTACCTCACATCATTGTTTCTGTTAGACATATGTTTCAAGGCTTGTTAGCCTCATCTTCTGTAGTTACAGACTGGTTTTTCCCAAATTGTTGGCCCTGATTCTTGACTTCTGCTCCATCTTTCTGTGGTCCAAAGAACTTGCTAATTAGTTTGCTCTTGCCAGAATTTTAAAATTCTCTCCTCGTTCTTCTGTATGTAGATTTTTTCCCATATGATGAGTTCGTTTGTGTTTTATGTTTTAATTATTTTGTGTTTTTCTGAACAAACGTGAGCAGCTACTGCAGATTTTTCTACTTCCCCTTATTTTAGATTTCTTATGTGGTCTTTGGTTCTAATGGTTAAATTTCTCTTTGTTTTCCCTAGGTTTTGGCTAATTTTTGGCAAATTTATTCATAAAGTATTTCCACTACAGGCCTCAAGAGGCCCTTGGGGTAGTGGGAGGTTAAGGCTCCCACTTTTTCTGGAAATCAGCACTTGATGTCAGGTGGTTTGTCAGCCCTGCGTGACAGCCACCTCTTCCCCCAGAACAAGTGTCTGGTACTCATCTTCGTTAGAGGTTGAGTCGACCCCAGGGTCATAGTGCCGCCAGAAGGTTTGGGTCAGTTTAAAAATCCTGACCCCCACCAGGACTTGAACCCTCGACCTTCCGGCTTGTAGCGCAGTGCCTTAACCACTACGCTAATTCATGAGTGACTTTAAATGCAAAATTAGAAATTCTCACATGTTCAAATTCTGGTGCAGATATGTGGGTGATATTATCATTATAGTTAAACAAAACACATAGAAGATGCCTTAAAACTCCTGAATATTCAGCAGAAAGCAATCAAATTCACAATAGAAACAGAAGAGAATACACAATTACCATTTTTAAGTCTGAAATTACATAAAAATGAGAAAAAATAGAATTTGGCAATCATAGAAAAGATTCACACAAAGATAACTACATTAAATCAACTTGATTCAACCATATTTCACACAAAATGGAAGTCTTCAATTGTCTATCACATAGATTGGTGAATATACCCCTGAACACAGAAAATTATGAGTTAGAGAAAAAACATATAATTGAAGTGGCAAAAGACAATGGTTTTGAGGAGAAAATTATACACAAAAAAATTATTAAGTACAAAAAAAATTAGGGAATGAAAGTATTAATAGTGAGTGGAGAACATATTTTAATCGACTCACCTCATACATTTTCAAACTTCTTTGATACCGACGGTTTCAGACAAAATCATGTCCTTCTTCTTTTTTGTCTGAAACCGTCGGTATCAAAGAAGTTTGAAAATGTATGAGGTGAGTCGATTAAAATATGTTCTCCACTCACTATTAATGATATAACCTCATAATGTTTACTTCCCAATATTAATTTAACCCCCCAGCGTGGTTTGCTGTATATATACGAGGCCGGTTTCCTGCCTTCCGTGCGGTCATTTAAAAGTCCATGCAGTACCCCTGTGCTGAGTATTTTTAAACTCTACTCTCCAAATAACTTATTTTAGATACATATCAAATTGTGATTAATAGAATGTAAACAATGAATGACCATTCTATTCTATTCTACAGTGTTCTGCCCAAGGGCAGATCTTTCACTGCAATCATAGCATTTTCATTCTATGCTTTGTAGCTGTACTAGGGAATGATAGGTGTGGCAGCTTCCCGTTGCTTCCACACCGGTGAATGATAATGATGATGATGATGGCCGGATGATTTTCGGGTACCGTTGGGGCCCTAAAGCGTCCTGACATTTGTCGTACAGGTCAGGAAAACCCCCGAAATAAAACTCACCCAAGAAGCCTCTCCCGACTGGAATCGAATCTCGGTCAGCTGCGTGACAAGGCAGCACGCTACCTCGAGACTACATACCCAGTTCTAGAGTCACACAATTCATAAGTTTTAAAATCAAATTTGGCAGTTTTAAGTGGAGGGAATTGTTTGCTCCTCCATAACCATAACGATTCATCAATTACAATATCTTGATTTGGAAGGTAGAGAGAATGGAATTTATTATTAAAATATTCAATGAAAGGGACAATTTAAAAAAAGTGAAGGACATTGGAAACCAACTTGTTTTGTGTTGTCTTAAAATGTATGGCACCATGGAACATAGAGGTCATGATTATGCATACATAACATCTCCATACTTTGCTATCCCAAATAATATTTTCCAATTATTCCTGTATAATTTATAATAATATCCTCAACTTGTGTCCAAGTCAGGGTCGGGTCGAGGGATGAGATGAGAAGAAGCCACTATATATAGAGGTCTGTGCATGACAAGGGTGTGGCCGACCACGTCTGACGCACCACCACAGAGGCAGATGAACGAAATGAATGTGATGAGATGAGTATGGAAAAATGATGGAATGAAAATGCGGCAGGGGAAGACGGGAGAAAACCCCAAGAAAAAACCTGTCCAAGCTCCGTTTTTTCCGTCACGAAACCAACATGGAGTGACCGAGACTCGATCTCGGAAACCCAGCAGTGAGGGTCTTGTATAATTTATCTCCCTCAAATCCTGGTTAATATTTTTCTTGCACTTTATGGTTATCCCTCCCTACTGGGCACTTTGCTTCTAGTTTTCGTACACGAAGTTCCTATATAATTTCCTATTCGTGCCACATGCCCTACCCATAGCAGCCTATGAGACTTGCAATGTTTTATTACATCTAGATTACATAGATATCACGTCATGTTCGTCTTTCTTCCAAGTTACACCTCAATTTCCTAATAGATCTCTCATTGAGGCGATGTGCTAACCACATGTATCTTGTTGACATGTTAGCAAATAAGTGTAGGCCTAAGTGTCAATAAATAAAACAAATAACAAAATGAAAGGGTTAATAAAATATTAATTATTATATCTGTGGTCTCGAGGTGGAATACTGTCTTGTCATGCAGTGGGCTTTGAGGCCGAAACGGTCCATGAACATCATCTAGCTTTTATCATCATTGTTACCATCAATATCATCCCCCTGGGTGGGAAGCTACCACACCATAATTCCCTAATGAAGCTGCAATCATAGCATGAAAATTCTAAGATTACAGTGAAAGACCTGTACTAGAACAGAGCACTATAGAATATAGTAACGAAACAAAGAATGATATAGAATGGCGTCTTTCATTGGTTAATTACAAGTTATATTTAATTGTAGATGGAGATTTCCTAATACTTTCATCAAGATATAAGTTAAAATGCATTCATTTTTTAAATTGTTGCTAAAGGTTTACATATAATTTATAATTCTAAACTTTATCTATTTATCCTTCATTCATATTTTTAAATTAAAGATTTTCATAATTCCACACATCTTACTTACTTACTCATTGGCACTATCGAACCCGTAGGGTCATGGCCGCGCGGACATAAGCTCTCCATACATCCCTATCCTGAGCTAATGCTTTCCAATCATTACCTGTATAATCTACTCAGATTCACTATGTACAATATTTATAAAAGTTGGAGAATTTAAATTTTATTTGATATAAATTCATTTATATAATTACGGAAACTTGTTGAATGGATTATCTTGGTTAATAAACTCCCGCTGGGGAGTACCTGTGTTGGAAGTGTGCAGTACATAAATTACTATTATTGCTATTATTATTGTTGCTATTATTATTATTATTATTATTACTAATTTTATTTTAGTATCATTATTATTATTATTATTACTATTATCCCTCTATTATATTTTTTAATTTTTTTTATAATTCTACACATCAATTTCGCCACGTAAATTTGTTTTAGAAGTTGGAAATGTCTGAGACATGTGATTTTTGTCTATAAACACAAGATCCACGTTGGTTTTGAAAGAAAGGTTAGTTATGAGACCATACTGTGGGACACTTTACAGGTATTTCTTTTCGGCAAAATAGGGCATACACTAGTTCGAAGGAAGGGCGTAGCTGAAGAGAAAAAAAATACCAAGAGTTTCTCCTTTCACTAATAAGTAGCGAACTCACTTCACATGCCTGTCATAAATTATGTCTTAACATGAAAGGGAGATTTTTCTACCACAGCAACAAAAAATAAGTTCTCCAGAATGTTTTACAAACTCCGTATAGACCTTGAAAATCATAGATGTATCAACGCGTAATGTATGGCAATCTGCATTTGGATATTTAAAAATCCAGGCGTATCAACACGTCCTTCTGCATCTGGGAAAGGAACGCCATGTTTAAATGTACACGCTGATGGATTAAATATGAATGAAAGTATTTTTTAATTTTGAGACTCCTGCAAATTTTGACCTGATCCAGAGGTTCACCAGTCCACCGATAGAAGTAAGAAGGAACCCGCCAAGAAACGACATAACACCGGTCGACCAGAGGCTACTGACGATGGAGATAAGCTCCGAAACTGCAGTATAGAAGAAAAAGGATATGAGATGAGGTAATAAAAACATTAATTTAATTCTTAAATTAAACCTCATAGTGTTCTTTCCCTGTGAAAGTTAAATAAATGAAAGTACTCTTCAAATAGATAAATCAAAGGAAATGTAAAATATAGGAAAATCACCCATGGGCACACAAAAAAATTCCAAGAGATTCTTGAAAAATTTAATATCAGATTAGCACCAAAGAATGGTTTTAGCCTAAACAAACTAATAAAAAAACCAACAAAAAAGAAAAGACTGATGATGGTAAAAAATCAGGATTATGTCATATAAAATGTGCAGAATGTGAAAAGATATACATAGAGAAAACAAAGAGAAATTTAAATATTAGAACCAAAGAACACATAAGAAAAAAAAAAAGAAGGAAGTAGAAAAATCTGCAGTAGCTGCTCATGCTTGGTGAGAAAAACACAAAACAGAATTAAACACAACATTATTAAAACAGAAAACACAAACGAACTCACCATATTGGGAAAAATCTACATACAGAAGAACAAGGAGAGAATTGTGAATTTTTAAACTCCCGGCAAGAGGAACCTAATTAGCAAGTTCTTTGGACCACAAAAAGATGGAGCAGAATTTAAGAAACAGGGCCGACAACATGGGGGGAAAAAAAAATCAGTCTGTAACTACTGAAGATGAGGCTTGAAACATATGTCTAACAGAAACAATGATTTGAGGTAAGAATTAAACAGACAAAACTTATTATATTTTAACATATTATTTTATTTTGCTCACCTGAATGAGTAGCATCTTCTTCACTACCAGAGCCAACGCCCATTCTTTTCATTTGCTGCATCTTGTGCTCTCTGTAGAAAATAAAGCAAAACAACACAGGAGCACACACAACTACATTAAATGTGCTTCTCACTTTATTAATAATACTTACTGACTAGTTTATATGGCAAAACTATATGCACTGACAAGTATATTCATAATTTATCTCAATTTAAAATTGTAATCACAATTACTTTTCAAAGCTACTTTTACAGCAGCAAGATCAAATTCAGAACCTCAATTTTAACAAGTTATGATTATAATTGTAACTTTTAAGTAGCATATAATGTATTTTGTAAAATGAAGCAAATTATTTTTATACAATTCTATGATATTAGTTTTGTACTTTAAAGATTAAATGTATAAAACATTTATAACTGAAATCCCTTTTAAATTCTCAGTGAAACAAGCAAATTTATTCAACTTAGAATATAATAATTAAAAGAAAAAGATACACAAACAATGCCCCATGTGTGGTCAAAAGGAAGTAATGAATAAGAACAAACTAACTAACTCACTGGCAGTATCGAACCCGTAGGTTCATAGCCACATGAACATAAGCTCTCCATACATCCCTATCCTGAGCTAATGTTTTCCAATCATTCCCTGTATAATCTACTTCCCTCAAATCATACTTAATGTTATTCTCCCACCTCATTCTTGATCTACCAACTGAGTGTTTTTCCCTTTGGTTTTCCTACAAGAAGATTCCATGCAAATCTTTCATTTCCCATTATTGCCATATGTCCTGCCCAGTGCAGCCTATGAGATTTAACTGTTCTTGTCTGGATAAGAACTACCAGACTCAATGTCCAGCATAATATAAATAACTATATTGCACCCACTGATTCTCTGGCCTTGACGTTTTCACGACAGTGTTGCCGATATGGATATTCAGTGGGAGTGGCTGCTTTATGTATGAGGTTAGGAGAAATACAGCTGACAACATCTCAGCAATTTCAAACCTTACCAGCGCGCTATACCCGCGTCAAGAGCAATGATTGGTCGTGGCAGACATCTACTCTCACTTCAACCATATCCTTATTGGCAGTAGAGGGCGAATTCTCCCTTTACCCCTCACATAACCTAAACTTCAAAGTCGGAGATATGACGGCTCAGGTATACAAGGCGAACATAGAAGCCAGCTTATGAGCTAAAGATATTGTCACAATGCCGAACATTTAACAAAGTAAATAAACAAATAATTAAATTTAAAATAAATTATTTAAATTTAAAATATACCTCATAATGTTATTTCCTATACAGTTTAATTAAACAAAGAATTGTAAGATCATTTTTTAAGAATGTCTGAAAGCCTAATAAAAAAACCAATAAATATGGATACAAAGTTAATAAATATGCATACTAGCTAATAAAATGGAAAATAAAGACCATAAGCAGGACTACAGTATGGAGACTCAATAGGACTGAGTTTATTAATGAAAAGTGACCAAAGTATCTAAATTTATAAACTTCTCTTATCTCATAAAATAATTTCTTGAATTCTTGTAGAGATAGTATATAATTTAATTTAGTGTAACCTCCTTGTTGCATTTTAACGAGCACTATAATAATTTTGCCTTTTTAAATCACAGTGACAGCATGCCCACTCATTTTTTAATTAAATATATTTATATATAATCAGAATGTTCTACGCACTTAAAACTTTAATTAAATGAAATTAAAATATTCAGACTTGCTCAAGAATATATGCTACGAAATTTAATATTTCAATATTTTGCCTATTTTTTAAATAATGAAGAAATAATATTTAAAAATTACATTTCAGAAAATACAATTATTTAAGAAACAAACAGCATTTGCAACTATGTAATATATGTATTTATTCGAAAAGTATAATGTTAAATTCTTGCAAACGATGTGAAATATCTGTAAACATTTCTGTCAATACCAATAAAATTCACATCAAATTCCGTTGAGGTGAATAGTCATAAGATTAAATTAAAATTAAAATGTACCTGTTGGCAGGTACCATCGTCCTCAACTTTGTTAAAATGATGTATTTAAAATATTATTTGGATGCCTTTCGGAAATAACTTCCATCATCAGCAGGATGAGTATGCACTACTAGTTGACGTATCTAAGACACATCAAGACCATCAGCATCTACAACATCTTAGATACATCAACTAGTAGCACATACTCATCTTGCTGATGATGGAAGTGACTTCCGAAAGGTCTCCAAATAATATTTTAAGTAAATAATTTTAACAAAGTTGAGGACGACTCACCTGCCAATAGATAGATTTTAATTTTAACTTTATTTATGTGTGTTTCATCAATTTAGATACATCAACTAGCAGCGCATACTCATCTTGCTGATGATGGAAGTTACTTCCAAAAGGGCTCCAAATAATATTTTAAATACGTCATTTTAACAAAGTTGAGGACGACTTCACCTGCCAACAGGTTGACTTTAATTTTAATTTTTGTTTTATTTATGTGTGTTTCATCAATCGTGTTATTATTACAGTATGTTTTGATATTTGTTTAAATTAATATCATACAATTAATATATCACAAAAGAGAGGGTCAATTCCAATGAAATTTTATACACTGTACAAAATATAAGATTATGAAATGTCATAATTTTATAAATATAAATAAAACTTAGAGTTTTATATGACTTTTATTTTTATTAAAATACAAATCTGTAACAGCTGTTTCAGTACTTTGTACCTTCTTCAAACAAATTTATCATTAATTCGTCTGAAGAAAGTACAAAGTACTGAAGTAGCTGTTACGAATTTGTATTTTAATAAATATGAAAATCATATAAAACTTCAAGTTTTACTTATATTTATAAAAATGGATTTTCATCAAGCAAATGCCAAATAAATTGATTATTTCATAATTTTATTCTAGAGCAACACATGTTATTAGCTACTGGTGCAATTAAATATAGTTTTAGTATTTAATTACAATTTACGGAATGTTATGATATTTTAAATATAAATATATTAAGATTCAGGTTAATAAAATATAATTAATTAATTATTACGAGTTAGTTATTTTGACTCACCTCATATTTTTTTATATATTCTGCAGACTATAGTTTTGTTGCATCTATGTGATATTGTCGATACATTCTAACTGTTATGTTTGCAGTTGTCATCCTGTAGGTTGATTTCTACTCCCTTTGTTCCCTGGGAAAGGGAAAAATTTTGATTTGGAAGTTGATCAGTCAGCCAAAAGGGGGAGTAAAAATCAACCTCAGGATGACAACCACAAACACAACAGTTAGAATGCATCGACAAGGTTGCATAGATGCAACAAAACTATAGTCTGCAGAATATAAAAAAAATATGAGGTGAGTCAAAATAACTAACCCATAACAATTAAAAGAAACCTCATAGTGTTATTTCCTACAAATATTAAATAATAAATTAAATTACATATGTGCATGCTTTTATAGGTCATGTTATACAAATACTGAAATAACTCAAGGGATAATGAAGCAAAAATTGTGAGTGAATTAGTACCTGATGTTGCCAACTTGATGAAGTAATCATTATGAGTGTCAAAAGAATAATAATAGTAAAAACAATGCAAATTTATCAATATCACCAACACTAATTAAGGCTCTAAGTCGAAATGAAGGATTGAATGTTGAACAGTTGCCTCTTTCAATAAAATATTTCTGTATCAATTTTCTTACAGTAAGTCTCTGATATAATATAACCTAATTTACATATAAAATAAAATACCAAATTATAATTTTAAATGAATGATAAAACTTCTGATTAATATATATTTCAATGCATATAGTCTTGCCAGACTTTATATTAAGGGTATAATTAAAATTTAGACTAAAAAACTATCTTAAAGCTATCATCATACATGTACTATATAATTTTATAAAGAACTTCACTTTCTACATATAGCAATCTTATTAGCTACAAATTAGAACTAAACTAGAAAATATTTTCTTACAAAAATCTACAAACAAAGCATCCGAGAATTAATAATGGAGTTTCATATGTTTAATTTTTAAATTAATAGAATTATCGTATTATAAGATGTAGTTATCAATAGATTAAAATAGTGCAAAAACTATGATAGGATGGCATAACATTTTCAGGACTATTAATACAGGATATTAGTGTTATTCATAATTATGGAGCAAGGCATAAATAACTTCAAGCATTTTTTTAAGTAACTGTAAAAAGTAAAATAAAGAATATGAACAACAACAATAAATTCCAAATTTAACAATGTCATCAATGAATTGCATATAGGTCTATTGTTAAATTATCTGGAAATTTACCTTAAAATCCATTAATTAAAGGAGAAATTAAACTATGTTTTAATGGGGTACACAGGTCTTTTGACATTTCTCAATCAATTTAAAAATTGTTTCAGTTGTTCACTTTACATTTACAATTGTTAGGCAAATTACTTTAATAAACTAAAAAACAAAACTACTGATTTGCAACGATCAATTTATAATTTACAAAAAATAGGTGCCAAATTTAATATGGAAATATCAATTAACAAAACTAAAATTATGGCATTTCATGGGAAGGACCCCATACAAAGTAAAATCTGTCTCCAGAATAAAATTTTAGAGAGATCTAATCAATTTAAATATCTTGGATATTACCTCTCTATCTGGGATGAAAAGGATATCCCTGAAAAAGTTACTAGTTATAATAAAAGTTTAGGAATTATTAATCAAGTTATGAAACCATCCCTTGTACAAAAAACACCAGATTACGTTTATATAACACTTTGGTTAGACCAGTGTTGACCTATGGTAGTGAAGCATGGACACTAAAAAAACAACATGAAAGCAGAATAACGGCTTGTGAAATGAGATTCATGCGCAGAACAGCGGGTTATACCAGATGGGATCAGAAAAGGAACACCAATATCTTAAAAGAATTGAAGACTACGCCAATTTTGGAATATATTAAACAGTACCAACTAAATTGGAAACACCATCTTGAAAGAATGAGTTCAAATCGGATCCCCAAAGCTGTTTATAATTATATGCCAAGAGGACAAAGATCACTGGGCTGTCCTATGAAACGCTGGAGGGAAAATTTTCTATAGGATCATAACAGGCCTTGGCCTAATACTTGGAAGGAAGAAGAAAGAAGACAAAACTACTTTGCTGTTACCAGTCAAATTTCCATCTGGCCAAACAATTTCTAAACTTTGGAAAACTTTCTCATAGCTCTGTGATAACTAACAAAATGAAACACATGAGGCAAACCAATGTAGAATTTCACTTTGCTGATATCTACTGCTTTACATCGTATATTTGAAATTTTACCTTTTCAATTCCCTCTTTATTAACGAGGGACATCTTAAAGTGAAAAGTGCAGTCGTTTATCTGTTGTCCAAACAAGATGTAGTGTAATGAGGGAATTTATATGCTACATTCTAATGGACAAAATTCTTTTGTTGACATTATTGCTTTTCGAAAGGTTTTAATGAAACTTATATTTTAGATCCATGAATCAGGAGAACATTTTAGAAAGAGCCAAGGAAATTAACTAAAAGAAAACGACTGTCATTGAAAGTTGCATCCTATATTTAAAAGAAAAATTTAATCAGTGATAAAAAATTTGTAAATTCAAAGTAAGAGGATTATTGCTTGATGCTTAGAATACTACTTTCTGCAAGGTTGCCTAATTCTTGAAAATTTCTGGAATGACACAAGCTAACGTAATATCAATTGTGGAAAATATAAATACCGATCCTATGGCCATCTTATAGCATAACATATGAAATAAATAACAACATAAGCTAATCTATTACAGAAAACAGAATGAATGATTTTGTTAGTTATGCTTGTAATTTACATAGACGATGTATTGTCAGACTACAGAATATTTTATATTTTTTAAGTGAATTTTTAAATCCTAAGAATTGATGGGTATCCTGTGTCATTTAGTATAAAGCAGCAACAATGATTGATATTATTGATATAAACATTTTTCTATTATTAACTTTTTATTGTTAATGATTACCTGTTAGATATTAAAATAATTTCATAAAATATTTTATTTATCTTATATTTTACAATAGCAACACATACACCATCCTCCATATGATATTTATTTTAAAATATCAAATAAAATTTCACTTTTCTCACAATTGTTCCTCGGATACTATGTTATTTTAATTTAATAATATTTTAGTGCTATTTCTATAACTAATAATGATACCTAGATTTTAATATTACAATTGATGTGATACATGGAAAACCAAGCATAAAAATTATTTTCTAATGATTTATATATCCAATGGCAGTGACTGATGTACTTCATTTTCTCTCTGGCATACCTAAACAGAACTGTTAAGTTGCTAGCACATTGTGGTTTAGAGTTGAACAACAAAGGAAAGCTTACGAACTTCAAAATTCCCGCGAATCCTGATCTGATCCAGAGGTTCATTGGTCCACCAACTGAGGGAAGAAGAAGTGTTTCTTCCGATCAACATAACATGTCACCAAGATTGTACTGAAGATGAGACCGTTATGGTCTCGAAATCGCAATCTACTTAGAACATTTATATGAGGAGAGGTAGGAAATATTTGATTTTATCAAAAACAAAGGTGTTATAGACTATTCATTATATCATCTGGATTGTTGTAGAATAGGGCCTACAAATCCATTTTGTATGTGCTGATTCTATGTTAATGATAGACTAGATAATTGTGTCCTGTCATTAATCTGAATTTGGTTTCTTTTTTCTTCAAATGCTAATACATCTATTTGTCCCATCTTTTGCCCCCAGTTGCTTCAAAATGTTCTTATGTTTGAAAAAAAATATTTTCAGAAAAAAATAATACCATCAGAATGGGAAACAATATTCATTCAAAAGATCAGAAATATGCAAGAATTTTCAGAAAAAAATTTGATCACACGTCTGAGATCAATGGCTCTAATCAAGTATCAGAATTCAGTTGGCAATGAGAATGTAAGTATATTATAATTATACTAAATCTGAAGCTACAATCTTATTTAAATTTCCTATAAAAATTACTTTAGATTTTGAAAAAAAAAATGATGGTAAAAATGATGGTCTTAATTTTTATATATTACAGTCAAAATATGTTGTTGAATTTATGTCCAAAATTTTAAACATATCAATTTTTCTTTATCAGTCAATATAGTTTATAAATAGTGCTGACAATAGAATTTTTTTTTCTGCTTGGGATATTTCTGCCAGATGTTGACTATTGAGAATTTTTCTGGGTTATAATTTTTGAAAATATTTATTTTGAATTTAAATATCTACAGATATGTTAAACTATTGTGATTCAATTTAAATATTTATTGAAAAAAGTCTTCTTTTAATTGTACCACATCAATTATAGTATTTATCACCAAGCCACAACTATGGTATATTCTTTCAAAATAATTATCATGAAACACTGAAAAGTTTAAAAAATAGGAATAATTTAATACAAATTTTAAAATTTTTATAAATGGAGAGAGAATAATATTACGGTATGTAATATATCATATTACGTAAATATCCTGTCTCAAATAACAGATACATAGAAGGAATGAAAGAAGCTATTGAAGATTCCAATAGAATGTTTA
Source organism: Diploptera punctata (assembly GCA_030220185.1). Taxonomy (NCBI): domain Eukaryota; kingdom Metazoa; phylum Arthropoda; class Insecta; order Blattodea; family Blaberidae; genus Diploptera; species Diploptera punctata. The sequence goes on from JASPKZ010000826.1 coordinate 158,839, forward strand.
TCTGTGTACCATACTTGTGATACCATGACTTCTGTTTCATTTCTGTAATAAAAGCCCATAAGATATACTAGCAAAAATGAACATGATCCATATGCCTTCACCTGTACACATAGGTACATTTAAAAAATGTATATTTTATTCCAATCATAATATATTGTTTCAATATAAAATAGTAAAAAATATATAATTTTTTCAACTTTTATAGGAATAAATCACTATGAGGTATAATTTAAGATAAAATCAAATGTTTCATACCTCTCCTCATACTAATCCTCTAAGTAGATTGCGGTTTCAAGACCTTAGCGGTCTCATCTTCAGTACCATCTTGACGACTGATGTTATGTCGATCGGAAGAACCACTTCTTCTTCCCTCTGTTGGTGGACCGATAAACCTCTGGTTCAAGTCAGGATTCGTGGGAATTTCAAAAGAAAAACTTATGAACTTTGAAATTCCCGCAAATCCTGACTTGATCCAGAGGTTCATCGGTCCACCAACAGAGGGAAGAAGAAGTGGTTCTTCCAATCGACATAACATCAGTCGTCAAGATGGTACTGAAGATGAGACCGCTAAGGTCTTGAAACCGCAATCTACTTAGAGGATAGTATGAAGAGAGGTATGAAACATTTGATTTTATCTTAAATTAAACCTCATAGTGATTTATTCCTATAAAAGTTGAAAAATTTATATATATTTAACTATTTTATATTGAAACAATATATTATGATTGGAATAAAATATACATTTTTTAAATGTACCCATGTGTACAGTGAAGGCATATAGATAATGTTAATGTTTGAAATCACAATAGATCATTATGGTAGCTCATTAGTAAAAATTCATTATTTATTTAAATATTTTTTTCACATATTTTAATTATTGGTAGGTACCTGCATTGTTGTATTTTAAAATATAATCTGTTACTTCATTTTAAACTTTTCAATGTGTTTTTAATCCTAATATAAATTACCTTATTGGCTTAAATACTAATATAAACTTGAATATGAACATGCTGATATATTTAATGTAAGACTGCAGAAAAACTAAACAGTTTTATTCAAAGATTTCTATTATTCCTAAGATATGAATATAAATTTGACACTATTTTGTTTTCCTTACAGTCTAAGTTTAGACAACATGCAACAAATGCACAATTTATCTTAGAACAAAAGAAGAACAATAATAAACATAAATTTGACATATGTTATCATTGGTCATCACATAGAGTGTAACTTACTAGTGGCAAAAAATATTTTTAAAAAATTGGGTAGGCTGAAATAAGGAATTTTTTATTTAACAAACTTACCCAAATAGGGTCTGCAAAAAGTGACAAAGTATATTTGACAAAAGAGAAGGAAAAACAATAGATAATATCAGTGGCAAGGCATCAATGGAAATGCTGGATGCGGCACTTCCCTATAATTTTTACAAAAATAAATTATTTTAAATAGTATTTAAAATTATGAAATTATAAAATTCTTACATTAAAAAGTTGTATTATTTTAAAATAAATTGATAAGTAAATAATTTATAAATTAAATCTGTATGTTAGTGTCACCTATTGGAACTCTTCCAAACTACATCATCCATTTCCACTGATTTGGATGTGCTACGCCTAGCTGCATGTTACCAGTGCCATTTCATGCAGGAGCAGTTGAGAGAAAAAGTAAAGTTTGTTGCCCTTAGTATTGAAAAAGCAAAGTTTTATTCATTATTTAGTTTAATTGTTTATAATATATAGTTTGTATGTTATATTTTAGTGTGACCTTGTCACTAGACAAATAGTGTGAATGTAAATAGTGAATTTTCAACAGTGTTGTAATTTATTTTGTTCCGTGTTTCGTCATGAGTGAATCATATAGAAGCTCGCTAGCAATGAGCTTCCAAGAATCCTCTCATGCTAGTAGATCTGCCGCAAACATTCAAACGGAATTGCAACAGCATCATGAACCTGTAATATGTGAGTGTGCTAAAGAAAAACTTTTCCTTTTATCAGGCTTGAAAGCAATAGAATGTCCCACCAACTAGTTGCTAGCAAGGAGGTAAGTCCAGCGACGGGGTTGCCATCTTTAAGCATCTGGACCTGCTTCAATACTGCATTTACTCAGTATTATGTAACGAACTACTATCCAAATGGGAAATGGTCACCTGGTCAATCTATGAAAAGATGGCATGAAAACCGCTTTCTCTGGCCGTAACAGTTCTTCTAGGACTAATACCTGGTAGGATGATGATGCTAATGAAAAACTTTACAACACCCATTTAATTCACTTTCATTTCAAAACAAAATAAAATGATTATAGACCTACACAACCTCTCACTGAATTATATACGCAATATAAAGGCCGTACAAATTTCACAGGACATTTCGATCCAAATTCCTATCAAACTGTCCCCTGGTTATGTGGTTGCAATAATCTCAAAAATTTATTCTGCTGGCCGTGTCTTTTGTTCTTGCCTGAAAATAATGTTTGGAACAAGACAGGTTTTGAGGATTTAAATAATTTTCATAAAGCCGAAAAAAGACACAAACTCTCATTTCTTCACACAACAAGCCTTAAGCAGTTGAAACAGTTCGGCAAAACTATAATTGAGTTATGTCTAACATCTCTTTATATATATATATATATATATATATATATATATATATATGTATATATATATGTAATTTTTTTGTACAGTGTTTTTTTTTTTCACTATGGAGCTTCTATCCTCCCCAAACTAATGCCTCGTCACTGGATAATATAGAGAAAACGATTAAAAAGAAGTGAAGAAAATACTCCATCTCCTGAATCATAATGAGATAGGCATTTTATTTTATAAAAAGTAAAGGATTATAAAAATAAGAATTTTAAATATACCATTAAACTAATTCATCTTCATATGATCTCCCCCCCCCCTTTTTTTACAAAAGAAAAGTTCATTATTTGCTAATTTGAAAACATTGTCCACAAAATAAGACAAAACCATTAATTAAGAAATTAGTTTGATTTAATCATAAGTTAGATAATCTCAAAGATCAAGAATTAACTTTATGTATAAGAAAAGTATCTGATTAACAAAGACCAAACAATCAAAGGAGATCCAAGCTATGGTTCAAAGCTGATTGCTATTGGACAAGGAAAGCTATGCTAGATGCACTACATAATTACAGACAAACACAATCACAACAGAAACTACAACAATATTCAAATAAAAGAAAAGAGTACAAGGAGAAGCTAAAAACTGCAAGGAAAAGCTATATCATCTTGGAAGAAACCACATTAATAGAAATGGCAGAAAATGACCCTTTCAAAGCCTTACGGACAAGACAACTAAGAATACCCAGAGAAATTTCCATAGAGACCTGGCAAACCCACTTCAGAGAAGTACTACAGTTCAAGGAAACCTGACCTCTGGCAATTCCCAATTTAGATAGTGAAGTACAAAACATCGACGTGTTCAATGAAAGCGACATTGAAGATGCAATTGCACAGTCCATGGAAAGGAAAGCATGCGGACCAGATCATATATTCAACGAACATCTCCAAAGCAGCATAGAACTCTTAAAGACACCCATGACCATTCTCATGAACAAATGCCTCTTGCAATCAACCATCCCAGAGAGGTAGAGAACCTTAGTCAAGATCCTCTATAAAGAGAAAGGAGACGTAGCAAGCCCAAACCACTACAGAGGCATCATGCTAGAATGTGCACCCTTCAAGATATTCACCAAACTAATAACCAACAGAATGAACAACCTACTCAACGAAAAAATACCGGAAGAACATTTGGTTTTAGGAAAAGACAATCTACCATGCACGCCATAAAATGCCTACAAGACGAAATTCAAGAAACACTAAGATATCAAGGAGGGAAGCTTTACACCATCTTTGTGGATTATAGTAAAGCCTTCAACCTAATCAACAGGCAATACATCAACAAGTAACTGAGAAGTCTCCTAGGAGAAGAACACTATCTCACAAGAATAGTAAATAATATCTTGACATGTAACTATGTCCATATAGATAACCAGGTAGAGAACTCAGCCCCAATAACACAACTCAACGGAGTTCTGCAGAGGGATCCAATGAGCCCAGTGTTATTCAACATTGCCACAATGGATGTTGCCCAAGTCATCACGACAGACGAAGTAAAAGTATTTGCTTACAAGGATGACATGGTGCTGATATCATCATCTGAACAACTACAGCTTGCATGTAACAAACTAGAAGTATGAGCAAGTGAAAATGACCCTCACATAAATGAAAGCAAAACGGTGTTGATGATATTCAGGAAAGGAGGACAAACAACATCGAAACATGATATCTTCATGAACAATAAGAAGATTCAATGGTTAAACGATTTTAAGTAACTGGGGATCACCTTACAGACACGCGGAACAGTTTTCAACAGGCATATCACAGATAAAACAACAGCGGCAACACTAGCTATGAATGACATCAACCTGATACACATCACTAGCGCTTCTCAAAGCAAAGATAACGCCGATTGTCATATACAGACTGGACAACAAACAAAGAGAGATCTCCTACAAATAGAGAAGGTGAAAGCCACATACTTAAAAAAAGGCTCTCTGTTTGTCGAAATATACACTGTCACGCCTCGTATATGAACTGGTGAGGGAATCCTTCTATATTGAAGAGCTACGACAAGTTCTGCATCTGCAGTCCACAGACTTATACAACGCCACAATGGAGGAGTTAAGATGGAAGAAAGACCAAATCTGGATGGAATTCTACTCCACGGACACTATGATAATGGATTGGAGACAAGCAGAATACGACCTCAGACATCTAATGACGAGGATGGCGACACATGGGTTCCATCATAAGATCTGTAGGATCAAGAAACATCACGAACCAGACTCCCAGTGCATCTGTGACCTGTGCACTGAACACTGTGACCGTTACCATGTTGTGTCGTGTCGGAGGTGAGACTTGTCTCCCTGAGGGCTTACTGTAGAGGGGACTGAACGGTGGATGCTGGTGAATAAAAAATAAAACCCTTGACATTATGCACATTGTGCCCTCTTCATTATTATTATTATTATTATTAAAAAAGTATCTGATTAAAACAAACTTAATAAATTTAAATTAAAACCTTGAATTCTTGAGCTACCACACCATCACCTGCTCCAATACTGGATTTCTAACTTACCTTACTCTATGTCATAAGGAATTAAGGCAATTGATGATTTGAGAACACAAATTCTAAGATGATTCAATTGTTACAAATATGAAAATCATGATTATGATTATCATAAACACTACTTAACTTTGCAGGTTGTATTTTTCAAATGCAAAATTTTCGTCTTCGTCAAGGTTGTTGTCTATCAGACTCTGTTTAAAATATATGTACATGAAATATTAAAGAATTGAAGGAGAAAATGTTCAAGCATGGGAATTCCTATTTCAAACAACAAAACTTTATACAACTTACATTTTGCAGATGATCAATTGTTAATAGCACAAGATTATGAAGATTTAGAATATATGACTAGAAAATTAATAGAAGAAATGAAAAATGGGGATTAAATTTGAACATGAAAAAAACAAAATATTTATCAATTGGTGAACCAGAACAAAATTTAATTTTGGAGACTGGAGAATCAATAAAATCTTTTAGTGAGATCACATATTTAGGAATTAAAATAAATAAAAATGGGAGTTATGAAGAGGAAATAAGAAATAGAAATAATAAAGGAAAATTTGCAATTGCTTGCCTCAATGGAATATTGTGGGATAAAAATATAAGTAATAAAAATAAAGTGAATATATATCATACAATTGTTAAAAGCATCATTACTTATGGAGCAGAACTTTGGCCATTAACAACAAAAAACAAATAAGTACCTTTTGGCAACTGAAATAGATTTTATACGAAGGGCCGCAAGAATTTCAAGAAGAGAAAAAATTAGGAACTCAGTTATAAGGGAGAAAATGAAGATTGAAGACACTATTTTAGATTATATTAAAACTCAGCAATTAAGATGGTACGGACATGTCCAGCAAATGGAAGAGGATCGACTACCAAAATCTGTTTTGGAATAAAAACCTGAGGGAAGACGAAGCAGAGGAAGACCTAAAACCTCCTGGAGTCAGGGAATATGTTTATATATGAAGGAGAAACATCTACAACCAGGAGATTGGATGGACCAACAAAATTTTCGTCCGCATTAACTTTTTTATTTAAGAAATGTAACTTTGAGGTGATGGAGTCAAATCTTTTGAAAACAAAATATTTGTAAAACAGTGGCAGGGAATGAGTTTGAGGAGAAGGAAAGCACTATAGTGAAAAAAAAAACCAAAAAATTACATGATTTTATATAAAAAAGAGACATTAGACATAATTCAATTATAGTTTTGCCAAACCATTGTGTAAGGCTTGTTTGTGTGAAGAAATGAGAATTTGTGTCTTTTTTTGGGCTTTAAGAAAATTATTCAAATCCTCAAAAACCTGTCTTATTCCAAACATTCTTTTCAGGCAAGAACAAAAGGCATGGCCAGCAGAACAATTTTTGAGATTATTGCAACCACATAACCACAGGATAGTTTGATAGGAATTTTGATTGAAATGTCTTGTGATAATTGTATGGCCTTTATATTGAGTACTCAATTTGGTGAGACGCTGTGTAGATTTACAATTTTCTATTAATTTTATTTTGTCTTGAAATTAAAGTGAATTAAACAGGTGTTGTAAAAGTTTTTCAATAGCACACTAGAATATTACAGGTTCATGATGCAATTTGAACTCTGTTTGAACGTTCGTGGCATAGCTACTAGCATGAGAGGATTCTTGCAATTCTTGGCTAGTGAGCTTCTATCTATACGATTCACTCATGACAAAACGTGGAATAAAATAAATTATAAGAAACACTTTAAAATGTACTATTTATATTCACACTATTTGTCTAGTGACAAGGTCACAATAAAATACAAACTATATACTATAAACCATTAAACTAAATAAAATTAATAAAACTGATATTTCAATACTAACTGAGGGCAATGAACTTTACCTTTTCTTTCAACATAGAATGTCAGAGATAAGATGCGACTAGGCCTGGAGTATCCAAGCCACCAGGAATGGAAGATGTAATTTGGGAAACCTCCGACAGATGACACTAGCATACTGATTTAACTTATAAATTATTTACTTATGAATTTATTTAAAATTAATTCAACTTTCTAACATAAGGATTTTATAATTTTAAATGATATTTAAAAGAGTTTATTTTTGTAAAAATGATAGGGAAGCACCACTTCTATTGACGCCTCACCACTATTGTAAAAGTTCTTCTCTTAAACCTTCAAGTACAACTTAGAAATTAATTAACCTGAAATTAATATGTGAATTAAACCTGAAACTTTAAAATCAATCAATATAATTTTATATCACTATGGACAATTTGTACTATTATTTGAGCGATAAAAGTTTGATATGATGACCAATGATTTTCTTCTTAAAACTAGTAAAATATAAATTATAGCATAACATGAAATATAACAACATTCACTCTTTTAGACATAAATTCCAGTCCATATTGATTAAATAAATAATAAAAAAATGAAATAGGACTCATTAAAGATTGCCAGGTATCACATTGCTTCATAGCAATAACTTGACTGTATTTGGATGCATGACATCAAATTTCTAAACAATGATAATATAAAACTAGTTTGTATGCAAAAACTAACATTAAATCAATTTTTAAATAAATAACTAGTGATACTAAACATACTGTTTATGATAATTTTCAAAACTTAAGAAAGTAAATTAATAAAACTATAATAATAAAATTAATTTGTATCATTATAACTGATACCATAGTCTATAAAATTTGAAAGTGTCTAGATTATAATATTATATTTATAGAATTGAATATATTTCAGATCATGCATTCCCATTGTGTTTTCACATTATTAATTCACTAAATACAATCATTCAACAACTAAGCTTTGGTAAACAATGGGAACTGCTTGCTAGCATGTTATTCCAAACAGAAATCTCAAAACATTAAATTATTATTTATACATTTACATACACAAAAGGCAGAACAAACATGTATAACAACATTGTGGTATGTTACATCACAGTCTACTCGATAACAAACACAATTCATTATTTAGTGGACCGTGGTTACATATTTCTATTATAATCATGTTTCAAAGTGATTAGCTACAGGATTTTTTTGAAAAATTACGGTATTTGCTTTCAAAATAACGAATCTAACAAAATTATAAATGCATTATTATATTTTAAGTTGCCTATATTAAAATATATTAGAACATTTCAATTTTTTTTAACTACATAACTCTCTACTGAAAATAGTATTCTTGTAAACCTTCAAATTTGACAATATACAGGCAAGAATGTATAGGCCAATTTTCTTAGGATGCCAAGAATTATGATTTGCTAAAACAATTCTATAGTTTCTTTAGAGCTTGAGTGTTTTATTTGCATAATTCCAAATATTTCACTAGGTTCACATTAATCTTAATACCTAATAAAAAGAAGTTATATATCAGGTAGGCATATATATTATTTTTTTCTAGTAACTTTTAATTGTGAATTAAAAATTTACAGAGTTTAAACTTAACTATTACTGGAAGGTGTGTACATTTTGCATCTGTAAATTATAAGCTAACTACATTTACTTATGCTACAATTTAATATTATAAGTCAGTCATACATTATTTATTTTTAACTATCATATTAAAAGTCAGTAAAAAAAAAAGAAGCAATGTGATATTTTGCTGTAGGCCATGATTTAATTTAATATGATAGTAATGTGAAAAATTATACTATTTGATTTTATTAAATACAACTGATCATGATACTCATATAAATTTAGTAAATATTAAAAATATATGATATTATGATTAAATTTTCTTCATCAATGAAAGCAAATACTGTACTTTGTCTTCCTTGTCACATTATTGATGCCATTGTGTTAATATTTTACTTCTAGAAAAAAAAACATATTGGCAATTTGTTTGCATTAAAGCATGAAACAAATTAATTTAATAACAAAGGTGCCAGTACTTTAGTCATAAATGAAAAAAAAATATATATATATATATGATGAAAGAATAAAAAAAAAAGTTAAAGATGTCTATTGCACAATTGCTATTAGTAATATTTTTATTAAAGTTTCTACAACTTCATAATTGTACCATTTTCTGTAAAATTTATTAAATGAATCTAATTATAAAATGAATTTCTAATACCAATTTAAGCTAAGGATAAACTGAAGAGCAATAGAGGAGTAAAATAAACTATGGTTTATTCTTATTCAATTTGATTCAACAGGATAAGGCAATTGCTGTAGTTTTATCAAAGTCAAAATATGAAAATCAAGAAAAATAACCTAATCTTTTAGGTTTAGTTGCATTAATGCTTAAACCTAAAAAAAATTGTAAAATACAGAACTGATTAGACCATATGAGCTGAAGATATTAGAAGATAGAACAGAACAAAAGAAGATGATATAAATAAAGAGTTTTTTTAAATAGAAAAATTAATGGAGAAAAAGAAAACTCCTACATAGAATTAAAAAGTTAATAAACGATACCAACAAACATTTCATGAAACTAAAACGACAAAAGAATAATTAATTTTTTAAACTGAAACACTTCTATCAATAATTAATTCCTCATAATTTTTTATTATCTATAAATATTTAATACCATTTATGCAATATTACTTTATTTAAATATTTAATAAAATTGTAAATTAGTATTTAATAATCGTATGCATTGATGATGGCATAAAACTTTGTATCTATGATGCTTATAAAGATCTTAGCTATATCATCAATGAAATTAAAGTAAGAAGGAGTTACACAAATCACATGTTTATTAAATTTTATTGCAATGATTATCTATTTTGTTCTGATATTATTAAATTGATATAATTGAAAATCAGCCCCGTTCAAAAGAAAGGAAGTACTTATTGCAATACTCTGGCACCAATAATGTAATTTGTGACTTTATCATGTAGATATGTAAGAATTATCATTGGTTCTCAGTGTTTACCAAGATTCAACATATAACGAGCAAGCAAAATTATACTGAGTTATTTTGTGCTTTGGAAACTAGCATGCAAAACATAATACTCTCAATAGTATATCAATTATTCGTTCAATAAAATCAGAGTATCAGAATATTTGTTTAAGAATCTGTTTAAACAACTCTATATGGTATATCTGCAATACTAACAATGTGTAACACACTATTCTGCCAGAATATAGAATAATATTGCCATTTTCAAACATCATATTTTGATAACTGTCCTATTTCTTTATGTAATCAATCCATTCCGATATAATTACTTTTTTTCTAAATTCTGGAATTGAAGATCTAATACTTAAAATTGCAAGATGTTGTATTTGATCGATTTTTATTTATTCCGTAATGGCGTAGCCCGGTGTTGAGCTCCTTTGTTAGGAGTTACTAGACGAAGATAATTTAGTTACCCTATTTGTCCTTAGATGTCATGAGTGGCATGCAGTCAACACACCGACTCAATGAGACATCTAGCAGGCAACTAAGGTATCACTAGGATGTTTGAGATCGGTAAATTTTGCTTAGAGGCCTTTTTATTATGCTTAAGGATCTTTTACGAGTCTGAAAATCTTCAGACTCGGGACCCATGGCTTAAAGTCCCTCCCAGAGGACTTGTTCCTTGGATTTTCCATCCTACAAAAAATCCATTAAAAATAAATTAATTAATTAAAGCATGGCACAACAGCTCTGAAGATCCAACGTCAACAAACTGGTTGCTGTCACAGTAGTAATATTTTATTTTAATGGTGCTCAGCTCATTCAAAATTGGGGATGAGAATTTCATTATAGCTCTGTTGTCATAAACCTATGACATGGAACTCATGACTACAATTCCTTTCTGAAAAACCCATAATCAGGATTGTTATGTCCTGAAAAAAATCCACTGGTTTGAACCCACAACCCTCAGAACCACAGACAAACAGGCTAGCAAAAGATGTATTTTGAGTCATGTGGTTAGTCTGATGCAAACCCTCAACTTTAGCAATGACACATTATTAAAATATGAGCAAATTTTAACTGCCAAGTACATAGTTTTAATGTTGTTATTTCATATAACAACTCATTATTTAACATTTTCCAATACTGTTATTTTAACACAGTTCCAATAATGGACCATATTATAATATTATAATGATATTGTGAAAAGAAAAATTAATGTCTGAACCAGGAATCGAACCATGGACCTCTTGTATTCCGTACGAGCGTGCAAGACCACTACACTATATGAGACATGGTACAAACATAAACAATTCTTACCACATATACAAATCTATAATTTTCGTTTCATTCGCTGCCAGGTAAACAAAGCCAGCAGTTGGTGATGGTAGTGACACGTACCTGGCAGCGGACGAAACGAGAATTATAGATTTGTATATGTGGAAAGAACTGTTAATGTTTGTACCATGTCTCATATAGTGTAGTGGTCTTGCACGCTTGTACGGAATACAAGAGGTCCATGGTTCGATTCCTGGTTCAGACATTAATTTTCTTTTCACAATATCATTATAATAATATAACCTCATTATTAATTAAAAATATGTACTAATATTAGTTTGGTCTCTCTTGTGCTTCAGTTAGCATGTCTAATAACCAAGGTATCTCAGGTTTGATTCCTGAACACATAGCATATCCTTTTAATAGAGAGTGAAATGGAATATATTCAGCATTGAATTCACAAATAGTAAAATTCAGTTAATAAAACTGAAACTTGGGTTGAGAGATTGAATTATGCTAATTGTGTGATAATCATATCAATCAGCTTTAACTCATAGCTTTGATAGTCATGGATCGATTGTTTTATTAAATGTCAGTTCAATAAAAATCAACCGAGAAAGTTCCTCTGAAAATGTGCATTATATCTATGTTGAAACATGTTAATGCATGAAAATTTAGGTGTGACAAGAGCAGACATAATTTTTGTTGTTGTATTTATATATTTATTCCTTTTTTTGATCAAATTAATTTTAAATTATTTATAGTTTTTCAATATGTTAAAAATTAATTTATGTACAAGTATATAATATCCTGACAGATTCCAAGGGAAAGATGTAGAATGACAAAATCTATTAGAGATCCCAAGTTGGTAGATGAGTTGCACGGGTGAAACATCTTGATAATCATCATGGATATCCTAATTTATGATAGAATTAAATATTTTTAAACAACAGTTTTGAATTCACTTTGTTTTTTTATTACCGGTAATCATTATATCATTATGATTAATTAGTGGTAATTTAATGAAGATTTTTAAACAGTTTCTTATCCAATTCACAAATGGAAAGAAGGATAAAACTATCTGATAATTTCACAATACTAATCATAGATTCTTATGAAATGTTAAGAGTATAACAATATATTGTTTCCAAAGCACAATTTATCTCTTTTCAAAAGGATTAAGGTAGGGAGATAAAAGACTTATCTATGGTATATGACAGAAAACAATTAAAACAGTTATATTAACATTATTTTATAAAAGGTCTCCTTCAATAACTTTTACTTTAAATATTTGCTTGTGGCTCTCAATAAAAATACATTTGATTAAAAATATAAAGATCAATAGGAACAAAAGTATACTATAATCTCATTTATCATGTTTAATGTATTAAGTTCAGTAGAAAATAATTTTTGTTCCATTCATCACTTAAAGCAATTCATGCAACAGATATGTTAAGAGATTAAATCAGATATATACACCTCATTTCATGTTTTTTTTTTCTCATCTAGAACATATTTTGGCAAAGAAGTTCATGGCAACTGATTTGAGGTGAGAAAATGAAATATGAGGTGAGGTACATATTTTCAATTCAATCTCATATATCATCTCATTGTGTTTTACTTCCTATCAGTTTTTAGAACAATAACATTTTCATTTTCTGCCTTTTTAAATTCCTTTCCAATCTTGCCTGAGCTTGAAATAGAAATCACAACAGAAGTTTTTCATTGATGTATTTCTCTTAATAATTTTGCAAGTTACTAGGCTTGTACATAATTTTTATGATCATTAAAAAAACTGAAAATGTGTTCATTAGGACAAACAAATAATGCTAATTTTACATTATTTGTAAATTTTATTATATAGGGTGTTAAAAATTACATTTACAATGTTTCAAGGATGATAGAGGAGATAAAAACAAACACTTTTTTTTATCTGACAAAACTTTGGCATATGCACTGTTTTGCCGCTAGATGGTCTCAGGGTAGATGACTTGACTTCTGTCACAATACGCACTGATTAGTTCTGTTTATGCTGCTGTGTCTGCAACAAGTTGAAAGGGTCATCACGATGTCAACGAAGACTTGCTACGATAAGTACAGTAAGTGCATTTGCTATCCATTCTCATGTCTCAGCAAACCTGCAATGTTGAAACATGTTTACATTTGTACTACATGGTGGTTTCCATTTGTTGTAGTGCGCTGTACACAACTGATACATCACAGATGGCTGAGTACACTCTAAATGAGCTTATGGACATGCAACTTATGTATAGGGAGACATGTGGGAATAGCCGTGCAGCACAGCACCTTTATGCAGAAAGGTTTCCAAAGAGGAGGTTACCATCTCACGTTTCAATGAATTGATGCCCGTATGCGTGAAACTGGACATGTGGGACTAACCAGAGGAGGAGCTGGGAGATGGTAATCTCCTCATCGGAAACCTTTCTGTGTAAAGGCGCCTTGCTGCACGACTATTCCCATATGTCTCCCCACACAGAAGATGCATGTCCATAAGCTCATTTAGAGTGTTACTTAGCCATCTGTGATGTATCAGTTTTGTACAGTGTACTACAACAAATGGAATCTGCCATGTAATACAAATGTAAACAAGTTTCAACATTACAGGCATGATGAGGCATGAAAATGGATAGTAAATGCAAATGTACTTACTGTACCTATTGTAGCAAGTCTTCGTTGACACTGTGATGATCCTTTCAACTTGTTGCAGACACAGCAGCACAAACCGAACTAATCGGTGCATGTTGTGACAGAAGTCAAGCCATCTACCCATAAGACCATCTAGTGGCAAAATGGTGCATATGCCAAAGTTTTGTCAGATAAGAAAACTGTTTGTTTTTACCTCCTCTATCTCCCTGAAACGTAACTTTTTAACATCCTGTATGTTAATATATAATAACTGTATGCAATATTATACTATTTTTAACTTTAAAATACAATGATCTCATGTAAAATAGTAAAAAAAATCTTTATTTAACTTTCACAGGGAAAGAACACTATGAGGTTTAATTTAAGAATTAAATAAAAACATTAATTTAATTCTTTAAAAAAATCTTACTTATTAAAAGCTTTGTTAATAATATCTTTCATGATATACCTTTGCAGATTATTTTATATGCGATAATTAAATATTGACAAAGACACCACAATGAGATTTTCTACAGAAAAATAAAGAATTTTATTTGCACAAATTATGGATTAAGTTAAATTTTAGATTTTGTAGATATAATGTTCGGTAAAATTGAATGTGATTTATGTCTATTACCAGTACTAGAGATGGTGCATAAATTTTATTAGAATATGTTTACCATCATATCCAATCATTCATTTGTGCACTTACACATATCAAAATTAAAATTAATCACCATAAAGATTTTTTGTAAATAAAATAATGGTAACAGAATCTTTTTAGAGAAACTTAAAGTGCTTGTCCAAATATTTTTGTTTACTCTGCAGATATATATACAAGGAAATTACTTAACTCTGGCAATCCAGCTTGCAAGACCTTTGTTAATGAAATGTGACATTTCCTAATAAATTTCACATCATAATTCATTCACATAATTTCAAAATTAAATTGATTATGATAATGGTATACTATGCAATACAGCAAGATTGGATGAATGTCATCTCCTACAGTTAAATCAAGACCGATTGAACTGCAAAGATACTATGGAATTATACTGGGAAGCTAAAAGGTAAAATAACTTAAAAGCTAAATGAATGTCATTTGATACTACGTACTACTACTTCAAAATTAGGATATAATTGATATAATATACACTACTTTTTGTTATTTAAGGTTGGATACATGATAAATGAACCAGTGAATGCAAGATTCCAGTATCAAATAAGGATATGTGAGGCAAGCCATGGAGTAGTGTCATAGTAAAATAACCTACTGTATTTAACGGACGACAAAATAGTCATAAATTAATTTTTCTTATTTCTCAAATTACATGAACCCAGATCCAAAAAAATAAAGAGAAATATCAAAGAAGAAAGATTACCTAATTACATGTAGGGGTTATAAAAAACTGTATTAAAAAAAAGGCAAATTATTTACATAATGTATTAAAATTCTTGGCTAAATAATTTATACCTTCCTTAATTTTAAATAAATTTGTAACATTTCAAAGGATATTAAAATATCTCCATCTTCATATCAAAAGAGTAAATATTCTTGCTAAATAATTAACAGTCATTACCAAAAGATAAGTCTTTTATACTCATTCTAAAGTTTCATAAAATGGATTGAGTTAAAAATATGTTATCAGCAATTATAATTTTACAAAAAAATAACAATGAAATTTCATATTGTCTGAGAAGTATTCATGTATTTCTTAATATAATAGAATCACAATAACAGGAGAAAGATAATGGGTTTCAGTTATTAGAAAGATTTGCCAAAAGTTATAGTTTTCATAAAACGATCTAAAAGAGGGCATGAAAATTTTCGAAGCTATAATTACCAACTGTCTTCAAATGTCATAATCATACACGAACAATTATTGTAATCAAATGGTAAAGAGAAAAATTTATGCCTGAACCGGGAATCGAACCCCGAACCTTCAGCTTTCCGTGCTGATGCTCTAACCATTGAGCTAATCCAGGCTTCCTTCCCATCCAAGCATAAATCCTTCCTTTACCTTACTGTCTTGGTCCCACATTCAAATGCTATGAATCATCATTCACAAATACACAATGAATGGCTTCTACCTGAAGAAGACATGAAGGGACTCCACATAGCTATAGCATTATAATATTAAGAAGCTAAAGCTGTTACTATGATTGAATTAAGTATATTAAAGTACACTACTAAATTATTGTAATCAAATGGTAAAGAGAAAAATTTATGCCTGAACCGGGAATCGAACCCCGAACCTTCAGCTTTCCGTGCTGATGCTCTAACCATTGAGCATCAGCACGGAAAGCTGAAGGTTCGGGGTTCGATTCCCGGTTCAGGCATAAATTTTTCTCTTTACCATTTGATTACAATAATTTAGTAGTGTACTTTAATATACTTATTTCAATCATAGTAACAGCTTTAGCTCCTTAATATTAATTTAACGAACAATTATATTGTAAAGTGAAATAAATTAAATGTTACTACAATTGTCAATGTATAAGGTAACTCTTTCTTAGAAAATAAATCTAAAAAATAGAGAGCATTTTATAATTTGATGATATTCAGGTTTTTATTACTGTCATTTCTAGATTTTTTCTCTTCTGAGTGGTATTCCTATTTCACTTCCCTCCAATGTGTAAGAGTCTTCCAGTTACTTAGAGTTCAGTAGACATAGTACTCTTTCATAATTAGATTAGTTACTATATTTGTTTAAAGAGTAAATGTTTTTGTACCTAAGAAATGTGTAAAAACATGGATGCATTTTATATGCAAACATTGTAACTTCATTTAATATTTAAAGGAAGTAGCACTATTAGGTTTCTTCTAATTATTATGAGTTAGGATATGTAGACTGACCTCATATTTTTTTTTTATTTTCTTGCAGACTGCATTTCTCTACAACTATATGTCATTGTCAATGCTTCCTAACTGCTGAATTTGAAAAATTTGAATTTCTGCAAATTCAACAGTAGGAAGCATTGACAATGACACATAGTTGTGGAGAAACTGGAGTCTGCAAGAAAATAAAAAAAATATGTATAAAATATAATAATTGTAACTTCATATTTGATTAAAATAATTGAAATAAAAAAAAATTAGGTTTGATTATCTGCACTGATTTTTACAATAAGAAAATCATTCATTTCAAATAGAGAACTGTCTGAATTATCTAGAGTACTATTTAGAAATTCAACACATATTTTACCTGCTTAAATGAGAGTTTGCTCAAGAGGTTACATGTCTCATTACAGATTCCATATTTAGCAGTTCATGGTAAGACTGCCTAAGCATACACACTACTCTAGAGTAGTTTCAGCACAGGGAATGAGTTTTAAGTTGGCGAAATTACTGACAAACATTAGCTAAGATTGTGACACTTTGAAAAGTGTAGGCAGATTTCTTTTACTATGACTGCTATTTGGTTACTATATATTATATTACCAATTGGGTAATATTTTACTTGTATTTGCTGAATTGAGATTCTGTGTTATTAATATAAATATCAGTATGTATTTTTTATTATTCATTTCATACATCTCAATGATGGATAAATCATATATGAAGGGAAAAATTATACGCTCAGACTAAGACTCGAACCCAGGACCTTTGACTTTCTAGGCCAATGCTCTACTGATTCAGCCATCTGGGCGAGTTCCAAACTAAACACAATTTTTTTCTCTTATATACGCTGTCAATTCCCATGCACCAAATGTTATGAAACCGTTGCTTCTATCTTGCAAAAGGACACTTCTTTATTAAGAAGACATTTATTTGGGAATTTTATATTACATTAAAAAGCCAGTACGGTTTCTTTTGATGTTTTTTATTATTCATTTCATACATCTCAATGATGGATAAATCATATTTGAAGAGAAAAATTATACTCTCAGACTGGGACTCGAACCCAGGACCTTTGGCTTTCTAGGTCAATGCTCTACTGACTGAGCTATCTGGACGAGTTTCAAACTAAACACATCTTTTTTTGTATGTATCATTGCTCAACATTCAGTGTTAAATTTATTAAATTGTTGGGTTTAAGTTGATTTAAATAAATAATGATGGAACATTCTGAGAGTACACAGTGGTTTATCAAGTGCATACTCTTGAGATGGTTGCATAATTTGTCTATATATTACTGATTCTTGATTACTTACAAACAATGTCTAATTAATTATCATAAGTACAAGAATTATTTAAATTTTCAACTAAAAATTTTTTAGACAGATTTCTTATTCTCCTTAATATGATATGGGAAGGACAAGAACCACCACAAAGCTGGAACAAATCCATTGTAATACCAATCTTCAAAAAAGGAAGTCGCCAAGTCAAAGATAACTATCGTGGAATTAGCTTGTTGAACTCTGGATATAAAATTTATGCTAATATAGTTAAGAATAAATTGAGGAAAATTTATGAAAATATAATTGGAGAAGAGCAGAATGGATTCAGAAAGGGTAGATCTTGTACAGATGGATTCTTTACTCTAAAACTACTATTAGAAAAGCACAAGGAATTCAATATAGAAACTCATATCGCCTTCGTTGACTTCATAAAGGCTTTTGACAAAGTAGACAGAAATATATTACCACAAATTTTAGCTGATGATAACGTTCCACAACAATATATTACTAATATCTTCAACATCTATAAAGATAATGAAATCTCTGTTAAACAAGATGGCAAATTATCTTCTTGGGAAAAGATCAACACTGGAGTAAGACAGGGATGTGGACTTTCACCGGTGCTTTTCATTATATACATGAATAAATTAATAAATGAATGGAGGAAAACACAACGAGGATATATAACCATCAATAGGAACCTCAAACTCAATGCTATTCTTTTTGCAGACGATTTAGCTCTTCTGGCACTTTCCGAAAATGATTTGCAACGATCAATTTATAATTTACAAAAAATAGGTGCCAAATTTAATATGGAAATATCAATTAACAAAACTAAAATTATGGCATTTCATGGGAAGGACCCCATACAAAGTAAAATCTGTCTCCAGAATAAAATTTTAGAGAGATCTAATCAATTTAAATATCTTGGATATTACCTCTCTATCTGGGATGAAAAGGATATCCCTGAAAAAGTTACTATTTATAATAAAAGTTTAGGAATTATTAATCAAGTTATGAAACCATCCCTTGTACAAAAAAACACCAGATTATGTTTATATAACACTTTGGCTAGACCAATGTTGACCTATGGTAGTGAAGCATGGACACTAAAAAAACAACATGAAAGCAGAATAACGGCTTGTGAAATGAGATTCATGCGCAGAACAGCAGGTTACACCAGATGGGATCGGAAAAGGAACACCGATATCTTAAAAGAATTGAAGACTACACCAATTTTGGAATATATTAAACAGTACCAACTAATATTAATATTTAATTTTAGGAAGTTATATTTTGAGGTTATTTTAATTATATTATTTTTGGTCTTATATTATTTTTGCTCATGTTTGGTCTGAAAAACATAATATAAATTCAGACACTAAATTATTAAAACAGTTAGAAAATACAAACGAGCTGACTATTTGGGAAAAAATTTATATTCAGAAGAACAGAAACAGAGTTATGAATTTTGATATTCCGATGGAGGGTGACCTTGTTTGGAGGTTCTTTGGCCAACCACAGGATGGAGCTGACATCGACATCCAGGTGGTGCAACATAATGCAACATAAATAAAACCAGTCTGGGAAAGCTGAAGATAAAACAGA
Organism: Diploptera punctata; assembly: GCA_030220185.1. NCBI lineage: Eukaryota > Metazoa > Arthropoda > Insecta > Blattodea > Blaberidae > Diploptera > Diploptera punctata. The sequence continues at coordinate 178,498 of JASPKZ010000826.1, forward strand.
GAATTGTTTTGAAACATGTCCAAGAACAAATCAACATTAATATTGAGGTAAGATGTCCAGACCAAAAATAATATAAGTACCAACTAAATTGGAAACACCATCTTGAAAGAATGAGTTCAAATTGGATCCCCAAAGCTGTTTATAATTATATACCAAGAGGACGAAGATCACTGGGCCGTCCTATGAAACGCTGGAGGGAAAATTTTCTATAGGATCGTAACAGGCCTTGGCCTAATACTTGGAAGGAAGAAGAAGAAGATTATCATAAGTAATGCCACAAGTGATTTCCAATTTATCTAGAGAATTTGGAAATCAAGAGTGGCATTTGTTAGAACTATTTAATGAATAAAATTAAGCTGTTTACTCACAAATCATTATTTAAATACAGTTATTTTAAAATATTTATATATTTAATGTAAACGGCAATGTTTGAAAACAAATGAGAAACGTTTGTTATGCTTCATTTGTTCATCATTGCAACCAGATCATATTATTTATTGCCAAAGGACTGCAATATTGTAAGAATGCACCCTAGTGGAGAAAAAATGAAACACATCAAACTGTTTATAACTAACATTATATGTTATTAATTAATTTATGATGTCCTATGATGTAAATTATATTTTTTTGGAAAAATAATACATTTAAGAAAGTGCAAACAGTGGTTTCTTTTTATTGTGGTACAATCAATTACTACGAATGCTTTTCTATTATATCCCGCAAGCAGTATCTGTTTACATTTGTGCATTATATATACAATCTCGTAGCTGTATTTCTTAGAGATTCAGTCACTGCAAAAATAATGCTCTGGCCTATTCAGAATGTTAAGAAGGAGGAGCTTGATTTTAACCCTCTGCATGCCACTGGTAAAATCTCTTGTGTCAGAAATTTAAATTGCACCCGCCGATGTAATCGGCTTTGCAAGTAGTTTAAGTATATTGTCTGGCAGGTAATGGACAGGAGCACCAGAGCCGAACTAATCGACTCATGACACCTAAAGGGTTAATATGATAAAATTAAACTGTTAACATCGAGGTGAAAAAAGACTGTGATTGGTTTTAAATCAAAATTGATTGAAATGTGATTGGTCACTGACTGCCATTTGGGGCATGAGTTATAAATAGTCAATCTAAATTTGACAGAAAATAAACTGTTCACTGTTGAAAAGCTGAATACAGCCAAAGATAGAACTGCTACAGACACCAATGTGAGAGGTTCTGTCATATTTGTGAGTGTCTCTTAGGCAATGCTGAGGAACAGATTAAACATTTTCGAGTTCTTGGTTAATTTTTAATATCTCAACATTAATCAAAATATTTATCAAGTTGGTGAGATTTATCAGACAGCTTCTATTGACAAATTTATTGGCCATGGGAATTTTTCAACAAAATTCTTTGGCTTATGGAGATAAAGATTTCATGTCTTGAACAGTGACTGAGATAGAGAGAGAGAGATGGAAAACACTCCTTGAAAGAATGTATTTGGGAAATGAGGCTGGCCCATTAAATTTGTTGGACAGAATGATGAATGTGTCTAGCTTGAAAATGTGGAAATTATACAACAGAAAAGGACAATGCATTAGCTATGCTGACAGCCTCAACACATGACCATCTTTCTATTCCAAAGGTTTCAGAAAGAGGAACAGACGGAACAAATCAAAATTGCTAAAAATAATAACATCAACAGTATCTTAAAAGAATTGAAGGCTACGCCAATTTTGGAATATATTAAATAGTACCATCTAAATTTGAAACACCATCTTGAAAGAATGAGTTCAAATCGGATCCCCAAAGCTGTTTATAATTGAGTGGGTCAGTGGAATAAGGGCCCATCCCAACTGCACTAAGTTTGGAGAAAAATTGCATTTTATTAAATTCTACATTGAGTAAAATATATATAGCACACATTGATAATATTTGGTATATGTCTTGTACATAAAATAAGCTTTCTGCCTGCAAATGTATACATCACTATGTTGTTTCATATGTCTAATCAAAGAAAAAGAAAATTCAGAATATAAAAGAATACAACATAAATAAACAAATTAAATAACACTTTTTAACTTGAATATTGCATTAATCTACGTATTCTACGTTTGTAGCATTTGTATCGTCATCATCTTCATCTGATTTAAGGCTACTGTTAAAATATCTGGTGTACAGGTGGTAAAAATGTCATGTGAGTCATGATGTCTTCTTTATCATCCTACCGTTAGGGAATTTTGTTGTCAATATTACATCTCGTAATACAGGACACTTTCCTTTCCTTTTTTTTTTTAAAGCTTATTACTTCCTCTAAAGCCAAATCACCGAAACTGGATTTTACATACATTACATGTCTGTTTCCACGAAACAAAACTGAGATGCTTTTCTGATGTCTACCTTATGCTTGTCCAGCATCACATTTCTCTTTGTGAACATTTTATTTAAGTTATCCAAATCTTTAAACTATTCTGCATTTATCTCAATTACTGTGAATGGTTTCTTTGATCAACTCTTTCTTATGAGGTTAGCCCATTGTTCAGGTGTATAAACCACTTGTATTTTTCTTTTAACTTTTTCAATCACACCAAAGTCAGCAACACAGGGAAGGAAAGTGTGATCTGGTACAAGAAATTTATGTTCAATTTCTTCAAACCAACCACAATCAATCATGTACAGCCAAAGTCCCAATAATGTATAATTCTTGTTTTGACCACACATGAATCACTATATACACTATAAGTTTCTTTTTATTAGCTCCTTTTTCAAATCAGTGGCACAGCTTTCAATAAACAACTAGCAATTTCGTCCGCACCTCTTGAAGCAACTGATTCAGGCCGATATATATTCATTTCCACTGTTGCATAAAATGTTCTTCTTCGTTTTATTCCACCCTTGCACATTTATTTTTCTTTTCTTATATTTGATTACACTATTTCCATTTGCACAAGAATCTGTCGTATCAGCCATTCTGCATTTACTGATATTTGCCAGCAATACTAGTCAGTATTGCAGTGGACCACAGAGTAGCGGACAATATACGGTCACGTGTCAGCAGTTGGGATGGGCCTTTATTTCCCGTGCGCGTGAAGAAGTTAAACATTTTTCTTAGACATAAAGTCTCATTTAACCTCTTTTGAGCAAAGTTAGAATTATGAGCTTCTAAAGATTTACAGAAGGTGGCCACAGGATACATAATCTGCAAATAACTAAAAATCAACCATCGGTTGGGATGGGCCCTTATTCCACTGAGCCCCTCAATTATATACCAAGAGGACGAAGATCTCTGGGCCGTCCTATGAAATGCTGGAGGGAAAATTTTCTATAGGATCGTAACAGACCATGGCCTAATACTTGGTAGGAAGAAGAAGAAGAAGAATAACATCAACGCCATAGACAAATCCTATCAAAGACAGTAGGACTATCCAAATTCCAGAGAAAGATAACAAAGAAGTTGAATTTTGCAGTGGAAGAACATGATACCAACTTAAATAAAAGATTTTATTGTCATTTATAACATTACACGAAAGAGAATTTTGACAATGATGATGACTGAGCGTGTATATTCTGTAACAGTCTGTATTCCAAATCACAATATGTAGAAGATTATATTCAATGCCAGAGTGGCAATTTTGGAGCCACACTGAATGTATTGAGATTGAATTAAATAACACAACTGTAAACTTTGCAAGCAATACAATTTGTGTTAATTGTATAAATAAATGTTTTCTGCATTAAAAAAACTGTTTTAAATATGATGTTTTTATTATTGATTTAACATTTCTCAATGAAATATAAATTATATAAAAAAAAATAATAAAAAAAATATATAATTTGTTTTAAATATTTTTAAAAGTGTGTACTCTTGTGCACAGTAAGTGTATAACACTTTGGACATAATTTGCTTAAGAGTGTACATTTGCAATCCTTTAGTAAAATCTACCTACAACAAATATATTTTATATTTGAAGAGAAAAATATACGCTCAGACTCAGATTTGAACCCAGGACTTTTCCGCATAATTTATCCATTATTAAGATGTATGAAATGAATAATAATATATATTAATTGAATAACACTGAGCAACAAAAAAGAAACTTTTTTTTTGTCTCAGAAAAAAATGCGATTCTGATAATATTTTTTCTCCTGAATTCAAATATGATATTGGTTTTCCTCCATCATGCAAGGTTTCCGAGAGATTCCATCCTTTTAGCCGGAAACCAAGCATTTCTGACTGGTTTTTTGATAACTTTAAATCTCGTATGAGATCGTTAATATCTTCTTGAGTCAATAAATGAGGCTCAGATGAACAGCTTTGTTCAAAAGTTGTATCACCAAAATCTGTTTCTTTTTCTTCCTTACTTCCATCAGAATCTGAATTCTCTTCATCTAATGTCACATGTTCTGGAGGCTTTGATATGGGCAATTCTTCGCAGTGTGGAACTGGTCTCATTGCAGATTGCGAGTCAGGGTACACCACTGTATGTTTTGATTTTGACCTAATCCCTTTAATGTTTGTTAAGCAGAAAATAATTATTTAAATCCATTAATTGAAATTGAAATAAAAAAAAACTATGGGTGATGGAGAAATTCCAAATACATATTTGAAAACACAATAAAAAACTGCATTAAGTACAACTATTGGTACTCATGAGACAAAAATCATGTTGACCAGTGTAATTAATCCATTGATATTTTAACTAAATTCACAACAAATACTTAAATATGATTGCAATAATAAAATACCGATTTTAATACAAGAAATCTAATGACCCGAAAAAAAAAATTGTACTCTTCGACAGTCTTACCATAGAGTGATGAGACTTTATTCACTCTGTTGTAACCAGATTGACACAATTAATGTTCTTCAAAGTAAGAAAAAGATTGTTTCTGGGAATGAAGTTAGTTGGAGTAGAATGCTAATCATTACGACCTTCTTCATGCTTTCACTAAGAATCATGTCCTGTTTGTAAATACTTGTTAAAAGCAGTTTTATTTATAAAATGTTCTCTCTATATGGAATCCTATACCCAAATACTGCAGTAGGAAAATATTTTAAGTGAAAAAGACTTCAAAATTCATTTCAGGATACTATATGGTTTCATGCATGATCTCTTATTGGTTATCACTTCCTAATGCATTTTACCATTTGATTTCCATCCTTCAACCACTATAAAATAGTTTTACAAAAAACAATACCTCATAACCAGCTTTTATGCTGTCTTTGGTAAACTTTAAATTGTTTAAATTGAAAAGTGATTCACAGATTCACAATATTGTTCTTTACTTTCAGTGAATGCTTTCTATATATCACTGCTATTGCTATATGAAATGGCTTTTTAAATTATACAAATATTGGAACCTCGATTTAAAATATCACTGAGTTTTCCTGATGGAATTGAAATATTATTTATACTGGAACAGTGAAGTTGGATTAATTTTTAACTAGAGTATTACAATAAAAAAATATAGAGTTATATACTGTTCTAACTGTATGTTTGGTGGTGTGATTTGTTGAATATGTTTATATCATAAAGATTTTGCTTTAAGATATTAATAAGAATAAATATTTTTCTTAAAATAATTGAAACTAAAATTGAACTAAGATTAAAAAGACAATAAAATATATTTCCAGACCTAAGAATTATCACCCATTATCTGCTCCTTTATATTAATCAAACTTCTCAATGTATCTAAAAATTCTAACAATTTGACTCATAACATATTTTATCTGCAGTCCATTTTATTGAGTGCAGTAAGGAGTATTCTTAATATTACTACTACAGTTAAGTGTTTCAACTAACTGGAAGCGTGAGGTGAGGCCGCCAGCCGTCATATGGTTCACTGGACGGAACAGCACACGCTGCGAATCTCCACGACTGACAAAAACAGACATAACAATTTCTCATTGCCCTTATTACTTTGACAGAGTGGAGGTCCTCAGCTGTTACAACACTAAGTACTACATGCTTTTGAAGCTTTTCAAAATGTGCCTGAACAAAGGATTTTTAAGTTAACATATCTTAAGAGAAATATTTGTATCCGAGCCTAGATTTGAAGAAAAGACCTCCAACTTTACATGTTGGATATTAATCAAGATACACACTTAATTGTTGCAACATAAGAGAACTTGTACAGAAGGTCAAAAGTGCCACAGCATTAAAGTACAGTAAACATGATCAATATAATGATATCAAAGGTTTTGAATATAATGGTAGCATTATTGACATAAATGATGAAGGTCATTTAGGATGGCTTTATGGGTTTTAACTATGAATTTTAGCCTCATTGGCTGATAAAATGTAGATGAAACACAGGTGGTCAATACGATCATGAAACTGAATTCTTACATGGTAAAATATTATATATTTTGTATTAAAGATTTTATTAAAGAATATAATTTTTGACAACTTATTTCAGAGATTAGGGATAGGACAAGTAAAGGATTCAGTTATACCAATTCCACATAAATTCTTGTTGCAGTGACAAACATACCTGCAAGCAATCTGAAAATTGTAAATACAATTTTGATACCAAATCTGGTATGTTAAATTAATGACTTTTCTTAATTCAACAATTTTCAATATACAAGTTCCAATAAAACCAAGATTTGTATAGAGCTTACATACTTCAAAGTACCAATACTGCAACAAAATGTAAAATTTGAAATCTTTAGTTAAAATCTCAGCTTAGATTAAAATTTCTCTTAACATGTCAATTATATCCTACAGACAGCTTGTCTGAAGCATTAATTTTCAGATTCTAAGTTATTGTAATATATTATTAACCCATATATCCATGATCATTATACCATATTTACTAGCATAAAAACCCCATATTGATAATTTGATTTCTTAAGCTTCTATGGGTATAATCCATGGACATTATTACATTATAAAAAAACAAATAGGTTACAACAATGTACAATGTACAATTAGGATACAAATTCATCAATTATGTCCCAATTAAGAATTAGGGTAAGTTAATACCATGGGATTAGGTCAAAACTAATTACATCAATGTAACAACAATTTCTTCAAAGTTATTTTCACTAAATTTTGATACATTTTAAATATTTTTTTATAATTATAAGATTTTTTAATTATTCTATATACTAACAAAAATTAGTAAAAAATATGAAAAATATAATTAAAATTATATTATTTTAATTATATTATTTTTAGTCTGGACATCTTACCTCAATATTAATGTTGATTTGTTCTTGGACATGTTTCAAAACAATTCTGTTTTATCGTCAGCTTTCCCAGACTGGTTTTATTTATGTTGCATTATGTTGCACAACCTAGATGTCGATGTCAGCTCCATCCTGTGGTTGGCCAAAGAACCTCCAAACAAGGTCACGCTCTATTGGAATATCAAAATTCATAACTCTGTTTCTGTTCTTCTGAATATAAATTTTTTCCCAAATAGTCAGCTCTTTTGTATTTTCTAACTGTTTTAATAATTTAGTGTTTGAATTTATGTTATGTTTTTCAGACCAAACATGAGCAGCAACTGCAGATTTTTCAATTTCTCCATTTTTAATATTTCTTATGTGTTCTTTGGTTCTAGTTTTTAGGTTTCTTTTTGTTTTCCCTACATATATGTTTTCACAACCCATGCATTCAATTTGATATATTCCTGACTTTTTATTTTTATCAGTTTTGAAATTTATTTGTTACATATCAAATTGTCTAAAATATTAGGAAACATCATGTGGGAAAACCTAGAAAATAAATGTTTCACTTTTTTGAACATAACCATGAAAAAGAAAATTGAGAAACAAAAGATAAAGATAAATAATTTGTTAACTAAATCAAAGGAAAAGAAGAATACATCAAATAAAATCATACATCAGAATAAAACCAGAAATGAAGAAAAATCAGAATCCACCAGAAATTATGTTAAAAATTTTTCAAAGGCAACCTTTAACCTAAAAGAGACAAAATTGTTAGAAAACGGTCTAAAAACAGCAATAGATTATTCCAATAGAATAGAAGAATATATAGTAGACATTGAAAATTCAATAAAAGGGTTAGTTACAGAAGAAAAAATAATCATCAGAAAAAAATGTGAAGAAATTTTGAATAAAATAAAGAATACAAATAAAAACCCAGTTTGTAAGGAAAATTTAAAAATACTCAAAGAAATAAATAACAAAAATGTTGTATATACAAAATCAGATAAGGGTAACCAAATTATAATTCTGGACCAAGAAGATTATCAAAATAGAATGGAAGAACTTTTGAAAGAAAAAGAGTATGAAAAAATTAAGAATGACCCCCTACCAAAAACCATAAAAAAAGTGGAAAACTGTTTTAAAAATGTTAAAATTCTATCCAAGAAAGAAAAATTTCAATTAAAAGTAAGCAACCCAAGAAACCCTAATATACATGGACTTCCAAAAATTCACCAAACCTGGAAACAAAATGAGGCCAATAATTAACAATATTGGATCACCAACTACAAAATTTCGAAATGGCTGAATAATGAATTTAAAAGAATTAATAATTTTGAAAGTCTGCAGATTGAAAATTCATTGGAATTAGTTAAGAAATTAGAAAAAGTGGAAATTGAACCCACAGATAGGTTGGTTTCATTTGATGTAGTTTCACTATTCACAAATGTACCGAAACAAAAAACTTTGGAGATATTGAACAATTGGTTAAGAAAAAACAACATAGACAGAGAGATCAAATAAGATTATTGAAATTAACTGAGTTATGCATTGACCAAATGTTTTTACATTCAATGGGAGTTTCTATAGACAAAAATCAGGGCTCTCAATGGGAAACCCATTATCACCTTTCCTGGCAAATTTATTTATGAGCGATTTTGAATGTAAAATCACTAAAGCACATCCCACAATGTTTAAATTTTGGAGTAGATATGTTGATGATATAATTTGTATTGTTAAAGAAAAACATGTAGAAGATTCCCTAAAACTATTAAATTTACAGAGTACAAACATTAAATTCACCAAAGAAATAGAAGACAATAAACAAATACCTTTTTTGGATCTTAAATTGGTCAGAAACGAAGAAAAAAGAAACATTGAATTCGGGATTCATAGGAAAGAAACTCATATGGAAAATTTTATAAAATCAACAGGGTTCAATCCAATTGGACATAAATTAGCAGCATTTAATAGTTTAACTCATAGATTGGTAAACTTACCCTTAAACGAAGAAGATTTCAAACATGAGAAAAAACACATAATCAAAGTAGCAAGAGAAAATGGGTTTGATGAAAAAATGGTACATAAAAGGATAGAAAAGTATAAAAATCAAAAAATGATAAACAGAAGTAATCTTGAAAAAGAAGAACCACCTATGAAAAAATATAGGAAATTCACATATCACCCTTGGGTACATAATAAATTTCAAAATATATTTGAGAAGTTTAATATTAAATTAGCACCAAAAAATAACTACAGTTTAAATAAACTAATAAAAACCAACAAAAGTGAAAAAAACTGATAAAAATAAAAAGTCAGGAATATATCAAATTGAATGCATGGGTTGTGAAAATATATATATAGGAAAAACAAAAAGAAACCTAAAAATTAGAACCAAAGAACACATAAGAAATATTAAAAATGGAGAAATTGAAAAATCTGCAGTTGCTGCTCATGTTTGGTCTGAAAAACATAATATAAATTCAGACACTAAATTATTAAAACAGTTAGAAAATACAAAAGAGCTGACTATTTGGGAAAAAATTTATATTCAGAAGAACAGAAACAGAGTTATGAATTTTGATATTCCGATGGAGCGTGACCTTGTTCGGAGGTTCTTTGGCCAACCACAGGATGGAGCTGACATCGACATCCAGGTTGTGCAACATAATGTAACATAAATAAAACCAGTCTGGGAAAGCTGACGATAAAACAGAATTGTTTTGAAACATGTCCAAGAACAAATCAACATTAATATTGAGGTAAGATGTCCAGACAAAAATAATATAATTAAAATAACCTCAAAATATAACTTCCTAAAATTAAATAATAATTAAAATCTATTTCAATATTCTGCAGATGACAGTAGTATAGAGGCCAATTTTCATTGCACAAAGTTTACAAAATTTATGTTAAGAAAACTGTAAACAACAAAGCTAGTCTCCCTTTAACCTGTATCTATTATCTCAATTGTGCTATTCAACAATGTAAGTGCCATGGAGTGGAGAACTACCTGTTACATCAATTTTATTTTATTTTGGTAAGTTTAGTTATAAAAAGGAAAGGGATCCAATGCAAGTAAATATAGTATTTGTGCAACAATATTCATATATTATGTTAAAGTTTTATGATACTGATTACATTAATCAATCAAACCAATAACACAAATTAAAATTAGTGTGAAAACATAATGATGCATTAAATTTTCAAAAGCAATTTTAAGCAATTTTAGTGTACTTTATTTAAATTATTAAAGTTTTTTATGGTAAATGTTTTACTGAATGTCTGAGACTCTTGGATCAAATCAACACAAATAGTAGAGGAGCCTAAACTGAATATTTTGAGAAAGGAAACAAAGTGTTTAAACTTCACAAGATCTTGAATTATTAGGTATGAGGAAGGATTTTATAAGTGGCATATATATTATTCCTAATATACACCTATATCTTTAAAATTTAAAATTAATTCTTTTTCACCTCACCTCATATTCTGTCTTCTAATTAGACCAGTTCTGAAACCGATAAGATTTAATTAGAAGACAAGATATGAGGTAAGGTGAACAAAAATTTATTTTAAATTTTAAAATATACCTCATAGCGATATTTCCTAAATAGTTCAATACCTAGATCTGTGGGTAAAATCAGCACATGTAATAAAAGTACAAATTGAGTATTTTAAAATAGAGAATTATTGTTTGGAAATACCCACTTTAAACTCTAAAAACTTAAATGATTAATAATAATGTTAAAAGATTGAATCGGAAATATAAAGTTCAGCTAACTTTTTCTTTTTACCTGGAACATGTTTTGGTGAATGTCTTTACTATCCTCTTCTAGAATCTGACTGCCGTGTTGACCATAGGAAGTCTTGTACATTCTCTCCCTTTACTTCCAACAGTTAACATGGCAGAAAGATTTTTAAGAATGACAGAGATGTTAGCCGAAACATGTTTCAAGTAAGAAAACAAAATATGGAGTGAGGTACATATTTCCAATTTAATCTTTAAAATAAATTACCTCATAGTATTACTTCTTATAAATTTTGTGAACAATAACGTTTCTAAATTGTTCAAAATCTCATCGACCAAGTGAGCATATCCAACCAGTGGCATCTCTTTCAAAATACTTTAAATAATCCACTTATTATTTGCATTGATTTGACCCAAGAGTTCTAGATAAAAATAAATAAAACATTTTTTAAAATGTCCCTGAATTCAAGAACTCATGAAAATTAAGAGAATTTCTGACCAGTGGTTCAAAATACTTAATCAGTGTCTCAAATATTTGTGTTTATTTGACCTAAGATCTTTGGGACATTCTGTAGAATTATGCTGAAAGGATACTGTGGAAAGGATTCACGCAAATTTTACAGTGTGATTTTTTCCTACACATGCACAATACAAATTTATGATAAAATAAAAATTAAGATTTGTGCAATTTTATAAATAATGAAAATGAAAACTGAGATATCAGTAAACAGAAAAAAAAAACACTTTTCCTTAAAATTCAGTATTTCTTCACATTATGACTTAAAACATAAATATGTATTTAATGTGTAGTAAATGTCACACTGATATTATATGGGTTAACTACTGGAATTGTGACTCTGTACAGTCTTATATTAACAGCAACACATTTTAAATTGTTGCCCAGAAGTTGAATATTAAATGAATGATAGCACATAAAAGTGACATTACTGATAACTATTAAGCAAATGGAAGAAGAAATTACATCTAATACTTTTTGTTTTAATTTTTAATTACATTTTTTCTAAAATATTTTTGTCATGGTAAAAATATATGTTGGAGGTCTATGATGAAATAACTTTTACCAAAGTTCCATATATATATATATATATATATATATGTCATGAAAAGAAAAATAAATGCCTGAACTGGGATTTAAACCCAGGACCTCTGAATTGATATTTCAGTGCACTACCACTTACACTATCCAGGCATCCTAGCACAAACATTTATTTTTCTTTTATATATTATATTCTATATTATGAGAGGTAGCAGAAACTCGGTCTCACTGCCTTCTAGTGGTTACTGTAACAAGTAAGCGAATTAAAGAGAATTTTTACTTTATAGCAGTGATGCTTCTTTATTTTGATGTTATTTCTTTTCATGTCATATTAGGCCTGCATTGTTTAATGTCAAAATTTTAATTATAATATATATATATATATATATATATAATATATATATATATATTATATATATATATACACATATATGGTTATACAGAGAAATACATTATTAAATGGGAATTGTCAATTAACATCAAATAAGGAAAATTTTCAAAAAAATAAATAGAAAAGGCAAATTTCAAATATCTAGAAAAGGTAATAACAATCAGGAATAAGGTGCAGAAAGAAATTAAACATAGGCTCAACTATGGAAATGCATGCTATTATGCATTAAAGGGACTCTTGTCATCCAAACTTCTCTAAAAAAAAATGTTAAACTGCAATTGTAATAAACAGTGACAGTGATTTTTCCAGTTATATGGTCGCATACATGAGCTTTTATTTCATAAGAGGAGAAAATATTATGAATATTTGAGAATAAATTGTTAGAAAAATGTTTAGACCAAAGAGATTCAAACAGAGAGGTGTAGAGAAAAGACTATACAAGAGTGAGAATGAAAGAAATGAAAGAGGAATATAGAAATTTCCGAGGGGGAAGACAAAAATGAGGTTAGAACACAACATTAACCATGATGAGAAGTATGTTATGTCCATGTGACCTTAATCCTCCAGTTAGTGAAAGTTAGTTCCATATGTCAAATCTCTATTTTTATGTAAGTTTTTACAAAACTTGATATTTCTTTTTTTATTACTTTTGATCTACTACCTGTACCATATTTGAACAGTTTTAGGCATCATGCCTTTGGGCAGAGCTATAGGATTTGTGCTGGTTTGAGTCCCCACGGGAGAATAAATTTTCTCGTGGAGATTCAGTTAGTACAGAACTGGTGCTCACCCAACACTGTAAAGAATTACTATAAGAAGTGGCTCCAGGTTGAGAGTTATGGGACCTGACATGCTGATCACATGTCACCCCTATACGGCTGGATGATCTTCCATCTCATGTGAATGTAAACCAATAGCCAGTTGGTAGGCCATGGAGTGGAGTACTACCTAATACATCAATTTTATTTTGGTATAATTAGATTAATTATGAAAATTATTAAATTATTATAGTAAACAATTCTACATTACTAATTGTTCTATTTTCAAAATCAATATGAATATTTTTTTATTGACTAGAAAGGTAAGAGTCTACTGTATGGTTAAAGAATAACAACAGTGGTTTTGTTGCCCTTGATATAAGATTAATTTCGGATATATTTATGCTCACAATTCATGAAACTATCAATGATTTTGGAAGATTTGCTCTGGTTTTTTTAAAATCTTTATTTTCATTTTATACTACAAAAATTGGAAAATTTGAAAAAAATATAACAGATATATTTATAATGTCAATTGTTTTTTGAAAAATTAGTATGAACTGATGTAAATACAAAGAAAAATATCGAAAACCCATGTTATATTTCGGTGAAATGCCTTTTATAAGATTTTCTTCTATAATTTTTTAGGAGTAATCTGCCATCATGTGATGGTCCCATCTACCCTGATACCTTTCCCCTCCATTACTTTTAGATCCTAGTGAAAGCACACTCCTTGTTCGTCACTATAATTTCCTAAATTATCCGGAAATCTATCCAGGTAACTGTGGAGAAAGTGTAACTTTATACTCATATTTACTCCCAGAATCTTGAAGCTTATCAACATGTTTTGCACAATTTCTTTATAATTTGGTGCTTTATAGTTAACTAGGAAATTTTCTACTACCAATACAAAACCTTTCCAAGCTTCACTTTCCGGAACACTTCATAACTTTGATAAAATCTGCATCTTTCATCAATTGCCGAATTTGAGGACTATCAAATATTCTGCCTTTTAACTTTTACATTCTGAGCTTAGGAAATTTTCTACAAATGTATTTGAAACATTTTCCTTCCTTGTCCAATGCTTTGACAAATTGTTTTATCATATCCAAATGCATGTCGTAAGTACTTTAATTTTGTCAAATAACTGAGATTATGGCCGATGTGCGGAGTGAGGGGTATGAGAGTGGGGATCACTTGATGTTTGTATATGCAAAAAAAATGTGCAGAAATCAAATCATGACTGGAAACATACATTTTACTAGTAACAAGCCGCTTACTGTTTAAGATAAAAGATACGCAAAAATCATAAAAACTAGAGCACATTCAGCACTTTCATGAATATATTCGTAAACTGTGCATTTGAAAACAGAAATTCGAGATATCCAGGGCAACACTTTTTTTTTTTAGAGCTGTGTAATGTAATGACTAGAGTCCAGATGTTAGGCACTTAAAAAGTTCAAATAGGCAGGCAAAAAGGTACTAAAATCATTAACATAGGCACTAAAAATTCAAAATAGGCTCTTACAAAAAAATAGACAACATAAATTTTTACAGCCTCACGTAAGAATATAAACATATGCTATCAATAGCATACGAAGATATCATAGATGATTTTGGAACTAGTTTTGCCTTTTTTACAATGTTTTGCAGTGTGTACATGCTGCAAAACATGGTACTTCTTCGCGTAATTCACCGAAATTTTACACACTTTGCAGAACAATATTGAACCGTCACTTGAGAATATTTCCGCACCAAATTCTTTCACAAAATTGGTCAGTTTCTCATACTGTTTTACTGTTGTCCGTTCTTTAGGCATCGTAAAACAACTGTTCTAAAGGTTTAAAAAAAAAGCCACATACATTTGTTCCACCACTTTGTCTTTGAAGCACATGTCTGAACGAGAACTACAGGCTTAATTCAGTGTTATCAACATAAAAAATAATATTGCCAGTCACTTAAAGGTTTCTATGCAATGGTATGTGTCATGTAGTTTGTCCATTTCAATTAATTTCATTGAAATACTAAGTTAATTTTGAGAAAAAATGGCAAACAGGCATTTATAGGCATTGTAAGCTAAAATAGGCATTTATAGGCAAAATTAACTTCATGAAAAACAACTCAAGGGTTGTCGGTATGAAGTTACATGAATTCACTTTTACAATATCTATAATAAATAACTGTAGGCATTTTCCCTAACATCCGGTCTCTAGTAATGACCAATCACTTTTAGGTACTTATTTACAATTTTTTTGTTGTTAAAAACAAATTTCATGCAAATAATTATTTATATTGCTCTTTGTAAAATTATACATATACTTTTTTGTAAGATCTCTGATGAAATATTTGACAGAATAGACAAAATTTTATATTTCGGAATTTTTTTTACCATGATCAACAAATATTAAACTTATTTAAAATAAAAACAAGTGGGCTTTGATAGCGACTAAAGTATAGTGCGATCAGTTGAGCACGCCACTAATGTACTATTCGTAGCACAGTATTTGTGTGGGACAGCAATGCACTGGCATCAGCTAACTTTTATGCCTACTCTACGGTCATTTAGCCAGCCAGTAAATATTATTTTATAGTGAAAAAAAATTGGAAAACATTTTAATTGGATTATGAACTTGTAGATATTTTTCAGGTCATTGACTGTGGTCATGAGGCTTAAAATTCTCCAATGTTTTTTCCAGAGACTACATCTGGGATCCTCAAGGGTTGGCTTATTTATACTGTATCCCATTAAAATGTATCTGCATGATCCATTTTGTCATAAGTTGAATCTGCCTTCTGAAGGCAGACAATTTATGATAGAATGGACCGCGCAGAGAACATTACTGCAGGAAACAGTATAAATAAGGCAGGCAGTCAATGAAATAGCCTGTCTCAAGCCAACCCTTGAAGATGTTGGATGCAATCTCTAGCGAAATATCAGGGAATTTGAAACCTTACAACCACAGCTATCAGACTGGAAAGTGTCTACAAGATTATAATGCAAATTCCCACCGTGAAAGCCTAATTAATTTTAATTGAAACTGAATAAGAAAAAAATACCTGATTTAATAAAATTTATTCAGGGAAATAATAAATGAGTCGTAAAGATGGCTGAAGATAGGAATAACATTTCCTGAAACCAGTCCTGTGCTTTGAAGAACACGTAGTGCATGAGGTGCGATAATCACGACTCATTTTATTCATTAACATACCTGATATTTATGTTAGGTTTGAATTTTAGAAGCTTTGTGGCCGTATGTGCCAAATCATAGCTTACACGTGTCTGTTGTGCTAAACGATGAAGTGATTTGCAATGACTAGCTTCTACGGGGTGAATCATAAATATGGCTATATGTTTGATCACGTTGTGTGATGAAAATATTACCATTAGAAGAAATATGAAATTACCGTTGGAAAGGCAATTATTCAAATTACAAAAATTGAATAAGACAATACAGTGTAGAACTTACATCATTAGTCAAAATGGCATTGAATATGCAACAGCAAATTACAATTTCTGCATGGGCAATAACGTATGCTAATGATTGTGAGGCCGCAAGACGTGAGTTTAACGTAGCATTGCAGCCATCGACTGTGGGGAAGTGGAGAAAATGACTGCTGGAAACGGGAAGGATGCAGAAAATCAAACCTCCTGAAAGGCCTTGCATTAGCACGGATGCAGAAACAACAAAGAGAATTGTGGAAGCATTCCACGCTAGCCCACAAAAATCAACCCGCCAAGCTGCACGTGAGCAGTGATTTGTTTTGTTTTGTTCTGTTGTTGTAACTTGAAAGATTCCCTTTCCGATGATAACATCATATTTCCTTTAATACTAATATTTTTGTCACAAAATGCAATCAAACTTATAGCCATATTTCTGAATCACTCTGTAGTCTAGCACCAATTTCATCTAATTTTCCTTCTCTTAGCACATGCCATTCTCTTCTCGGTTAGTTGTAAAAGACTGAAACTGTAGCACAAAATTTTGCCACTAATCTGTAAATTATTGTTTTATCAGGCATCCAATTATTCCGGGTACTGTCTATGGAATTTCCATTGATAACTTTGCCACAAAGATCTCTTTACAAATGTTTCAACTATGAAAACATGTTGTTCTCATAATAAATAACTTTGGTCTGCTGTCATCTTACCTCATATTTGGTTGCTTCTTGTAAGACATGTTTCAAAGAATCTTAGGAATTGATGTTAAGACTTAAAAAAAAAAGTAAGGACTCATTTCTAACATCAATTCTAAGATGTTTTCAAACATGTCTTACAACAAACAACCAAATATGAGATAAGATGACAGCTGACCAAACTTATTTATTTAGTAGAACCCCATAATGTTACTTCCTATTTTATTTTTATGGTATATCTCATGTTTGCACAACGCAGGAAACTGAACTGAAGTTGTCAAGTTACATGTGAATGCCACATGCTAGCCATCAGGCACCCCCTTTATGCCGACCCCACACTTTTCAGAAGTTCAGTGACAGAGGCAACTGATCGCCCGGTACTTTCTTCCTTAATTTATCTTATAACATTCAGTATCTATTGTTTCAAACAATTGTTGAATTTATTGGAAATTCTTCAACACATCATATAAATTACTAAAAGCAGAATTGTCATTTCTATTTTCCATTTACTTAATATTACTATTACTAATTTTTTTTTTGACATGCAAGTGATATGTTACAGTTTTTGTCAAAAATTAAGAATCTCAGTTCTAGGAAATAGCTTTGATGCTTCCCTTCTCTTTTGTAGCCATAAACTGCAGTGAACAAAGGCAACCCATCTTAACCTACTTTCCTACTTTTAAATACCAGCAAAAAAAAAAAAAAAAAGGGGTTTGAAAGTGTCAGTGATAGCTGACTTGAGACAGTGGTGTGAGGTGAGATTCTTAAGTTTTGGCAGAAAGTATATTAAATCTAAATGTTTACTATATTATCATATAAACAAATAACTTAATAAAAATGAACAGAAATAAAGACAGAAAAATTAAAATACTTTTTTTTTGCCTGAATGTTTTATATAATTTTCTTGAATTAATTAATTTGCAATGTTTGGTGTAACTGAGTGGTCATGGCTCAGAGCTAAGAGACATGTGCTGGTTCGAGTCCTAATGGGGAAAGAATTTTTCTCATGAAATTTTGGTCACTTCGAAATCAGTGCCCACACAGCATCTTGTGGAATTTGGGTAGCTACAATAAGTAGTGGCTCCAGATTGAGGGCTGGGGGACCTGACAAGTCACCCCTAAACTGGCTGGAATGTTAATAGCACATGTAGAAAAAGGCCAGTACTCGGCTGGTAGGACAAGTGTGTCATGGCATGGAGTTTAGTTTATTTTAGTTTTGTTTCTGTTATATTTGTTTCAACTTCTGATTATTATATCAAGTTTCTTATCTGTTGTCAATGTGATCTCTTAGATTGGAATTTTGGCATGCTGAAGATATTAGAGACTGGTTGCTCCCCTAGCAGAAGTTTCTTGATCTTTAGTTATGTTTATTTCCCTACAGATGTCAGTGAGAGACATGTGGTCAACACATTAACCTAATGAGACATCTAGTAGGCAACTAAGAATTACTTGGATGGGGAAGGTCAATTAAATTTTGCTCAGAGGCACTAATTTAGGCTTGAGGCTCTTTTACAAGCCTGAAAATCTTCAGATTCGGAATCCATGGCTTGAAGTCCTTCCTGAATGACTTATTCATTGGATTTTTTAATCCTAAGAATCAACTGACCCTGGCTGGGTTTGAACCTGTGAGCCTAAGAACTAGGTGCAAAGAACATAACCACAGACCACCATGGGCAACTCTCATGACATAGGACATGTTATTAATTTTTTGTATATTTAAATTTTTCAGAATATATGCATGAGATGTTCATGTAATTCCTTGAATTAAAGACTTAGGTGTTACAAAAATTATTCTTAAATGGGATAAAATCCTTCCAAATTCAACAATTCTTACAATCACATACAGTTGAACCTGAGTTATACGTATGACAAGGTGAAGAAGAAAGAATACTTATAATTCAGAATTATTCACATATCAGATTTAGGTAAGAAGTAATTTTTAGCTCTTCTGATGGAAAGCAGGTGAAAATCACGATACAAGTAACAATATATAATAGTCTAAGATTCGGCTGCAAGATTACTACGTTCATCGAGTGTATGAACAAAATCTGTTTTTTTTTCATAAAATTGTGAATGACCGAATATATTTTTGCCGAATTGCATATTAAAATTTGGCTGCCAGTATGTTTAATTAAAATATAATTAATTTATTTATTCAAAATAATTTGATTCACTTGTAATTAAAATATATACAGTTTGCAGAAATTGATGTATAGAGCTTGAAAAGTTTTGGTTGCCATTGCAAACTTGGCCATAACCTCCTCGCAGCGGGAAGTAAAACCACTGCCCCTTATGTATACTACGTACAATGTATATACAAAAATATATCCAAAAGATAGTGTTAATATATATTATATGAAACAAATCACAGCATTTTAAATGAACTGAACTTCATTTGAAACAATATAAAACAAATATGTACATACTGCCATTTTATTACTAATTGGCATCACAGCCTGCTGTAGCCACGAAGAGGTTTATGGCCAAGTTTGCAATGGCAACCAAAACTTTTCAAGCTCTATACATTGATTTCTGCGAACTGGATTATAATTTATTTTAATAACAAGTGAATCAAATTATTTCGAATAAACAAATTAATTATATTTTAATTAAACATTCTGGCAGCCAAATTTTAATAGACAACTTGGCAAAAATGTATTCAGTCATTCACAATTTTATAGAAAAAATATATTTTGTTCATACACTCGATCTTGGACTATAAGTTTATTAGAATTTCACAAATATTTTTCTATAAGTGAAAATGCTTTTAATTAGGAATGGTACTGAAATATCTAGTATAGTAGACACTAGACCTCTTACTAATAATCCATATATAACCTTTATACAAAGTTTATACACATCTCAGTTGACAATTCTTACTAATAAACACTGTATTAGCTGTGCAGTGTATAAGAGGTGCACAACTTTACATGGGAATCGTTATACATGCCTCCAGCCTTGTTTAAGGATTGTATAACTAGACAAAATGTTGGACTTTCATATCAACTGATTCTTTTCTTATGATATTGATGATTTAATGCAATATGGAACACTTTAATGACTGTTTGATGGATGCACAGGACAGAAATAATATTAATAAAGCTCTGGGTAGGAAAATAAAGGCATCATAAAATGCCTTTTGTTACACTCATTCTCGATTAGACCTAATCATATTTCAAAGTCGAACATTGATTCACAAAATAATATGTTCTACAATAGTTGTTGTAGACAAGATTTAACCTGAATGTAGTTTAAATGCTTCATAATATTATTTTAACAAAACGTTCTTGCATCACTAATACGTAATACACATACCGATATAAAAATGTATTTAATTATAGAGGTACTATTATTGCTGCAATTAACATATTAGGTTGGTAGTCTTGTGGTAAGAGCTTCTGACTACAGTCCGTGGGGTTCTAGGTTCGATTCCCGATCAAACTGCAGATGATTTTTTTTTTTTTTTTTGCTTAAAGCGTTATTCTGTTGTCGCTAACATTTCCTACTATTTTGAACATTTTCTAACGCATCTTAAAACACTGCATATAATTCATAAGTAATGGGAAAAACTATTATTAGTTTCCAAGAATTGTTCAAAGTTCTTTACGTTAGATGGCAGCACATTATCTGTGAAATTAATTCCATGATATATTTGACATAGTCTAAACAAAAATGCAAATAAATTAAAACACACTTATTTTTTCCGTACCTCCCCAATTATGGAATCTCTCTCTATTCTTATCGATACTCATTTCTTACACTATTAATCACTAGTTGATGTCATTTTATTTCTGTTACAAACTGCGCGTAATATGTTCTGACGTCATAATGATGACGAATATGTGACGTATTGTATGTAACGGTTGTATTGTTATATAGCTCCTGCACAACGTTTATTAGTAAGGAAATTATACATGATCTACATAAGGCTTACACATTGTATAACTAAACAACTAATGAAAGCCATTATAAGAGATTTTTATTAGTAAGACCATAGGTCTATACGTAAAGTTTTGCACAAACTGGAGTTTTCAAAACAGAACTAAAACTCCACCAAGAAACGTGCATAAAGTTACTGCAAATGTAATATAGAATCATTAATCACCTTACAATAAAACTTAATTGAAAAATCATATTAATATAGTAGTCCTTTATTACAGCTTATGTCCATGCAACCATGAACCTATAGGTTCAATAGTGTCAGTGAGTTAGTTAGTCCTATATTCTTAGAACTTCGCATTAAAATAAGAATACAAAAATTACACTATAATTATTTTGAAGTTGGCCCTGATTCAAAGAAACCAGATATTTTTCTTGCATTTCACAAACTTGTTAAAGTATTCACATATTTTTAATTACAACTGTTTGTATGTTAATATTATTCGTTTTTAAACACCTTAATGATGGACAAATTATATTTGAAAAGAAAAATATACGCCTAGACTGGGGTTTGAACCCAGGACCTTTGACTTTCTATGTCAATGCTCTTCCATCTGAGCCACCTAGGCCTCCAATCTAAACGCGTATTTTTCTCTTACACATATTTAATTCCCTAACCCCAAATGCTACGAGCCGTTGCTACGATTTTTTGCAAATGGCGGCTTCTTTGTTAAGAAGACTTTTTATTGGGAATTTAAACATTACTTATAAAGCCAGTAGTGCTTCTTTCAATGTTAATATTATTCGTTTTTAAACACCTTAATGATGGACAAATTATATTTGAAAAGAAAAATATACGCCTAGACTGGATGACCTTTGACTTTCTATGTCAATGCTCTTCCATCTGAGCAACGGCTCGTAGCATTTGGGGTTAGGGAATTAACTATGTGTAAGAGAAAAATACGCGTTTAGGTTGGAGGCCTAGGTGGCTCAGATGGAAGAGCATTGACATAGAAAGTCAAAGGTCCTGGGTTCAAACCCCAGTCTAGGCGTATATTTTTCTTTTCAAATATAATTTGTCCATCATTAAGGTGTTTAAAAACGAATAATATTAACATTGAAAGAAGCACTACTGGCTTTATAAGTAATGTTTAAATTCCCAATAAAAGTCTTCTTAACAAAGAAGCCACCATTTGCAAAAAATCGTAGCAACGGCTCGTAGCATTTGGGGTTAGGGAATTAACTATGTGTAAGAGAAAAATACGCATTTAGATTGGAGGCCTAGGTGGCTCAGATGGAAGAGCATTGACATAGAAAGTTAAAGGTCCTGGGTTCAAACCCCAGTCTAGGCGTATATTTTTCTTTTCAAATATAATTTGTCCATCATTAAGGTGTTTAAAAACGAATAATATTAACATTGAAAGAAGCACTACTGGCTTTATAAGTAATGTTTAAATTCCCAATAAAAAGTCTTCTTAACAAAGAAGCCGCCATTTGCAAAAAATCGTAGCAACGGCTCGTAGCATTTGGGGTTAGGGAATTAACTATGTGTAAGAGAAAAATATGCGTTTAGATTGGAGGCCTAGGTGGCTCAGATGGAAGAGCATTGACATAGAAAGTCAAAGGTCCTGGATTCAAACCCCAGTCTAGGCGTATATTTTTCTTTTCAAATATAATTTGTCCATCATTAAGGTGTTTAAAAACGAATAATATTAACATCGAAAGAAGCACTACTGGCTTTATAAGTAATGTTTAAATTCCCAATAAAAAGTCTTCTTAACAAAGAAGCCGCCATTTGCAAAAAATCGTAGCAACGGCTCGTAGCATTTGGGGTTAGGGAATTAACTATGTGTAAGAGAAAAATACGCGTTTAGATTGGAGGTCTAGGTGGCTCAGATGGAGGAGCATTGACATAGAAAGTCAAAGGTCCTGGGTTCAAACCCCAGTCTAGGCGTATATTTTTCTTTTCAAATACAACTGTTTGTGTTAATGTAATGCCTACATACATCAATTGCTCTTAACGCTTCACTCAGTTTAGGTGTTTCAAGAGTCAGATCATCATCTGGATCAATATTGATACTAGTAAAATTCATGGTCAACAAGAACGGACCTAATGCATTCTGCTGATGATGGGACTAGTCCCGAAAGGCCTACAGAGTTTTAAAATAACTTAAGTTGAGGAGACGGACCTACAAGGTAACTATTTTATAGTTTTTAACCATACATTATATTACTGGATCAATACTGCCTTTCTTATAAATTTTAACTACTTGTCTAGTGAGAAACTTTTCCTCTTTTTATTCTCCTTGCCAGATCAAATCCAACTGAAGGAACTATTGTTTCATTCTCATTATAGAACACAGCTGTTGGCATTTTTTATTAGGTAAAGTTCATTTTGTGTTCAAAACAGTTGCACTTACGACTTCTTTTTATTGCATATTTTTATTTAACCAATTGCTCCCATGAAAGGGAAAATCATACTAGAAACAAATGTATCCATCTTTAACCATCCTTATCTTTTGAATTAAACTGCATACTCTGCTGATAAGACATTGCTGCTACTCCTTTATAACTGGAGTTCATCTACCAGTCCTTGTTGTCATGTCACGTATCATATCTCATCTTTAAGGAACTCACCACATGTTAGTATTAACATCCAATTTAAAAATACAAAGTTTGTATTCCTTGCTTACGTACAACTCAGGTGTATTTTATGAATTTGGTACATATAACAGTAGATTACATATAAATGCATTATGTACAAATAAGGTATAATTATTTAACTTTCCAATTATACTTAGTAGAACCTACAAAAATTTACACAAAAAACCAAATTATGCAGAACTAATTTACGTATAGAGCAGGTTCAACTGTAGTTATATGAATCTACTACACTCAGCTAAATACTAAATATTAATTAGTAACATTGTGTCAATAATTTAAAAAACTGTATTGTAAATTAAATCTGTAATGTATTTAACCACAGTCAGAGCTGGATATCTGTAAGTATCAAGCCCTCAGACAAGTATTCCTGGAATCCAGAGAGTCAACTGCCACCTTTTCTTTTTCAATATACATGAAATAACCTTTTTATAATAATGTGATGCATTGATGGGCTAATTTTGAATTTTGTGAATCAGAAAGCCCACAGAAACTTTCCACTTGTGTCTATGCCTCCATTCCAGAAAGGTTGGTTCTCAAGGTTTCCACTCTGGAAAAGTCTCGACTTAGATTCTGGAATGTTCCTACCCTTGCATATATAAGAAGATGTGAGGGTTGGTTCAGCCAGTTGCAATTGTGTCTAGTGAAGTAATCTCAAGATCAAAGACAAGAAGATGTAAAACTGTCAGTGAGTATAAAGAATAAAATGATCAGGTAAATTGTGAAGGAAAATACTTTATTTACAGAAAATGATTATTTGAGAAAATTTAATTATTGTGAAATAAATGAAGTGAATTAATTTTGTGTAAAAATCTGTAGAGTCAATTTAAAAAAATTTGATCTGAACACTATGCGACCGATATCCACTCCAATATTTTTTATAAAACATAAAAAATTCTAACTGTTTGAATGAGTAATAATTAAGACATTTTGTCTGTACTTTCTTACCTCCTATGGTTGTTTTTGTCGAACATATGTTTCAAGGCTGCTGAGCCCCATCATCAGTGATTACAGGTAAGAATGTACGGACAAAATGTCTTAATTATTAAAAAGCCTTGAAACATATGTTCGACAAGAACAACCATAAAAGGTAAGAATGTACAGACACAATGTCTTCATTATTGAACAAACCTCTTAATATTACTTCCTATTGTATTTTAAAATGTTTCAATGAGTGTTTGTGTGTTATGTTAAGAATGTTGGTGAAGAAGAGGGAGAAGATAAAACCTGATTCCAGCAAGTACCTTAGTCCTGCTGAAAATAATCTAAGAGATCACAACAATTGATGTCCCCATCTCATGGATGAATGGAATCACTATCAACAAAATTAGATACATTTTTAGGATGTGCATAGCAGAGGGGTTTTCAATTTAACCCATTTATCTAGTGCATTAAATTGTGCAGCACCACTAGTTCTAAGTCCAGAGATTAACAAGTTTATAATTCAATTTTTTCAGGTTTTGAACCTGAACCTACTAGTCAGAAGGCAGGTATACTATCACTTGAGCCATTGCAGCAGACTATTTTGAACAAATTATTTTTCACAGAAGTTATGATGCAAATTTCTTATGAATCCTCTCAAAAATAGGTAAATATTGCTGACTGCATGAGCACATTTGTTTATTTTTTAAGTTATATTAATTATTAAATTATTAGATTCTTAAGATCTATTTTTCCTTTTGAACTAAACATATTTGAATGTGCATTATAATTACTATATCAAAAATCAATTTAGGAAAAATATGAGTTTCCTGCTATATATGGCCTAAGGGAGTGAGTGAATATTTTATTTAACAATGCTATTTAACAGCTCAAGTCATTAGCAATGCAGTTCAAACCAGAGTATGAAAGGAGTGAGAAATTTTGTTTAGAGGCTTCTTACTTCAGGTTTATGTATCATATATGACAATTCATGGCTTTACTTCCTTTCCAAAGGAAGCTATTCTCAGGATGTTTGCACCCTTAAAAATTACTTTGGCTGAGTTTGAACTCGCATATCTCAGAACCAGAGAAGAGTATGGTAACCCTACTTCACCAGCATTAACATATATTCTATGGGTATCAGGAATACCCAAAAATACTATGATCTCAACAGATATTAAGATGTGCTTTTTATAAATGATCATATATATTCAGACGTATTTAATTTTGATTAAAAAGTTATTGAATTTAATGACATGATAACTCCAATTAAATATTCTAATGTCAGCTTCATGGATTGATAGCAAAATTTTAAAAACTTGATTATATTGTTTGTAATTAATCTTTAAGATTCGGCATTAAATAATTAAGCAAGCAAATAAATAAGTAATTGAACGAATGAATAAATAAATAAATAAATAAACAGTACATCAGCAAACATATTAGCAAAAAATCTATATTCAATAAAATAAGTAGATAAAAATATAAATATTATTTCTAAAAAATTATAAATATATTTTTTAAATTATCATATTACTTAATATAGTATTATTTAATGCTATACTTTAATCCAATAAATGTAGTCTATGTATAAATTAGAATATAAATAAAATTATATTAGAAGTTAAAATAAAATTAATTTACCTAATATTTGCTAATTTCTCTATTAATGTCATTAATTCAAGGGCTCTCTAAAAAAAAGTAAATATCAATTTCTGCAAAGATAATTTTAAAATTTTATATTACACATTATCAATAAAACCCAAACCACCAAACAAAAATATTAAAATAGTTTATGCATTTCGATAGCAAGGCTCTCATTATCAAAACTAGTTCCGATAGCTAGTCTTGGTAATGATACCCTCACTATCAAAATGCATCAACTATTTTAATATTTTGGTTTGGTGTTTTTGGGTTTTATTGATAATGCATAATATATTTATATTATCACCAAGGAGATGTGCTTTATTAATATGATTTTAAAGTGTTAAAATGAATGCAATATTCACTGTTTCAACTTACTTCAGTAAGTAGTTGGAATACGACTCATTTACCACTTGAATGAGCTTACTATAAAATACAAGCCCCACACATAGTGCTGCATTTAAAATCAATTTCACACAAAATTGTTGATTACATTTTATTCAAGAGAGGTCTTCAATTATGATTTAATGAAATGTGAAAATCTACTTTATTGAAAAAATGTACAAATACTCCATTGATTATCATTTTTTCTCAAGGAATCTTAAAAATGTTGTTTAAATAGGGTTAAATGCCATATAAATAAATAGTACAGTGTTATTTCAAATCACATTCTAAGTTAAATGCATTTTTTTAAATGCCCCAGGTTGTCATTTTGACATTCCTTGTGTTCTCTCATCGCATGTCTTACTTGTAACCCATTTCTGAGGTTAAGGCGCATGGAAGGCGAGGTTACACTGCTCCGATGATATGTGAGTTGATGGTGGTGGTAATGATGCACCAGGAGAGGTCTTAAACTAAACTTAAGCTAATTAGGTGAATATGATATTGATGATAATGATATGATGGCCAGATGATGTTCAGGGATCATTTGGGCCTTAAAGTTTCCTGATATAAGCGTGGTGAGGAAAAACCCTGAAAAAAATTTCTCACCCAGGAAACTTGTCCCGACCGGGGATCGAACTCGGGCCCACTGCGTGATGACAAGGCAGCACGCTACCCCGGAGACCACAGCAGTGGACAGTTAAATGAAAAGATTCTACAGTCAATAAATCAATTTAAAAACACATATAACATAAAATGGACTATGATGTTAACATACAGTTATTGCTATTATTTAAATTTAACTCATTCACCTCACCATTAAATATTATATCCACTTTTTCAAAAACTGGGGAAAAAAAAAAATACATTTTCCTTTATTTTCAGATATAAAATAATTAAAATATATTAATAAGAGGGAAGAAAAGGAGTAAAAGGTAAATCATATTACTGATACTTTGCTAGTTGCAAATGTTAGCAGAAAAGTCTGACAAGATGGGATGACCAAACATCCTACATTTCCCAGACACATTATAAATTTTAATCTAATGCCTGGATGTCCAGGAAAAAGTACCAGCATGTCCTAGAATTGAATTTTTTTTTAATGAATATTTTTGATTACTCATTAGATTATTCATGGATCCCAGCAATAAAATTAATATTACTGTTAGCTCTGATAGATTTTAAGTGACATATTTGATTGGCTATCCTGGCATCGGAATTCATATTTTAATTTGGAGGACAGGCTTGAAGTTGTAAGCAATAACTCTCCCTTTATTCTTGGCTGTTTTTGTTTGGTTAGTATCCTAGAATAAAGCTATTTTCAACAAGTCATGCTGTGATTTGATATATAAAAATATGGTAGATAATGTTGGAGGTAAAAAGTTTGGATGGACAAAGTGTCCAACATTTCAGATCTCAGTATTCTAATTTTGAGTAATAGTCATTTAGTGACTCTACTCAAGAAATGTACAAAAATATTTCAAAATTTAAAATAGCTATACAAGTGGATACAACCAAATTATTGGAAAAAAGAAAGGATGTCTGGATAAAATTAGTGGAGGCTGGGAACAGAGAAATGGTGTAAATTATTAATACATTTTTATAACAATAGTATCTCGAGGTAGCATGCTTGCTGCCTTGTCACGCAGCGGGCCCGGATTCAATCCCTGGTCGGGACAGTTTTTCTGGGTGAGGTTTTTATCAGGGTTTTTCCTCACCTGTAAGACAAATGTCAGGAAAACTTTAAGGGCCAAACGGTCCCTGAAATCATATGGCCATCATCATCATCATCATCTTTCACTGGTGTGGAAAGCAACAGGAAGCTACCACACTTACAATTCCCTAGTAAAGCTGCAACATTACTTTTCTGATATTAATGAGTTGAATAAATGTGAACATTGCTCATCATAATAAATAATAATATAGGTGTAATCATAATTGAAACTATAACTTAGCAATGAATGAAGTGTAGTTGTGCTGCACTTGTGCTAGAATTCTACGGTATAATGCTCTCCTTCCAGAGAGCTATTATCATGTTTTTAATTATAATCTTGAGAGACGTTCAATTACATCAGCATATTTGTTATTGGTTATCATGTAGCATTGCTTTTTCTGATGACACCAGCTCCATTTCAAAGGAAATGAGCAATGATTTTGATTGGTTGAAAAAGAGGAACAGAGGAGAATACCAGTTTGGATTGTGAGAGATGTACAGTCAATGCTAGAATGTTTTAGCACTGCCTTTTGTTCACTGTCAAGTTGTAATTAATTAGTAGACCCATTAGTACAAAGCCCAACAAAAACGTTATGGGTTACGGGAAACATTTTTGAAGAATTCATGATAGCATATTATATTGCACAATTCTTCACAAAATATGTTTCTTTATAGTTTGCCTTCAATATTTTATCTACTATTATAATATTTTATAAAAATAAATTGCAGAAAATAAAATAGATTAAAAAAAAAATATCTTGATAATGCAAAGAACGTGTTCACTACTTCCTACCAGCATTATTAAAATAAATAAATATGTAGACCAACATTTAATATATATTAAAATAAATAGTATAACTAAAAATACCTAATTTTATACCAGTATTCATATTATTTTGTTCTGTATCAATATAGTAACAATATTCATTTTTGTAATTGGAAAGTATAAAATAATTATATGTTTTAGCATTGTTTGTATATAAAGTAGATTTTCACAGACTCTTAAAAAGAAATTAGCAATAATTTGAGTAATACACAAACATACATAACATTCATTCCTTAACATTCAGACAAGGTTCAAGTTCATTGTGATGTACGGCTAACTTAAAAAAAATTCAATATAATTAATGTAACAGCTATAAGAGATAAAGAGGAATTCATAATTAAAATTAGTCAGGATTGTAAAAAAAATCACACAAATTAACTTAATTAAAGCAATATCTCAAATTATATATATAAAATAAATAATAAAAGAATAAACATTATTTGCAAACAATGCAGAATAAACTAAAAAAAAAGTTAAGCTAATATGTTTTTTTAATGAGTACCGTAACTAAACAAAAATATATATATTCAAATCATTTCATCTGATATTGACAAGGATCAGACAATGATATTAATAGAGAAGCAGTCTTTACTTACAAAAATTGAACATGAAATAATTAACGATATCAGAAAGCATTTTAATAAAATTATAACATTTTTAAAAGTTATCAATAAGTATAAGTTAATAATCATTAAATGAATCAGATTTTATACCTCATCTCATATTTTCTATAAACCCAGGATCAGTTTTAAAAGGTCTCTCTTTCCTTGTCTCAGTCAGATGCCAGTTTATAATGAAAGGGAGACCTTTTGAAATCAGTCACGGGTTTATGTAAAATATATGAGGTGGGGTGTAAAATCTGATTTATTTATTGATTTTTAAATAAAACCTCATAATGTTATTTTCTAAATATATCAAATATAAATTAGTTTTACAAAATCAAGATTAATTCATATATAACATTTGTAATTCAAATATATGTAAGCTTGAGGAATTAAGAATGTTACAATATGCTGTACATACATATATATTGAGTTGATGTTGCTATATATGTATTTATTTTGACTTCCCAAAAACTAACTTGTTCCGTTATTAGAGATCAGGAAAGAAATAATACAGGGCTAATACAAAATAAATAAATATGTGACATTTATAAAAATACTACAGTGTGATCAGTATAGCATTGGACAGCAGATGCAGGGTTGTGCTGTATGGTGATGAAGGCTTACACGTGCAGACACGGAACTTGAAATGTGCGCAGACTCAGCAGTATACAAGCACATCCCACGCATTCATGGTTGAAGTCAGATTGTGTGCTTCGAGTGGATAAGGTGCTCGCTCATTTTTCCTTGTGTACTGAATGGCGTGTGTATAAGTTATTTCAATTTTAAAATTTGTATCTTATAAAACAGGCGTGTATAAGTGTAAACTGAATGACGTGTGTATAAGTGTAAACTGTATAATGGCTAATAATTTTTCTACTGAACAACGTGTATTTATTTATGATCAATATTTGCTAACTCAGTCTGCCAGACAAGTACAAAGACTTTTTGAAACATGATTCCCAGGTATAAAAATTCCGTCACATTCAACAGTCCATAATCTGTACAACAAATTTTATAAAGAGGTGTCAAAAATGTATGGACAACAAAGGTGAGAAGTTCCAGCACCTGCTTCAATAAAGTTGGTAAGTATAACAATTTGTAAAATAGTTATGAAAATGTGTGTGGTTGTATCACCGCAATCCTACGCTGTCCGGTCCTTGCCATGAGTGTGTCAGCAGTGTATAGTGAAATCCCCGCATCTGCTGTCCAGTGCTATACTGATTGCACAGTATCTGGAACTACTTTAAACTGTTATGTAGAGGAAATTTTGAAGCTTAGTTTATAAACTCTCAAATATTTAATGTGTGGTACTTGCATCACATGACACACATCCAAATCCAATGTAACATAACTGCACTCATACTTATAACTGATTTTCTATGATGTTTTGCTCTGGGAATTTGTGAAAGATAATGTTTTTATCCCTCTACTTCCTTATAATTTAAATTAAATGAAAGAAGAGCTGTGGTGAGTGTCGATGCAAAATGTTACATCAGTGAATGAATGAGTCATTTTTATCTTACCTCATAGTTTATCAATACTAGTAAAATTCATATCAAATTCCGTTGGTGAAGTCATATGATGAAAGTAAAAAATTTAAATTGTACCTGTTGGTAGGTGCTGTCGTCCTCAACTTTGTTAAAATATTGTATATAAAATTAACTGGAGCGCTTTCGGAAGATAACTTCCGAAAGCACTCCAGTTAATTTTATATACAATATTTTAACAAAGTTGAGGATGACGGCACCTACCAACAGGTACAATTACATTTTTTAACTCATAGTTTATGTTTTCTTAAACATGGCAACTGCAGTTTTCAAGAGGAACATCCCTCCCATTTTCAACCGATATTATGACTACCAGATTTTTGTGTTGGGACTGTTATGTTACCTATTACATCAGGTTTGAAATGAACTTAATTATGTGTTGTATGATGGAAGGATCACACATTGAACAATTATGAGTTCAGATACTAAACTTCAAAACAGTGTACATTGAATCCATGTACAAATACAGGTTTACATTGCCGGCAAATGAAAATATACAATTCCTAAGTGTTCCATATTTTATAGCTTTTATTAGACATTTATACAAGAATTATGATAGATTTTGATGTGTATGTTGTAGTGAAAAGTTTATAGATTCTTGTTTGCACAGTAATATATGCTTTATTGGTAATTTTTAACTTCAAAAACTAAAATAATAAAATTTTTAAAATTCTTTACCTTAGCAATTATATGAAACAAAATTTTATAAATGTTTTACTGATTGTTTCTTGTTTGGTGGAAATAATAGTGATTTTAATATTTAATTTTAGGAAGATATATTTTGAGGTTATTTTAATTATATTATTTTTAGTCTGAACATCTTACCTCAATATTAATGTTGATTTGTTCTTGAACATGTTTCAAAACAATCTGTTTTATCGTCAGCTTTTCCAGACTGGTTTTATGTTGCACAACCTGGATGTCGATGTCAGCTTCATCCTGTGGTTGGCCAAAGAACCTCCAAACAAGGTCACGCTCCATCGGTATATCAAAATTCATAACTCTGTTTTTGTTCTTCTGAATATAATTTTTTTCCCAAATAGTCAGCTCTTTTGTATTTTCTAACTGTTTTAATAATTTAGTGTCTGAATTTATATTATGTTTTTCAGACCAAACATGAGCAGCAACTGCAGATTTTTCTAATTGAGAAGTTTAATATTAAATTAGCACCAAAAAATAACTACAGTTTAAATAAACTAATAAAAACCAACAAAAATGAAAAAAACTGATAAAAATAAAAAGTCAGGAATATATCAAATTGAATGCATGGGTTGTGAAGAGATATATATATATAGGAAAATCAAAAAGAAACCTAAAAATTAGAACCAAAAACACATAAGAAATATTAAAAATGAGGAAATAGAAAAATCTGCAGTTGCTGCTCATGTTTGGTCTGAAAAACATAATATAAATTCAGACACTAAATTATTAAAACAGTTAGAAAATACAAAAGAGCTGACTATTTGGGAAAAAATTTATATTCAGAAGAACAAAAACAGAGTTATGAATTTTGATATACCAATGGAGCGTGACCTTGTTTGGAGGTTCTTTGGCCAACCACCGGATGAAGCTGACATTGACATCCAGGTTGTGCAACATAAATAAAACCAGTCTGGAAAAGCTGACGATAAAACAGAATTGTTTTGAAACATGTTCAAGAACAAATCAACATTAATATTGAGGTAAGATGTTCAGACTAAAAATAATATAATTAATAGTGATTTTTTTGCATCAATTTTGAAGGAAAACAGAATTTTATATATTTTTTATATTCTTAATATTATATTAATATATGTTTATCACTGACTTAGTAACTGTGAAATCAACATGTTTAATATAGTCAACATTAATAAGATTCATGATGAAGTTCTGTTGAGGTATTATTCAAAATTAAAATATAAAATTATGAAATAATTACTTAAAAGGTCCGTCTCCTCAACTTTATTAGTCCCGAAAGTGATAGATAAATAACTAATAAAGTTGAGGAGACGGACTTTTTAGGTAAATATTTCATAATTTTATATAATTAATTTTGTTTAATATAACTTCTCTTCAAAGAAAGAAAAATTACATTTTCAATTGATTAGAATTTTTCACACTAAGGGTGTGAACACCTACTTGTGCTGCATTGGAATAATGCAAAGAGCATTACAATATAGCAAGCTTCCCAACATGAAGAGCTACAGAAATCTGGAAGAAAAATAGGAAACTATAAACTTGGAAGCTCTTTATTGGGAAAGCTGGGGAAAAAATGACAATCCCAACAACTGCCATATACAATTTTTGTTTTATATAATATGGAAATTGTTTACTACTTTTGCAGTAGCCTTATAAATAAAGTCAATTTTCTATTTATAGGAGCATGCTCCATTATAAAATGTAATACTACATGCTATGCAATCTTACCATATATTATGTTGGTCATTCCATCCTAATAAACATAATATTTTACCTAGGTTTGCTTTTACTTCTCTTGTGCTTTATAAATGTAGTATTTGAAGCAATTTTGAAAAAAAAGTACTTATTTTTCTCCCAGATCTAAGACCCAAAATTTACTTTGCCTGTTGTGCTTTGTAAAAATTACTGAAATTTCACAACAAATGTCATTTTTATGTCTGATTAGAAAATACATTTATTAGGAAATTTCAGGATTTATTTATAATCAATAGTAGATAAGATAATATATTTTGAATTTCAGATTTGAATGCTCACACTCATCTAAAAAAAAATTTAATTTAAAAATTGCTTCAAATACTTCATTTGTAAATCATAACAGAATAAAAAGTATAAGTAAAACATGACATTTGTTACAAAGGAATTATTCACGGTACGAGTTTTTGTTTTATATATCTACTGCAACAACATAAAATCATCATCTAACAAAATTTGAATACAAGTATCACTCACAATTATTGCTTCCAGACTAGTCGTCAGAACTACAGAGAAAAATTTGTAACTGAGCTGGATTTTAACTACAGATCTTGTATCAGAAATAAATTCTTCCTCTAGTTTTGTTAACAATAACCAATAGGTCATTGGTCTGGATGCTATAAACATCTTATAACATTGTAATTTCCATTTGAAAAGCAAACATTCAAAATTGATAAGAATTAAATGAATCGTGATTACTTCTTACCTCATACTTCTATATTTTTTTAAACACAGCAGTATGAGGTAAGAAGAAATCACGATTCATTTAAATCTTATTAATTTAACCTCATAATGTTAAAAATTCCCAAATTTAATATATAGATTCAAAATTAACATATTCTTTAGAGGAAATTACAAAAATTACATTACATATAAATACAGAATTACGTACAATATACCAAACTTTTTTGATAGTAAACATCTTATTTAGCTTGAAAATAATGAGAAAGCTTACAAAAATAATAATAAGCATCATTATTTCACCCTTCATTTATTGGATCTAGGTGAATGTGTTATGGTCTCATGGCAGTGTTTTCTATGCCTTTCCAAATTTCTTCATTCTTTTGGTGAATGAATAAGAATTTTTCTTGGCCGTCTAACGGGATCCATCCTTTGGACTTGTTTTTCCACAGAAGTCTTTATTGCTGAATGTAATTAATCATAGGATCCTCATTTTTATGGTCTTCAAACAGTGAGCATCCAAATGTCCTTCTCATAAACCTCAGAGTAATAATAATTATTAATGTGAAACTTATTTTCAGTTGGTTGGTTGGTGTCTAATGTGCTACATCCAACACTGAAGTCATTAGCAGTCACACTCTCCAGTACTTTGAAGTTTTGGTAGTTTCCTGTTTGACAGCTGTATAGTTCTTTAACATTTTCCAATACTGCCTGACAGCGGTCGAAATGAGAATTATAGATTTGTATATGTGGAAAGAATTGTTAATGTTTGTGCCAAGTCTAGAATGGTGTAGTGGGCTGCACACTAGTCTGGAGAACTAGAGGTCCGTGGTTTGATTCCTGGTTCAGACATTAATTTTTCTTTTCACAATATCATTATAATATTAGCTGTATAGTTTTGAGGTGTTCATTATCCATTTCTTTCTCTGGGTGGTTGCATCTTGGTGTAGACAATGTATTGATCTTGTGTGAGTGTTTAGTAAGGCAGTCAGTGACCTGTAGTTAATATTATTTTCAGCAGAAATGGACATTTCAGATTTTTTGTTTTTGCTCTTTCAATTAATTAATGTAAAACTGAAACCTTATACAGATGGAACATTCCCACAGGAGTCAGAAAATAAAGGGAGAAGAACTGTGGTTCATATTTGGGCACAAACGTAGGATAGGATATTAGGAGATGATGAAAGCAGAGGAGAATATATTAGACAGAATTGAAAAGAGGGAGATAAAGTGTTTGGACACCTAATGAGGATCTAACAACAACATCACTGATGGTCTAAAAATACCTTTGAATGAACACCAGCCAGAAAAGGTAATTGAGGAAGACCAAGAAGAACATGGCATCAAAAGGTTTAAAAATTATTTTTACACAGGAACTTCAAGAAGAAGTTTCACTTGATTAAGAATGGGAAGGCAGTTTAAGCTGCAAAATCCCTGAATATACATATGCTATTGAATCATAACAATGTGTGAATTAAATTTTAGTTTCCAAAATAAAATGAAATATTGTACTAAATATTTTTTTTAAATCATAATTATCAGCCAGCAATCATTCTTTTTTGTAATATTTCTGTAATATAATTATAACAATGTGAGATTGGATTATTCTCAGAATAGGGATGTATGGAGAGCTTATGTCAATGTGGCCACAAACCTATGGGTTTTATAGTGCCAGTGAGTGAGTTAGTTATTTAGAGATTGGATATTGTGGCTCCTCTGTTTGTTCATTAGTGTGGTGTTTATATTTATTTAAAAGTTAAATAAATTTGGTATTGTATGTACATAGATGAATCTGAATATATTTTTACATCTCACCTCATAAAACTATTTATAATAAAATATTTTCCAAACCATTTAAATAAATTGTAAATTACCTCATAGTATTAGTTTCCATTGTAATTTTTATTGAAATTTGGTTTTATCAAATATTGCACAACTATTTACAGAATTTAATGACAAACAGGCATTTTTTTGAAAGGGAATTTTTTGAACTCATGAGTTTATGAACCAACTAATATGAGTTTAATTACTTTTGTGTTTTTTATATAAAAAATTGAAAAAAATGTATAATGGAATTTATATGAATAATTAATTATATTTTACCGAGTTAGTTCAGATGGTAGTATTTGATATTTTATTTAGAAAATGAAGACTAATCTATTTTATTGGTTTTACTCAGGCATCAAGGTAATTACTAATTGAAATTATAATACAAACATTTATTTTACTACAGAGATTATAATCTCAAGATACAAGGAAAACTACCACAAGAAAGATGGATTAACCAAGCGAAGAAAAGTCTACAAGAGAGAGAATATGACTGGGAAGAACTAAAAAAAAAAGCAAAGCATGGGAAGATAGAGACGGGTGGAGGCATATTTGGAATTGACCTTCCGAAAGGACACAATAAGAGGATGATGATGATGATGAGATTTGTAAAAAAGGCACTATCAACATTCAGCTTACTCAGCATGCATCTGTCAGCAGGCAAAAAGTGGCCATTTGCCAACACTTGTTGAAGGACTTTATGAAAGGAGATTAAAATATGTACACAATATACCACTGAAATAAATAACAGAATAAACTAAAATAAAAACAAAATATTTTACTCACTTTTTAAGGTACATGTTGGAAATGTTAACCCTCCTGATCTACCCATTCTGACATTGATTAATAAATTCCAGGAACACTTTTTGGAGCACAGATTTTGATATTCCACAAATTTTTTGCAAATACAGTCATTAATTCATTCAAAATATGTGGATTAATATGATAAACTTTTTATTTCAATGTCCCCCATACATAAAAGTCACACATACTCAAATCCAAGGAATGTGATGGCCATAATCCGTGACTAATTAATTTCTCTTCACAAAATGTTTAAGTTTCCCAAATTTGAGTGTGCGTGACTTTTATTTATGGGGGATATTGAAACTAATTTAATTTTGGAGACTGGAGAAACAATAAAATCTTGTATTGAGATCACATATTTAGGAATTAAAATAAATAAAAATGGAAGTTATGAAGAAGAAATAAGAAATAGAAATAATAAAGGAAAATTTGCAATTGCTTGCCTCAATGGAATATTGTAGGATAAAAATATAAGTAATAAAAATAAAATTAATATATAACATACAACTGTTAAAAGCATCATTACTTATGGAGCAGAACTTTGGCCATTAACAACAAAAACAAATAAGTATCTTTTGGCAACGGAAATGGAAGCAAGAATTTCAAGAAGAGAAAAAATTAGGAACTCAGTTATAAGGGAGAAAATGAAGATTGAAGACACTATTTTAGATTATATTAAAACTCAGAAATTAAGATGGTGCGGACATGTCCAGTGAATGGAAGAGGATCGGCTACCAAAATCTCTTTTGGAATGGAAACCGGAGAGAAGACAAGGCAGAAGAAGACCTAAAACCTCCTGGAGTCAGGGAATATATTTATACAAGAAGGAGAAATATCTACAACCAGGAGATTGGATGGAGGGAAGACAAGGCAGAAGAAGACCTAAAACCTCCTGGAGTCAGGGAATATATTTATACAAGAAGGAGAAATATCTACAACCAGGAGATTGGATGGATCGACAAAATTGGCTATTAGGAATCGGATGATGTCAAATACATTAATCAACTGATGATCTATCTATCTACATTGAAACAATAAGTTTACTGTAGTAATCCAAACACTCTGGAAAATTAAAAACTGCAATTAAATGAGAAATCTGTGGAATATCACAAGCAGTGCTCTGTTCCTGTAATTTATTAATCAATGTCAAAAATATGTATAGCAGGAGGGACAATATTTCCCTTAAAAAATGAGTAAAATAATTTGTTTCTATTTTACTTTATTCTGTTATTTATTTCAGTGAAATATTGTGTTCATATTTTGATCTTACTGCCTTCCACAAAATATTTTTATCGAGTCTCGGC
This sequence comes from Diploptera punctata, assembly GCA_030220185.1. Classification (NCBI taxonomy): domain Eukaryota; kingdom Metazoa; phylum Arthropoda; class Insecta; order Blattodea; family Blaberidae; genus Diploptera; species Diploptera punctata. The sequence goes on from JASPKZ010000826.1 coordinate 216,968, forward strand.
AAATGACCACTTCCTGCCTGGCAACAGAAACTTGCTCTGAGTATGAATGTTTGGTAGCACCTGAAATGCAGCTCTCTGTATTAATCATCATTAGATGGATAGATTATTTAGCTTGAATGGGTGACAGCAGAAATGATTTCAAAATTTGTATTGGATTACCTTTTGAAAAAATTCCCTTAAAAGGGCTATGCAAAGGTTGAAGAATAAAACTAAGGTGGAACTTACTGAACTAGATATTGGAAATACTAACTGGATTTAGTTGACTGAAGATAAGAACCCATTAATGTAATATTGAATCTATGGGTTCTATAAGCTATAGAGTGAATGAGCGGGTTAGCGACTAGTTATCATTTCATAAGTCATTAAACATTTTAATCAGGACAATATACGTACACAATTAAATATATGTAGGTAGGAAATAACACTATGAGGTTTATTTTAATTAAATTTAAGTTGTTTTTGACTCAACTCATATTTCTTGATTTTTATGCCGACCTAGGTTTCGTCACTGACTTTGTTACATTCTTGATGCAACACAACTGCTGTCTTGTGGTTGTCCCTCCTGCAAATTAATTTCTGCGCGCTCTCTGTTGGCTGACCGATGAACTTCCAAATCAAACCCCTCTCCTTTTTACTGGGAATTTCAAAATTCATGGTTTTCTTTTTATTCTTTGCATATGTAAATTTTCTCCCAAATTGTAAGTTCCTTAGATTTTTCTAACTGTTTAAGTAATTTTGCCTTAGTTTCAATTGTGTTTTTCTGACCATGCATGTGCAGCTATTGCAGATTTTTATATTTCTCCATTTTTAACATTTCTAAAGTGTTCTTTCAATCTTGTATTTAAATTCCTTTTTTTGTTTTCCCTATGTATATCTTTTCACAATCTTTACAATCAATTTGATAAATCCCTGATTTGTTGCCATCTTCAATCTCCTAATTTGTGTTGGTTCTGATTAATTTATTCAAACTAAAATCATTTTTCGGTGCTAATTTAATGTTAAATTTGTTCAATTTTTTTTTAAACCTATTAAATACTAAAAGGTGGTATGTAAATTTCTTGAATATTTTACTAATTTCTTTATCTGTCTGAAGAATACTTTCATTTATCACTTTTTGTTTCTTGAATTTATTTATTTTCTTCTGAATCATCTTTTCTTGAAAACCATTATCTTTTGCTATTTTTATAATGTGTTTTTTTCTTTCTTAAAATTTTCTTTCTTCATGGGAAAGTTCACAAGTCTGTATGTTAAACTACTGTGCAATATGGTTAAATCCTGTTGCTTTAATATAATTACCAATGTGCATTTCTTTTCTATAGATTCCATATTCTATTTTCCTTTTTTCTTCATTCCTGATCAATTTAATGTCTAAAAATGGTATTTCTTGGTTATTTTCCACTTCCATAGTAAATTGAATTGTTTTATTATGGATATTTAAAAGTTTAACGGCATCTTCTAATTGTTTTTGTTTGACTAAACCTTGGTCTACATAAAAATGAAGAAATATGAGGTGAGTCATAACCAACTCAAACTTTATTAATACATACACAACCTACTACTGGTATACAAATTCATGACAACTATTTCTTAATTTACAGGTTTTAAATTTATTTATAAACATCTTCCTGTGCCCAATGTTAAATTTGATTCTCATCGTCCATTCACTTCTATTCTTCCTGTCACCATCCTGTAGTCCCCTGTCGTTTGTAAAATTCATAATTCCCTCTATCTATGTCTTCTTAGGTCTCCTCTTCTTTTCCTCAATTTGAAATCCACTACAAATTCCTAATTGGTAATCCATATTCATTCATCCTCTTCACATGTCTAAACCATTGAAATTGTTTATTTTCCACAAATTATATAATTGTTTTGTTAGGTAGGAAATATGGTTGGTTGGTATCTTGTCGAGCACTTGATAATGAAATCATTCGCTCTCTTGCACTCCAATATTTAGCAGAAAGGCTGGTCTCTTCTACAAAAACTGGACAACGGAGGAGATGGTTTCTTTCCATATCTTCATTTAAATTGCAAAAAGGGCATTTAGGTGAATATGTTATGCCAATTCTGTGTAGGTGTTTTATTCAAGCAGTCATGTCCCGTTAGCAGTCTGAATGTTGCTACTGCAGATTTTCTTTGTAATGTAGTAATGTCATAAGCTTGTAGATTTTCCCATTTCCTTTCCAGATGTTTTGGTGGTGTATTCTTCTCTAAGTTTATTGATGTATTTATTTGAGATAATTCTTTTGATAGAGTGAAAGGAAACTGGAGCAGAAGTTGGTTGGTGTTTGAAACAATTTTGCTACCCTTCTTGGCTAGAAAATCGGCTATTTCATTGCCTGTCACTCCACAATGGGCCGGAATCCATTGAAGTACAACTTTTTTATGTAGATGGGATAACTGTTTTATCATTTTGTGACATTCGATAATTTTGATGCTTTTGGGTGTTGTGTCTCGTGTTATAGCAAGAATGGCTGCTTTGGAGTCACATAGAATTACAACTTTAGTAAATTTTTGGATGTGATATAAAAGATTTTGTAAACTTAAGAAAATTGCTAGAATTTCGCCATCAAAGTTTGTTGAATTTGTGTTTAGTTTACGATAAAAGGAAAAAAGTGGACATACTGCACCAGCACCAGTGCCACCGTCATTTGGTAGGCTGGAGCCATCTGTAAAAATATGTATCCATTCAGGAGCTGGGTATCTTAGATTTATTATTTCCAGTGACATTTGTTTTAAAATATATGGAGGAGTTTCAGATTTCTTGATGTCTTCTGTTAAATGAAGGTTATATTCCATTTCCAAAAATTCTAGAGGGTTGTTTCTCATCTGCATATTTTCTTTTGAATGTGGAAGTTGCAATTTCTGTTTGATTTCTTGTACAATGCTTAGGAAGCTTTGCTGAGATTTTAAACATACTTGTGGTTTTCTTTGGGTCCAGTTATTATGGGGTAGCCTTAAAAATTTTTCATACTGTGTGACTGCTGTTTTTCTCAATTTCAAATGCTACGTTTGGGTTATTTGTTAAGATTTGCATGGCAGTGATTGGTGTTGTTTTAACGGCTCCTGTTATCAGACGGAGGATTTGGTTCTGCAATTTATTAAGTTTTTCCACTTTAGTAGTTACTAGGATTTCTTCACAATATTGAAGTACAGGTTTTATGTACATTTGGTAGAAGGTGTTTAGGGTTTGTGTGTTGCAACCCCACTTTTTCCCTGCTAATCGTTTTAATAATGGTAATCTTGTTTCTATCTTTGTACATATATTCTCTATGTGTTTCTTCCATGTTAATTTTGTGTCCAGAGTTATTCCTAAATATTTTGCTTCATGTGTTTGAGTTAATAATTCACCCTCCAATTTCAGAGTGATAGGTAGTGGTTCCTTTCTTAATGTAAATAGTTGAGGTAGGAAATATAAGTAGGTTTCATTAAAGTTCATTTTTTTCTTAGATAATGCTGTTTCTGATCCTGTCTAATATAGAGCATCGTGCAGATCATCTTATAAATCCATTTCTGTAGGTTGCAATTATGACTTTCATTTGGGTGTATTTCTCAAAAATTTGAAAATTTAGCATGTAAGTTTGAAAGTGTGCAACATGGATTTTTTAATGTCGTCACCTCATGGGGTATGGCTGCACTGGTCTGGACATTATCATGTTCTATTGACACTGGGTGTATAATGGATGTAATCAAAGTTGAACAGTGTATAACCTTTCTCTGCAGTTACAATGCATGAGAATGCAATGCAAAGCTACAGTGAGCATTGGGTAGTTGTGTTATACTCTATTGTACAGTGGGAAGGTCGGTAAGAGCCTTAAAACAGGGAAGAGAGTCAACTGCAGGGGAATTCTATGTCAGTTCACAAAGATGTATCTGTGGCTGTGTACCTCCTCACTGCATGACACTCTCATGCATTTGAGCATGAAGAAAGGCTATTTTTGTGTATGAACACTGTTCGACTTTGTTTACCAACATTAAGCACTGATGGAATGTGATCATATCCAAACCAGTTTACACCTCATTTGGTGATAACACTAAGGAGTTCATGTAACTTACTTTCAAACTTATATACTAAATTTTCTGCATTGGTACATTTTCAGTAAACAAAAAATAGTTACCATGAATTATGAATAAACCTTCATACATGGATAACAACATAACAAAAATGCATCTTAAAGTTGAATTATTATTTTTTTTTATTCAGTCAGTTTAGCAGATCTTCACTATTGGTTAGCAATACTATTAAATTATCATGTATAAAAAGTGTTCATATGCATTACATAACAAACATTTTGATTTGAAAGAATGTGGGACCAAGAGAGTACAGTAAAGGGAAGATTTATGCTTGGATGGGAAGGAAGCCTGAATTAGCTCAATGGTCAGAACATCAGCACGGGTAGCTGAAGGTTCGAGGTTCAATTCTTGGTTCAGGCAAACATTTTTCTCTTTACCATTGATTACAATAATTTAATTGTGTTCATTAATTTACTTATTTCTATCATAGTATTAGCTTTAGCTTCTCAATATTAATTTAATAATAGCAGTGGACTAGTGGTTATGTTCCTTGCCTCTGGTCCCGAGGGTCATGAGTTCAAACCCGGCCGGGGTCGATGGATTTTTTAGGATGAAAAAATCCAAGGAGCAAGTCCTCCAGGAGGAACTTTAAGCCGTGGGTCCCGAGTCTGAAGATTTTCAGGCTCGTAAAAAATCCTTAAGCCTGAATGAAAAGGCCTCTAAGCAAAATTTACCAAATTTTCCCATCCTAGTACTACCTTGGTTTCCCAGATGTCAGTATGAGGCAGAATGCTGACCATGGACCACTCAAATGGCATCTATACGAAAACAAGTGTAACTAAATTAGCATGGTTCAAATTCTTCCCTGTAAAGGGAGAGCACCTAAATCTCTGTTAAGGGAAACATGGGCTTACTACTACTAACATATAAAATATTTGTTTGCATAGTATTTTTTATATCAGTACTTTACAATATTTAAAATTTCTAATAAATTGAACATTACAGTACTGTGTAATATTAAAAAAAAATGGATGAAATAAATAAGGTGAGTCTATTACATCTTACCTCATAAAAAGTTGAGTTCTTTTGGACATGTTTCAATACATCTGTGTATCATATTTAGATTCTGAACAATCTGAAGATGATATACAGGCATATTGAAACATTCAATGAATGAATGAGTCATTTTTTATATCTTACCTCATAGTTTATGTTTTCTTAAACATGGGAATTGCAGTTCTTCCATTTTCAACAACATTATGACTTAATTTTGTTGAGTTGTTTCTTGACTCACCTCATACTTCGTAACTCCCTCGCAGATCTAGATTTCGTCACTGTATTTGTGACATTCTCAATGCTGTTCACGTTCACAACTGACGTCCAATGGTCTCCTCTCCTGTAGACTGACTGACTGACGGAGGTCAGTCTACAGGAGAGGAGACCATTGGACGTCAGTTGTGAATGTGAACAGCATTGAGAATGTCATAAATACAGTGATGAAATCTAGATAGAGCGAGATAGTTAAAAAGTATGAGGTGAGTCAAGAAACAACCCAACAAAATTAAAATAAACCTCATAGTGTTATTTCCTACCTACATAACTTAAACATTATGACTACTGGATTTTTGTTGGAATCTCAATCTATAATGTTACAATCTCGCGTTGATTTGATGAACTCCGAGATCAGGTCCCATTCAATGGGAATTTCGAAACCTGATCTTGAAGTTCATCAAATCAACATCAGATGGAGATTCCAATGAAAATCCGGTAGTCATAATGTCGGTTGAAAATGGGAGGGATGTTTCTCTTGAAAACTGCAGTTCCCATATTTAAGAAAACATAAACTATGAGGTAAGATAAAAAATGACTCATTCATTCATTGAATTAAGAACCTCAATGTTATTTCCCAAATTTAGCTATGAATATTGAAACATGTCCAGACGAAAACAACTTTTAATGAAGTAAGATGTAACAGACTCACCTTATTTATTAAGAAGAACCTCATAATGTTACTTCCTGCTGTATTTTATTAAATGGATGCAACTTTCAGCATTATATAAATAAAGTGTGACAAACTTAATTAGTAATTTTACAAATAAACAAGGAAAATCACAAATTAAAGAAAAATGGATTTCTGACAAAATGAATGGTCGATTCTAATTAAAAATCTTGTGCCAGTTTCACAAAGAGATGAAGTAATGGCCTTGTTCTACCTAAGAACTAGTCATGAATTGTAAGCTAAAAGATTGAGATATTCTTCCATCACATCAGTATTTGGAATAATGAAATAGCACACAGTTTAGCAAAAAAGGCAGCAAAGACATACAAATTAGAAACAGAAAAATTAACTTTCATCTGATGTTTTTATTACCAATTTCATACTTCTTGTTGAAGAACAAATTTTATTTGAAGAGAAAAATTATACGTTCAGACCAGGGTTTGAACCCAGACTTTTGGCTTTCTAGGCCAATGCTCTACTGCTGAGCTATCTGGGCACTCAAACCTAAATGAAAAATTTTCTCTTATACATTGTTAATTCTCAATCGCCATATGCTATGAGACTTTGCTCTATCACACAAATAGTGGCTTCTTTTTTAAGAAGATATTTATTGGGAATTAAAACACTACTTATAAAGCCAGCAGGGCTTCTTTCAATGTTTTTATTATTAATTTCATACTTCTTACTGAATGATAAATTATATTTGAAGAGAAAAATTATATGCTCAGACCAGGGTCAGCGGTAGAGCATTGGTCTAGAAAGCCAAAGGTCTTGAATTCAAATCCTGGTCTGAGCATATAATTTTTCTCTTCAAATATAACTTTCACCTATTTTTTTTATTTAAGAATATTCCACAATACAGTGTTTCTCCTTCAACCCAAAGTGATTTGTCACCAGAGGTTCCTATCTATAGCATCTTCTTCCCTCAAATCTCTAGCTTGCATACCTCTCTTCACTCCATACATCCATCGTTCTCTAGGCTACCATTTCAAATGTTTTTCTTCTATTTTTCCTAATATGTTTTTTTCAACTTGCGTAATTTCCCTTATTGTGTTGTTTCTGACCTTATTCCTTCTTGAAATTCTTGTCCATCACCTCCAAAAACCCATTTCTACTGCTAACAGCTTGTTGGCTTGTTTTCTACTTACTGTCCAGGTTTCAGACCCATATAATAAAGTGCTTTGTAACAAAACTTGAAATATAGTTTTCTTCGTTCTGTATATTATATTTCTATTCCAAAGCACTGAGTTCAACATACCAACAATTCTTCTTCCATCAGATATTCTTCTTTCAATTTCTGTAGTTGAATTCTCACTTTTATCTAAAATAGATCCTAAATATTTATAATTTTTAACATTATGTATTCTTCTAGAATTACATTTTAACTCATCTGTTGTATCCAATGAAAGATATTGTTTTATTATAATTTATCTGTAATCCCCATTATTTGTATTCTATCTTTAATTTCCTTAGCATGAAAGATGCATCATCTGGATCCTGAGAAATCACCACCTGATCATCTGTGAATAGTAAATGGTGGAGGTAATAATTATCTTCTATTTGAATTCCCATATATCTGCAGTGTCTTGACCAATTCTTTGTACAATTATCAATATATATTTTGAACAACGTTGGTGATAAGCAACATCCTTGTAGTAGACCTTTTGATGTTTGGAATTTTTCTGAAAGTCTGTTTCTCATCTTAATTTGACATTTGTTTTCTGAGTATAATGATCTTATAATACTAATTGTTTTGACATTTATGTTCGCCTCTTCTAGGGCTTTCCAGAGCAAGATTCTGGGTACACTATTATATGCCTTTAACAAATCAATGAAGATCAAATCTACTTTCACCTATTCAAGCTTTCAAGTCTGATACGAGAATTTCCCAGAAATTTTCTATAGGATCGTAACAGGCCTTGGCCTAATACTTCGAAGGAAGAAGAAGAAGAAGAAGAAGAAAATTTAAAACAGAGACAAAGAAAACATGGCAATTACCACCATGACATAAATGGTATAAATAAAATAATCATGGAGATTCCATCAGAATAACACTACAAACAAAAAAATAGACAGATATAGCAGACTTAAAAAAGAGCGCACCTTAAAACTCTTAAAATAATAGACGGCAAGAAGATATTCCCAATTTTTCCGAAATATAATATAAAAAATTATCATAAGTAATGCCACGAGTGATATCCAATTTATCTAGAGAATTTGGAAATCAAGAGTGGCATTTGTTAGGACTATTTAACGAATAAAATTAAGTTGTTTACTCACAAATCATTATTTGAATATAGTTATTTTAAAATATTTATTTATTTAATGTAAACGGCAATGTTTGAAAACAAATGGGAAACGATTGTTACGTTTTGTTCATCACTGCAACCAGATCACATTATTTATTGCCAAAGGATTGCAATATTGTAAGAATACACCCTAGTGGAGAAATTTATAACCAACATTAATGGTATTAATTAATTTCTGATGTCAGTTATATTTTTCTGCAACGTTATTTCCTGGGAAATAATTCATTTAAGAAAGTGCAAACAGTGGTTTCTTTTTTTTTTTTCGGTATAATCATTTGTTACAAATGTTTTTATATTATCTCCCGCAGGCACTATCAGCTGACATTTGTGCACTATATATACAATCTGGTAGCCATATTTCTTAGAGAGTCAGTCGCTGCAAAATAATGCTATGACCTATTCAGAATGTTAAAAAAGAGGTGCTTTCTTTAATATGATAAACTTCTTTGATAAATTTGAGATGAAACACGACTGTGATTGGTTGTAATTAAAAAATCATTGAAATGTGATTGGTCATTGAATCCCATTTGGGGCATGAGTTAAATAGTCAGCGCAACATAACTCAAATGCATCAAAAGCTCAATAACAAAGACCTCTAGAATCAATGTCCAGACGTAATAAAACTAATAAGAATCAAATGAATCATCAATTCGTAATAAAACTACTTCAAAACAATAACCTCATGGACATGGTTTAGAAGAACCTGGGATAAGCAACAATAACTAAACATGATTGTTTGACAGTCCATTTAAATAAGGTATCTATACACAAAACTCCAATTTGCGTGTTAAGTAAAAAGAGTTTAATCCTGAATGGAGATCATCTCATAAAATGCTTTGCACTTCAAAACTTATAGAATCTACCTTTACCAAATTTGTATTGGGATGAATCCTGAATGGAGATCATCTCATAAAATGCTTTGCACTTCAAAACTTATAGAATCTACCTTTACCAAATTTGTAACCAAATTTGTACTGGGATGAATCCTAAATGGAGATCATCTCATAAAATGCTTTGCACTTCAAAACTTGTAGAATTTACCTTTACCAAATTTGTACTGGGATGCATAAAGAAGAATTGTGTCATTGAAGATCCTGGGCATTAGTTTGCTACAAGGAAGGTACCTAGATATGAATAATAAATTCTTATCATCAATACTTTTTCCCTTATAAGACTGACTAAAATAATTAAATACAAATTACAAAAATACATTTTTAATAGGATATAATTTGAATTTAATTTAGTAAATGATTAAAACAGAGAGAAAGAAAAATTTCTGTTTAAATTGAGATGCCTTAATAGCTCAGTGGTAGAGTGCTAGTGTAAAAAACCAGTTATCTTGGTTTCAAATTTTAGTTTAAGCATAACTTTTCTCTATAAATATGACTAAATCAGTCATCGCTTATTTTACTGTTGCACGTAATACTGCAGTGCCTGACTATACATTCATAACATGAGTTTATGTAATTATTACAATTTTATTAGCACATATTTAAAATATAATATTTAAATTATCTTGAAATAGTCACAACATAAATATTACAAATTAGTCAATATATTCTGAGCATATTTTAGGGGTATCTTTTTGTATCCATTGTCGAATACATTAATATTTATTTATTAAAATAATTAAGTTTGATACATGATGAAATAAAATTTTGTATTATATTTGAAGAGAAAAATATATGCTCAGACTGGAGTTTGAACCCAGGATCTTTTGCTTTCTATGTGAATGCTCTACCAACAGAGCTATCTGAGAGACTCAAAATTTTTATATTTTTCTCTTCAAATATAATTTATCCATCATTGAGATATATGAAAACCAGATATATTATATGGATGCAAAACATGGAATCTTACTTTAAGGGAGGAAAGGAGATTACGAGTATTTGAGAATAAATTTCTTAGGAAAATTTTTGGACCAAAGAGAGATGAAGAGACAGTTGAATGGAGAAGACTACATAACAGTGAACTACATGGTCTTTATAGGAAACCAGATATAATAAGAATAGTCAAGTCTCGTAGACTGCGATGGGCAGGACATGTGGCACGAACGGAGAATAAAATACATGCATGGAAGCTTCTTGTAGGAAAACGCCCAGTTCGTAGACCAAGAATGAGGTGGGAGAATAACATTAACTATGATTTGAGGGAAGTAGATTATACAGGGAATGATTGGAAAACATTAGCTCAGGATAGGGATGTATGGAGAGCTTATATCCGCGTGGCTATGAACCTATGGGTTTGATAGTGCCAGTGAGTTAGTTAGTTTTTGAGATATATGAAATGAATAATAAAAACATCAAAATTTTGTACATTGCAAGAATGGGCAATGTTTTATGATTTTTTTAAAAATTTTGCCTCAGATATGTTTCAACAGTAAACATCTTAACTCGTTAATTCCCAAATTTATTATATTAATCTAAACTTATACATAAAATCCTATTTCATATCCTTGTAATACAAAATAAATACACTGATTTTTAATATGCATTTGTAAAATGGTTTAATCTCTATCTTGAGAAATAAAATATATATATATATATATACACACACACATTTAAAATTATTAATATGGTTGTGATATTGTTAAATCTTATCTATCTGACAGCTCTTAATCCAAGAAATTAATACAATAAATAAATGTATGTAAGGCAAATGGATGATACTATTTCAGTAGTAGTTATTTTCCATATATTGGTACAGTAGATATTAATTTTTATGAAATTTTTTTAATGTTAGGAGCTATTTCATTACAGAATTGTTTACTTATAGTACCTCCTTACGATTCATGTATAATCTTTCTCAAGCTAATCTCATTTCTTCGAAAAACGAATATGTATCAATGTTTTAAAACTATGCCTTGGAAGATTTTTTTCTGCTCGAGTCAATGTTAGTGGCTCTTAACTGAAAACAAAACCCTGTCTTGCAAAATCATATTCTAATAAAAGTTATTTAGAATTGTACATTCATAGATTGAGGATAAAAATCCGATTTTATATAAACAATTATTTTGATAATGAAGATATTTGGTCTGTATATTCTTATCTCTTATGGTTGCTTTTGTAGAACATATGTTTCAAAGGTTTCTGAGCCCCATCGTCAGCGATTACATAAGAGGTAAGAATACACAGACCAAATATTTTTATTATTAAATAAACCTCTTAATGTTACTTCCTATTGTATTTTTAAAATTATTTTGATATTTTGGTGATCAAGAAGTTTGTATTTTAATTCTTCTAGATTTGAAATAAATAATGTTCTTTTGTTTACATTAAAAGTAGTAATAGAAATGCTACTTGCTTTTAATATCTCTTCTATTTATTTTTTCATTATACGTTTACAGAAATAAAGAATAACTAAAACAAGGCCATGATACCATGCTTATCTATTTTATGTTATAGATTACAGAACGTACGAATTCAATGTTAAAACAATGCCAAAAGAATCCCAGTCACAGATTACCTAAAAATAATGTCAGAACTCCCCAGGAAAAAAAGAAGAGGGACCAACCACATATTATGTGAATACAAGAGATTAGAAGAACAATGGTGGAAAATAGATTGCAGAAAGGAGATTGTGAAGATAAAAATGAGGGAGAAAAAAAATTAAAGTACTATAACTTTGGATACTGCGATGGGCAGGGCATGTGGCAAGAATGGGGTATGAAAGAGATGCATGGAAGCTTCTTGTAGGAAAACCAGAGAAAAAATGCCCAGTTGGTAGGCTGAGAATGAGGCAGGAGAATAACATTATCCATGATTTGATGGAAGTAGAATATACAGGGGATGATTGGGAAACATTAGTTGAGAATAGGGATGTATGGAGAGCTTATGTCCGCATGACCATGAACCTGCGGGTTCAATAGTCAGTGAGTTAGTTAGTTATAGTTCAGTTCTGGATGATGGGTCTATGTTGTGTGGTGCGGTAAGAGGGGAGGTGAGTTACAGGTACATCCAGCAACTAAACTCAGTTTGAAAACATAATAGTTTACTACACATTGAATTGTTTTATCTACTAGTTCTGTGTTAGTGAATACTTATCTTTTCTCATATGTTTGGAGTGTTCATTTAGAATATTTATTTTATAACAATTTATTTTATTATTATTATTAATAAGAAAATGTTTTTTTGCATGGCTACTTCAGTGCGATCAGTATAGCATTGGACAGAAGACTGGAAACTAAATATCAAAGCAAACATGAAATTTTAGCTTTCCAATATTAAACCCAATATTTTCTAGAACAGGAAACAATTCTCAATTAAAGAAATATGCAGACGTAACAATATCGCACAGCACAAACCCTGCGTCTGCTGTCCAATGCTATACTGATCGCACTGTACTTCGCTCCCCCACTTGGCAATGTTCCCTCCTGCCACATGCCTTAGGATTCACCAAGACAGCTAGTTATCAGAACTGAAGTATAGTTATAACTTTGGATACAATAAATATATTACTAATGCTAAAACTAATGGTGTAAGAATTTTAAACTTTCCTGGTTTCAATTAACCCTTAATTACTCGTGCAGGGTAATTTTTTCCCATTAGGTTGAAAGATGCTACTATTTAGTGACAATTACATTTATGAGATTCCCTGGAACTCACCTATTCTCAAATTGACTCGTTCAGTATGAGTTTTAGTTGTATTTAGTTTCTTGGAATAGCTAATGACGCAGTTATAGCTATTTTATGTCATTGTTGATGCCTGCGGAAATTTTTTACCCCGCACGCACCTAGCATCTGTAGAGAGTTATTTTCTATTCTCATGCTTACAATTTGAAGTCTACGAGTAAATATGAGTAGAAAGAGGAAAATATTGACAGAAGATGAAATTATAGAATTGTTGGAAGCATCAGATGATGAAAATGTTGGCAAATTTTCTTCTTCATCAGACGAAGACTGTATAGAAGACAGTGATCATGATTCTAGCTCTATACAGAGTGTTGAAAGCACTGGCCACTGTTGGAAGCATCAGATGATGAAAATGTTGGCAATTTTTCTTCTTCATCAGACGAAGACTGTATAGAAGACAGTGATCATGATTCTAGCTCTATACAGAGTGTTGAAAGCGCTGGCCACTGACTATTTTTTACTTCTTGTTGAATGTTGGCAGCATCAATGCACATATAATTATACAAGAAAATGTTGGAAGAAAGATTGCTCGCTGTGACTTCCTAAAAGACCTTGGTCGGAGTCTACGGGACAGCTATCTGAAGAAAAGGGTAACCATAAACATTTTGCCAAAACCTCTTCAGGCAAAAATAAGACATCTCACGGGACCTGTGGAGGAAGCTGAACCACTGATCATCATAAAAGGAGGAAGGTGCCACTTCTGTCCCCGGGCCAAAAATCGGAAGACAACAAAGTGTTGCGCTAACTGCAGCAAGCTGATCTGCAAAGATCATGTGATGGAGTCCTGTCCAGACTGATTTTCTGTTGAGTGAGGTGTGTATATATGTTATTATGTTTTTAAAAAATCATTAAACTTTGTAATAATGTGATACAGTGTTAGTGACTGTGATAAAGACTTGAAGGCAAAAAAAAATACCCCACGTGAGTCATCATGTAGTTTATGTATGCATGAGTAATTAAGGGTTATTTAAAATTTCTTCTTGGGCTAACAGATAGGTGACATTCTTTTTTCTTTTTAATGTCCGAGGTCTTAGCTTCTATCTCTAAATAAACCCATCATTACTATATGGAAGAAAAATAACCTGAATGTAGATTAAAACATAGTAATTACTCCTAGGATAACAAGATCTAACTAAACCAATGGAGAGACAGATCCCTGCCAACATTGAAAGGATGCACCGTTTCTTATGCAGATCTATTGAACCTAATAAATGTATCATCATCAAATTTAATTATTTATATATTCCACATCTCTTAGAGAAATTAAGTTCAATTTCAAAATATATACCAGCCATTGTTCACATTTCAAGTACTTCCTAAGAACATGGAGTATGAAAGCATGGACATTAATTTTTTTATGTTTTTATTTTATATTTATTACTTCTCACTGAAGGAAAATTATAATTGAAGAGAAAAATTTACACCTAAACTGGAATTTGAACCCAAGGTCTCTGGTTTTATACACCAGTGCTCTGCCACTAAGCTATTTAGGCATCTCAATTTGAATAGAAATTTTTCTCTCTCTTATACAATCCCCGCGCACCCAAGGCAATGAACCTTTGTTCCACATGCCATCTGGCAGCTTCTTCTCATGACAACTTTAAATGAAAATTAATACTACTTTTACAGCCAGAAAGCTTTATTTTCAATGTTTTTATTTTAAATTTATCATTTCTTCACTGGAGGACAAATTATATTTGAAGAGAAAAATGTATACCTAAATTTGAATTTGAACCCAAGTTCTCTGGTTTTATACACCAACATTCAGCCACTGAGCTATTTAGGCATCTCAATTTAAATGGAAAGTTTTCTCTCTCTTATACAATCCCCACATGCCAAAAGCAATTAACCTTCATTCGCTGAGATCCCTAAATAGCTCAGTGGCAGAGCACTGGTGGATAAAACCAGAGATCTTGGGTTGAAATGCCAGTTTAGGTATAAATTTTTCTCTTCAAATGTAATTTGTTCTTCAATGAGAAATGATAAACTGAAAATAAAAATAAAAGCATTGAAAATAAAGTTTTACTAGCTATAAAAATAGTAATTCCCATTATTTTAAAATCTTCTTGAGAAGAAACTGCCAGATGACATGTGGAACAAAGGTTCATTGACTTTGGTGTGTGGGACTTGTATAAGAGAGATAAACAATTCTGTTTAAATTGAGATGCCTAAATAGCTCAGTGGCAGAGCATTGGTGTATAAAACCACAGACCTTGGGATCAAATCTCAGTTTAAACAAACAAATTTTTCTTCAAATATAATTAAAAATGTTGCCTATTAGCACGAGAAAACATTTTACTGAAGCTAATGGAATAAAAGTGAAACAGTATCTTGTATGCACATATTTATTTGGTTAAATATTTACCCACTTATTAATTTATATTCTTATATAAGCATACATACAGTTGGCTGAAATTTTTTTAAATACTACATATTAATGGAAATAAAAGCCATATTTTGATGTATAATAACTTATATTACTAATGTTGAATCACGTGCTTTTTGTACTGTCTACCGAATAGATTTATTCAAATTTTTAGAAGATTTTTTAACAAGAGATTTCTCTGAGAAATGATTATTATTGAATTTATATAAAAAGCTACTTAAAAAACTCAGAAAAAATATATTTCAAGAGAAAAGATAAATCATATTTACATTATTAGATTATGAATAACAAATCTGCAATTTAAGAAAAAGTTAAAGCTGTCAAAAATTAACTAGTAAAAGCTTCATCCATCTATTATGAATATGCTAACCACCTATTCCAATTTAATCATTATTTCAATCCAAATTTTGAAATTTTACATGTTTGTGATGAGGGTAAGAAGTTGGACCTTTTGGAGGCTGTAGAAATAAATAAATTGAAAAGTAGTAATAAAAAAAACTCCTGGCGCGACAGGCCTACAAGGTCCTTAGCCTACCAGCCAGCTGCTAGCCTCACATCTACATGTGTCAATCACAGAGGTAGATGATAATCAGCCAGTGTAGGGGTGACATTTGGTCAGCATGTCGAGTCCCCCAGCCGTTATAGCTAGTTTTCTCAACCTGGAACCGCTACTTATTGTAGCTACCCAAATGCATAACGATGCTGGGTGGGCACCAGTCCCATACTGGCCGAAATACCATGAGAAAATTTCTTCCCCCATGGAGACTCGAACCAGCGCAAGTCCTGTAGCTCTGAGCCAAGGCTTCCTGCCTTAACCACTCGGCTACGGCGCGGGACAAAAAGTAGTAATAAACTGTTAAATTCTCAACTTGATTTGAATGAAACGCCTTTGTTAAATTAAAAAATTTAAATAAATTATTGTTGTATTGTTGCTTATATCAGCTGATATGTACTATAATAACACAATTCATAATTTGTTAACATGTCTGAAGAAGGTACAGTGTACCGAAAAAGCTGTCACTGAATTATATCTTAATAAATATGAAAATCAAATAAAACCAAGTTTTATTTTTATTTAATTAATATTAGAATATATTCTGATAAAACAATTTTGAGCATAGTGATACAATGCATTCTGAGAAATGATATAAAAATAAAAGTATTGCATTACATACATAAAGTCTCTGACTTCATTCATTAATAATAAATATAAAACTACTAGAGAAGCAATTTTCAGTTTTCTGCATTCCAATTATCAACTAAAAAGATTCATTCATTGCTTCCAGGTGTTTGATTCTCAGAAAATGGAATTGCAGTACAACATTCAATGTTTATATTGATATATAAAGATGAAATCAATAATACAGACTCAAATAAAGATGATGACACACAGAAGTCACCAAACAGCAAGTTCCAGAAGTGGAATTTTTAAAACCAAACATAATTTTTCAGTAAGATAGGCACCATGTCACTGGGTCTATTGTGTTTGTTACTAACTGAATTTGCATTTCAATTTTTAGTGGATTGGTCTTGATGAAGCCTCACTCATCTGACATTAACAATTAGATTTTTTCATGTGGGGTTTTTATGTTGAGGATAAAATGTACATAGATGGTAAAAGAGCCAAATATCCACAAACAGAAGCAATGGATGAAACATGTAGTGCAGAGAATCATTCCAATACAATAGGGAATATACTGAGGAAATAGAGAAGCTCATGTTAAAATGATCACAAATTAATGAGACTTTTTGAGTTAACAATTGCAATGCAGTCTATTTGTAGAGTAGTTTTGTAATTATTTTAATTCAAATGTGAAATAGATTTTATTATACGGCTGTAAAACTTGGAAGACTTCAAAAGAAATTGGAAAGTAATTTCAGATCTCTGTAAATCGTTGCCTGAGAAATATCTTGGTTATATGATGGTCAGAGATTATAACAAATAAAGAACTTTGGAGAAGAATAAATCAAAACAAAATTTTAAAAGAAATTAAATTGAGAAAGTGAAAATGGGTTGGTAATGTGTTAAGGAGAGAGAATGAAAACATAAAAAAAAATGGCATTTGATTGAAACCCCCAAGGATTGAGAAGGCAAAGAGGAAGACCTAGGGCAACATGGAGTAATACCATCAGGGATGAAGCTGAACAAGCAGGGATAAGTTGGAATGAAATTAAGGCATTGGCAAATAACAGATTCATTTGTGAGCTTCTATCGAGACCCTATGCTTCCCAGTGGAGTGACTAGGACTACTACTTTGTAATTATTATAGGGAGAGAGGAAATCTTGTTAATCAACTCATTTGGCTACCTTAAAAGAGTCATGCATGGGCTGTAAGCCCATGGTCCATAACTGGTGTTTTCCCAGATGTTTCTCCCTCGGCTATGGAGGGCACCTTCAGTGACTTCTTCTAGATCATTGTTTCCCAACCTGTGGTTTGCAAACCCCCAGGAGGTTCACAAAATATTTCACGGGGTTCACCAAAACTTTTCCATAAAGGCGGGTTTCGAGGTTAGGTCTATTATTGTTTTCCATAATTTCTGCAGCAATGCCTTCTTCTTCTTCCTTCCAAGTATTAGGCCAAGGACTGTTACGATCCTATAGAAAATTTTCCCTCCAGCGTTTCATAGGACGGCCCAGAGATCTTCGTCCTCTTGGTATATAATTATTGTAATAATTATAATTGTAATTATTATTATTATATTATTATTTTAAAAATAAATTAAGTTAACCCTATAATGCCCCTTGTTACATATGTGTAAGATTGGGAATTTATCACATTATTTCCACAATAAATTAATATTTGCCGCGAATGCCTGATTTACAGTTATGTAACTATGTAAGGAATGCATTTGATTTCACTACAACTAGGCCTACACCTTGTGTAATGTTCAAGCCGTAACTAGAGTAACTTCAGGTTTTAACTGTTAAGGGATAAGTCAATTTAAAGTTATTAAACCTTTTGCTTGGAAATAAATTTTATGCATGTCTACTGTATGTATTTTTAAAAGTAAATGGTTCACACAACTTAGAATGTTGTGCAAGGGGTTTGCGAGTCGAAAAAAGTTGGTAACCGCTGTTCTAGGTGATGTTCCTTGGTCGGAAGCTCAGCTGTGTATTCTGACCAGAGAACATCACCTAGAAGAAGTCATCACTGAAGATATCCTCCTTAGCCGAGGGTGAAATGTCTGTGAAAAACATCAGTTATGGACCATGGCCTCATAGCCTGAAATCTCCTAATATCATGATTTCCAGTCGTGAAAGCCTGAATTCTACAGTCATGAATGAATTAAGAATAAATTATACTTCATGTATGCCTACATAGCGTATATTGAGATGAAGAGGGAGATATGGGTAGAACTAAACATTATATTTAAATAATCAATTGAGTTGGTGTTTACTTGATGAAAATCCACATTTATTAATTAAATAAAAATAAAACGTAGTTTTATTTGATTTTCATATTTATTATATAATTCAGTGACAGCTGTTTCGGTACACTGTACCTTCTTCAGACATGTTAACAAATTATGAATTGTGTTCCAACTGATCTAAGCAACAATACAACAATATTTATTTAAATTTTTAAATTTAACAAAGGGGATTCATTCAAATCAAGTTGAGAATTTAACAGTTTTTTACTATTTTTAAATTTATTAATTTCTACAGCCTCCAAAAGATCTAACTTCTTACCCTTATCACAAATATGTAAAATTTCAAAATTTGGATCGAAACAATGATTAAATTGGAATAGGTGGTTAGCATATTTTGAATTTTCTAAATTTCTGTTATATGCTCTCATGTGTTCCTTTATCCGAGAGATAAAAGGTCTAGCAGTTTGTCCTATATAGACATTGTCACATGTGCCACACTTCAATTTATATACATCTGATAATTTTTCTTTTTTTGTTTTGGTTTTATTGTTTTTTATTATATTTTGTAGAGTTTTATTAGTTTTAAATGCCACATTAATGTTCAACTTTTTAAAGTGTTTAGATATTTTATTTGAAAGTGGGCCTATGTATGACATTACGACATATTTCTTTATGTTTTCTTTGGGTAAAGGAAAAACTTTGTTAATTGCTTTCTTGTAATGAACCTTCTTAATTAAACATTCTATAATTTCAGGGTCGTAGCCATTATTAACAGCCAATTGTTTAATAATATTCAATTCATTATTATATTTCAAGGGTGAAAGAGGGATATTTAAAAGTCTATGAATGTAACTATTAAAGGCTGCCATCTTATGAGTATATGGGTGAAGAGAAGAACTATGGATAGTGGTATCAGTATGAGATGGTTTGTGAAAGATACCAAACTCAAACTTATTATCAATGTGTTTTATTGATAAATCCAAGAAATTTATACTATTATTTGTTTCTAATTCCATTGTGAAATTAATACTTCTGTGAATGTTATTAATAAAATTTAAAAAGGAATTCAATTGTCTTTTGGTTCCTGTGAAGCCTTCTATGACATCATCTACATAACGATACCAAAATAGAACATTTCTAGCTAATACATTCTTAAGTATGGTTTGTTCTAAGTCATCCATAAAAATCTCTGCCAAAAGAGGGCTCAACGGATCACCCATAATCAAACCATCTTTAGCTATGTACAATTTGTTATTAAATTCAAAGTAAACATGCTTACATCAAAATTACACATGTGACAATGTCTATATAGGACAAACTGGTAGACCTTTTATCTCTCGGATAAAGGAACACATGAGAGCATATAACAGAAATTTAGAAAATTCAAAATATGCTAACCACCTATTCCAATTTAATCATTGTTTCGATCCAAATTTTGAAATTTTATATATTTGTGATAAGGGTAAGAAGTTAGATCTTTTGGAGGCTGTAGAAATTAATAAATTTAAAAGTAGTAAAAAACTGTTAAATTCTCAACTTGATTTGAATGAATCCCCTTTGTTAAATTAAAAAATTTAAATAAATATTGTTGTATTGTTGCTTAGATCAGTTGGAACACAATTCATAATTTGTTAACATGTCTGAAGAAGGTACAGTGTACCGAAACAGCTGTCACTGAATTATATAATAAATATGAAAATCATATAAAACTACGTTTTATTTTTATTTAATTAATTATATTTAAATGTTAAAAGAAGAATTATGAATAAAAAATACATTTAACATTTAAGATTTCCTAAGAGCATGATAATGAAATGTTAACACAAGATCAAATTTGACAAAAAAAAGGTACATATATTAGACATAAGCAATTATATACATCAAATTTAAAACTTCTGTTTGATGTATTATTATTAATTTTACATCTAATATTAAAGATTAAAACGTGTTTAAGGTGTTATATTGTGATTTTAAGATTATAAAAGTCAAAATATATTATAAAGATAGTTTATCATTATTCTATTATTTTAATATATAATATATTAATATATATTTAAAAATACATTAAAAACAAACAGAAATTTCAGGTGCATCCTTTCAATCATCCTAAAATGGAATTTTTGTTAAAACATATGATATTTTTAAAATTCATTCTGTACCACCTTTTAGGTTACTGGATAAAAAGTTGAAATAGTAGAACTTGTCATCCTCGACAAAGTAAAGTTTTATTACAATATTGTAACCTTTTAGAACAACAAATTCTGAAAGGCCAACAATATTTTAATGAAATTTTACTTATTGGTCTCCCCAACACCATTTGGGTCATTCTAATCACCCATATCATACATGAACAGAGTGTCTTGTTTTAAATGTTAGTGTTTTTTGCAGGTGGCTCTGGGATTGAGCTGAACACTCTTCCAGGGAGGTACTCATGTGGTCAAAACAAATTTGCCTCTATAAGTTCCAAATAGAAAATTACAAATATACCAAACCATAATTTAGAGCATTTTAACATATGGTGCTGAAGTCTGGAAAATTCCTACCAGGGAAATGAAAAGAATTTTAAGTACAGAAATGGATGTTTTAAGAAGATCAGCTGGAAAATCTAGAATGGATAGAATACGAAATAAAGAAATAAGGGAAATTATGGGTGTACAAGAGGAGCTGGACATCATAGACATCATAGAAAAGAAAAGATTGCAGTGGTATGGTCATGTCAAACGAATGCCAGAGCAAAGATTGCCAAAAATTGTTATGGAATGGATCCCAATGGAAATGACGAAGAGAGGAAGACCGAAGAAAACTTGGATAGAAGCGGTACAAGCAGCTATGAATATCAGAGGAATGGAGGAAGATCAATGGATGGATAGAGAGAAATGGCATTTGGTTTCCGGAAGACGGCGGCAGCTGCCATGATACCGGATGATGATGATGATGATGAAGTTCCAGGGATGTAAAAGTAGCCTAACTGCAAATACAGATAGTAAATGTAAGAGGGGAGAGAGATGAAATTACAGTACAGTAGGCTACTCCTCTTGATTACTAAGGAAAATACATGTTTTTTAAATTGTGGATATTTGAAAGCAAAATAAATCAAGTACTGGTATATCAATCATGTCCTATGTTAATGATACGACGATCTTGGTTGCGATTATGTCTAAAATTCACTGTAAATCACAGTTAAGGTTATGTAGTACCTGATATATCAGTCGTCCTCAACTAAAATGGATTTCTGTTTAAAAAAACTTTGTCATCTTCACGGTATAGGCTCCATGGTCTGTTCCAACTCAATACTCCATTGCATTCTTGGTCTGCCAGGATCTCTTCTCCCTCGTAGTTTGTATGTCCAAGCCTGCTTCGGAAGTCTGTTGTTATCCATTCGTTGCAGGTGTTCAGTCCATCGCTTCTTGTAATTATAGATTTGATATGTAATTGGTATTACTCCTAACTCTTTTCTTATAGTTTCGTTCCTTATATGATCTTGTCTTGTACATCCCTTAACTGCTCGTAAAAATTTCATTTCTGTCAATTGAATATTCTTAATTTCTTTCTCTCTCAGGACCCAGTTCTCACTGCCATATAATAGAGTAGGGACTGCCATAATCTTGTAAAATTTCAACTGTGTTTCCTTTCTCGTTTTATTTCCAAGTGTTCGTCTAATTGTGCAACACATAAGTTAGTATCTGGAAAGTTTTGTTTAAAGGTCTTTGTCATAATCATAAGATATATTGTTTCCCAGATAATTAAAGTGTGATACTTGTTTAAGTAAAACATTATCTACTACAATTTTTGATCTTACAGGATACTTTCTTCTAAAACCCATTATCTCAGTTTTAGATGCTGAAATCTTGCAATTATATGCTTCTGCCACTTTGCTTAGTGTATATATGCTACATTGTAATTCGACTTCAGATACTGCAATTAGAACTTGGTCATCCGCAAACAGCAGTGTATTGATGTATTTGTTTCTGTTAACATTTATTCCTCTGGATACTTGCTTTACTCGTACTTGTTGGTTCCACTCGCTCAGCATACAGGGTGGACCGCTCGAATGGACCTAATTTCAATTGCTTGTTACTGGCAAACGGTTGAAGATAGAAACTTAAAACAACGTTCATATTACAGAAAAACTCACCAAGTTTTGATATCCAGATCACCACATCTCTATATGAGCCCCAGCAGTCACTGTGACGATATCAAAGCGATGAACAATTTCTTGCCAAGTACGTTGGAGTATGTCTTCTGGAATGTTCTCAATAGCCTCTATGATGCGCTCACGAAGATCACGAAGGTCTTTGACTGGGGTGGTGTAAACTTTATCTTTGACATAGCCCCAGAGAAAGAAATCCAGTGGTGTTAAATCGGGAGATCTCGGGGGCCACGCGATTGGTCCTCCCCTACCAATCCAACAGCCAGGGAAAATGTTGTCCAAAGTCGTACGAACTTCATTGGACCAGTGGGGAGGGAGCACCATTTTGCTGGAAAACGATGTTAGGCTGCAGTGTTCAATTTGTGGAAAGAAGAACTGCTCCAGCATGTCAAGATATGTGGTACCACGAACAGTTTTTCTCGGCGAAGAAAAACGGTCCAATGACCTTATTATGTGACAAACTGCACCAAACATTCATCTTCGGACTATCACGAACATGCTCTTGAATAGCGTGAGGATTCTCCGATCCCCAGATCCGCACATTATGCCGGTTTACCTTGCCTGACAAATGGAAAGTGGCTTCGTCCGAGAAGAAAATCTTGGTCATGAAGTCAGGATCAGCGCCGAGACGGTCCAGCATCGTATTGGCGAATTCCACTCGTTTCGGCATGTCATTCGGCTCCAGACGTTGCACTAACTGCACTTTATATGCGTGCAGTTTGAGGCGTTTGTGGACAATCCGTTGTAATGTCGATTTTGGTATTTGAAGTTCCCGCGAAGCTCTCTTCTTAATGACTTCCGGGGGCTTCGCTCAAATGCGGCTTGAACATTTGCTACCATTTCATCGGATGCTCTGCGACCACCACCATGCTTCTTCAACACAGATCCTGTAGCTAATAATGTATCACGCCACTTCTTTATGCTTCTAGCAGTTGGAGCATCACGGTTAAACACACGCCGGAACTCCCTTTGAACTCTAATGATTGATTTAAACTCCGCATACCACAAAACAGCTTGCGCTTTCATCTGCGGAGTCGCCATTTTCACAAACAATTAAATCTAAGAACGAGAAACGTATCTTTGTGCCATCTACCGACAGGATTCGAAACTTGGTGAGTTTTTCTGTACTATGAACGTTGTTTTAAGTTTCTATCTTCAACCGTTTGCCAGTAACAAGCAATTGAAATTAGGTCCATTCGAGCGGTCCACCCTGTATTATCTAAATGAAGGTTAAATGATGTGGTTGATAAACTACAGCCTTGTCAAACACCTTGGTTCATTGTCTCATAATGTTTCCAGATTTTATGCCCGGTATCAATGCAGATGCGAGTGTTATCATATAAGCCTTTAATAACAAGTATTATATGTTGTGGGATTCCTTTTTTGACATAATTTTGGTCTACTGATGTGATCAAAGGCCTTTTCATAATCTACGAAGGCGATGTGTGTTTCTAAATTCATCTCTCTTCTCTTCTCCATGAGGGGTTGCTAGTCTCTCATTGGGTGCCTCCCCAGGTGGTGGATAGGGGAATGCTCGCCAATTAAGGCAGGTACTGGGGTAATCAAATACCTGGAACGGACCAAAACTAGCAGGGCAGATTCGGCTCTTCAGCCATAGAGAAGGCAACCTTTCTAGTGTTGGTACACGAACAAGGACCCTGCAGGCTTGGAGGCAGCCCCATACACCAAGCTAGCCTTGCGTTGTGCTTGT
This sequence comes from Diploptera punctata, assembly GCA_030220185.1. Lineage (NCBI taxonomy): Eukaryota > Metazoa > Arthropoda > Insecta > Blattodea > Blaberidae > Diploptera > Diploptera punctata. Next base: position 241,537 of record JASPKZ010000826.1, read on the forward strand.
AATGCAAGCAGGGTGAAATTTCCATTACTAAAAAGCTCAAAAAAATTTGTCAAATAGTTAAAACCGTGTACACCTTTCAGAAAATGCTCCATCTTCGGCATGTCAGTACCAAATGAAATGCCGAAGATGGGACATGTCCTACATGGTTTTTACTACTTGACAAAATTTTTTAAACGGAAATCAGTTTTAGTTGAGGATGACTGATATATCAGGTACTTATTTTAATATTTGAACATGGTGGTGGTGATTGTGATCATGATTTGGTTGAGATATTAAAATATTTTTTGTGGGTTTAACATCTATATTTCATTTAGACTAATTACAATGCTAGATGGTTAGCTTCTAAACCTGAGAATCTTGATAGGGATGTGTTTTTATATCCAAGAGATCTTAAACATGTAAATAATTCCAATGTTTTTTAATCCCACTTCAATAGAAGCAGCATTCTTAAATGTTCATCATCTGAAAATTCTATACACTTTTGGCAAGACTGAATCCATAAACTTCGGATTCAGAGGCAGATATAATTGTCTACAATACCAAGACTGACTATGGATGCACATCCAGACAGATATCAGGTGTGACGTACTAAATTAATACTTTCAGTTTTACCAAGATCTCCAATATTCATAATGACTGCTCATTTGAATTGCTCTGTTATATTTGTAGAAATTATCAATATTTGAATGATATTTATTGTTAGGTTTTTAATTATCATCAAAAGCTGTGAATTTTGTAGTTAAAAAGCTTCTACTAATAGTATCTTTCCACATTATTCTTTCAGCATTTATTCCAATCGAAGCCTTTTGTCAAATCTCTATCTTCAATTACGTTAATTACTCCATTGTGTAATTCTTTACCACATGATTTCACAAACCATAGCTTTTGTATGAATCCTTAATTGATCTCTTCCTTTTTTACGTGTTCAAACAATTTCAACCTTGATTTTTCTATGTTTTGTACAGAAATTACTTGTACCATAATTTTCCTCTATTGATGTTGCACTTGAGGGGGCAGCATTTTTTCTGGGGGAGGGGGAAGCAAAATGAAAGTATTAAATTAAAATACGGATGAATAATAATTCTGATTTTTATAGGAGGTTGACTAGTGTCTAAGATGATGACTGTATTTTTGACAATTTGTCACACAATACTCTTTTGGCAATCAAAGTTATTTGAGTTATGCTGTTTGAGTATGGTTTCTTAAAACGGAAGTTTTATTAAACTTGCTTACGCTTTACAATGGACAAAACTACATTCAAAGAACTTCCCACGATTTAAATTGAATATAAAATAGGTCAGAAATTAGACTATGCATGCCTGATATCTGATTTTGTAAATACAGAAGAAAGAGATGCAATTTAATAAGAGTTCTATTCAAAAGTAACAATATGAAGCAAATTATCAATGTTACATAATTGATTTTAATATTAGAAAGAAAAATTATGTTCATAACAGGAGTCGAACCCCAGATCTCTGACTCTGTACATCAGTGAGATAACCGTTACGTCATTCGAACTTCAAATTTCTTTCCACTTATACAATTCTCATTTCATCCAAAGGCCAATCCATTGCCATCAACAATGCTATCTGACGACTTCTATTCTTTTATATTATTTTCAGTCTGATTATCTTACCTCAAAATTAATGTTCATTTGTTCTTGGACATGTTTCAAAACAATTCTGTTTTATCGTCAGCTTGTCCAGACTGGTTTGATTTATGTTGCATTATGTTGCACACCCTGGATGTTGATGTCAGCTCCATCTTGTGGTTGGCCAAAGAACCTCCAAACAAGGTCATGTTCTGTCGGTATTTCAAAATTCATAACTCTGTTTTTGTTCTTCTGAATATAGATTTTTCCCCAAATAGTCAGCTCTTTTGTATTTTCTAACTGTTTTAATAATTTAGTGTCCAAATTTATATTATGTTTTTCAGACCAAACATGAGCAGCAACTGCAGATTTTTATATTTCCCCATTTTTAAATTTCTTATGCGTTCTTTGGTTCTAATTTTTAGGTTTCTTTTTGTTTTTCCTGTATATATCTTTTCACAACCCATGCATTCAATTTGATATATTCCTGATTTTTTATTTTAATCAGTTTTTTCATTTTTGTTGTTTTTATTAGTTTATTTAAACTGTAGTTATTTTTCGGTCCTAATTTAATATTAAACTTCTCAAATATCTTTTGGAATTTATTGTGTACCCAAGGGTGATATGTGAATTTCCTATATTTTTTCATAGGTGGTTCTTCTTTTTCAAGAGTACTTCCGTTTATCATTTTTTGTTTTTTATATTTTCCTATCCTTTTGTGTACCATTTTTTCATCAAACCCATTTTCTCTTGCTACTTTGATTATGTGTTTTTTCTCCTGTTTGAAATCTTCTTCGTTTGAGGGTAGGTTTACCAATCTATGAGTTAAACTATTAAAGGCTGCTAATTTATGTCCAATTGGATTGAACCCTTCGATTTAATAAAATTGTCCATATGAGTTTCTTTCCTATGAATCCCAAACTCAGTTTTTCTTTTTTCTTTGTTTCTGACCAATTTAAGATCCAAAAAAAGGTATTTGTTTATTTTCTTCTATTTCTTTGGTAAATTTGATGTTTGTACTCTGTAAATTTAACAGTTTTAGGGAATCTTCTATATGTTTTTCTTTTACAATAGAAATTATATCATCCACATATCTGCTCCAAAATTTAAACATTGTGGGACGTGCTTTAGTGATTTTACATTCAAAATCGCTTATAAATAAATTTGGAGCTGACATCAACATCCAGGGTGTGCAACAAAATACAACATAAATCAAAAACCAGTCTGGACAAGCTGACGATAAAACAGAATTGTTTTGTAACATGTCCAAGAACAAATCAACATTAATATTGAGGTAAGATGATCAGACTGAAAATAATATAATTAAAATAACCTCAAAATATCACTTCCTAAAATTAAATATTCTATTTTTTATTGAGAATTTAAACATTACTTTTAAACGGTAAAGCTTATTATTTTACATTTCTGGAAAATGTTAACTTGAATCCATGACATGGAAAACCCAAGAAAACTTTTTTAATCATATATATATATATAATTTAACCTTTTATATCACAATTATTACATCCAGTTCATCATAGAAAAATGTTGACACCTTGGAGTTTAGCCGATGATGGAGGTGATTCCCTTTGAAATTTGTCAGGTGAGAAATACATATTTCTATGAAGTGAGGTATAAAGTATTTTCTGATTCAATTATGTAATCCATCCATCCATCCATAGTAATTCTGCCCAAGGACGGGTCTTTCACTACAATCATAGCATTTCCATTACTAGGGAATTATAGGTGTGGTAGCTTCCCATTGCTTTCCACACCGGTGAAGGATGATGCTGATAATGATAATGATGGTGGCCAGATGATTTTTGGGGACTGTTGGACCCTAAGCTTCCTGACATTTGTCTTAAGGTGCGGAAAAACCCCGAAAGAAACCTCACCCAGGAGCCTGTCCCGACTGGGAATCAAACCCGGGCCCACTGCATGACAAGGCAACATGCTATCTCGGGACTACAGCGGTGGACCAATTATGTAATAGGAGAAATTATTTTTAATCAGTATGTACTAAAAACAATATAAATTTCAATAATACTAAAACTATAACATTATATAATTAAGTGTGCCTCAACAGTTCACCACTGTACAAGTGAAGATCATTCCATATAACTATATTTAATTTTTATTGTCAATTGATGAAACAATGCTTTATTCTATAATCACCAGGCTAAGGGATTTGGAGTATTATAAAGAAACTGTGAAACATGGTATACATATACTCATGCAGTGAAAGGTTATACAAGAGAAGAACAGTTTAGAAATGTGAATATTAGAGAGGAACTAAAAGTACGATCACTTCTTCAACAAATATAAGAACACAGGAACAACTGTAGAGCATCTGCAGAGAATGCACAGACGATGGCACTGATGTATAATCCTGGAGACGAAGATCGGTAGGAAGACCAAGAAAATGCTGGGCTGAACAAATGTGAGATCAGAACAGGCAGAGACCTAATCCATGAAAGAAGATGATGTATGTGGTTCAGTACATATCCCCAAGAAACATTATGATAATTGCTGACTGACACAACTGTACTGTTTACTTGTAGATGCACATTCTGAATGCAACTGCTGTTGGTTCAACATTTAATTATGAGCATCACAAGTGCTTGAAATCACTTTATTTATTTATCATTTTGCAATTAAACTAATGTCATTCTTCTCCACATTTTCAGTCATTCCAATCTATTGTCCAAATTATTCTTTTCCTCTCATGCTGTTTAAAACACCATCAATTCGTGTTATTTTTGACCAACCTCCTCTTCTTTTACCAGTTAGCACCTATTTTAGTATTTTTCATAAGTAATGCCACGAGTGATTTCCAATTTATCTAGAGAATTTGGAAATCAAGAGTGGCATTTGTTAGGACTATTTAATGAATAAAATTAAGCTGTTTACTCACAAATCATTATTTAAATATAGTTACTTTAAAATATTTATATATTTAATGTAAACAGCGATGTTGGAAAACAAATTAGAAATGTTTGGTTATATTTCATTTGTTCATAACTGCAACTTGATCATACTATTTATTGCCAAATAGGATTGCAATAGTGCAAGAATGTACCCGAGTGGAGAAAAATGAAAAACATCAAACTGTACATTATAATAAACATTATAGGTTATTAATTTTTTTTCGATAATAACTCACTAAAATCAGTATTTAAAAACACAATTATTGAACACACAATTATCAAATGTGTAGGTTGAAGGAATCCGTTCATTATTTGCTATATTCAACGTATTTGTTAGAGAGTCAGTCACTGCAAAATAATGCTCTGACCTGTTCAGAATTTTAAAAAGGAGGAGCCTTCTTTATTTTAGTAATCAAAATTTGATAATTATTGAGGTGGAACATGACTGATTGGTTGTAAAACAAAATTAATTGAAACTTGATAGGTCATTGACTCCACTTTCCTTAACTCAGCTTTCCTTTTTGTATCCGCATACAAACCATTTATTTTAATATTGTCTATCATCTGATGTCTTTTTCTGCCTCTAACTTTCTTTATGCTGACCATTCCTTCTAAGGCATCCGTCAGCAGGCAGTTTCTTCTTAGCCAGTGGCCAATCCAATTTCTTTCCATCTTCTTTATCAGTTCCAGCATTGTTCTTCCTTCATCCACTCTGTCTAGCACATCTTTTATTTTTTTATTTTGTCTGTCCATTTTATATGTTCCATCTTCTCCATATCCAATCTCAAAAGCTTCCAGTCGCTTTTCCTCATTCCATTGTAATGTCCAAGTCTCTGCACCATACAATGCTACACTCCATACAAAGCAATTCACTAGCCTCTTCCGTAATTCTTTTGCCAAATGTCCACAGAAAATGCTTCTCTTCTTGTTTAAAGCTACTTTTGCCATTGCTTCTTGTTACTACTGATAGTACAACCCAAGTATTTGAGAGAAGTCTCCCTCAGTATCTAGTTTGAGTAATCCAGAGCTTTTATACAGACACAAATATTAAATTTAATTGTGGATATAGAATCAATTTGCTGAACATGAGTCAGAATTTAATGTTGAGAACAGAAGGGGGGATTTGCATTAATTTTTTTAGCTGAATATGCAAGAATTCTTTTTATAAGAATATTGTTTTGTGTTATTTTCCTTGGGTATGATGCATCTTCTTTATTATTTTATTTGAAGTTAAGATTTATTTATTTTTATATTTATTTGAGTTCGTGGAACTTTACTACAAATAAAATTTCAATAAACCAAGGCATTAGATAAGGTTGTACATTGTCGCCTGTACTATTTAATTTATATTTGATCCTGTCATAAAGAATGGCAATAATTAATTTTTCAACATAAAGATAGAAGTTCAGTGATAACACTGGAATTTGCAGACAATCAGGTTTTAATTACAGCATCAGAGAATTCTCTACAACAGTTTATTTTTCAGTTAAATAAAATTCCAAAATAATCCATCAATATCTACACCTAAAATAATAATATTAGGACTTAAAAGAAAAACTCCATTAATAACAAAAATTATAAATGATAAACTGATAAAACAATATGAAATTTTAATTACATAGGATGTAAAATTGGAAACAAAAAAATGTGAAAATAAAATACAATTTAATTATCTGTATGGAACAATCAAAAGAACATAAATAAAACAAAAAGAAAACAAGCTTAATATTATATAAAGTATTGGTCTCTCCTATAAGGATGTGAATGCTAGACTTTGACAAAGAAAGAATCCAGCCAAATAGAATTTGCAGACATGAGATACTGCAACCAGTGGCAGAATATCAAAGAACAGACAGAAGGAAAAATGAAGACACCAGAAAATAGTTAAATATATTCAACCTTAAGAAGAAAACAGTCAGCACCAGAATTCATATCATGAACATGTTTTAAAAAATGGAAGACCACCAACTCCCGAAGAAGGTTCTAGATTACAAATCTACAAATAGGATATTAAGAGAACACCCAACAAAGAGATCGTAGATCAATTTTATGTATTTTGAGGTAAGAACAGGCCATGAGGGACTAAACCATCCCGTTGATGATGATTATGAAACTAATGTTGAAAATGGTGATTTTCAGAATTTAAAAAATTAATTTGAGATTGGTGCTGACAAGTGAAGATCAGTTAGATGACAAGGAGAACTCAATTACATATGATTTATTTGAGAGACCTCAAAAATACATAGTGAATTACAAAATATGAGGTACCATATTCACCACATGATCCCACATAAGCACAGCTGTTAAGTTTGTTTTTCATTTCATTGAAACAAACTTCCCCATTCTTTTGACAGATGGTACTATAATCAACAAAATGTGAGTGTAACGCTTGATTATATTCATCATTTGAAAGTGAGATGTCACTGGTCCATGAGATGCATCTTGTGATTGTGGTATATGTGATTAAAGGGTTGAAGGCAGTGTTTTGGTATTTTCATAAAAAAAATGACAAGCAGTCATTATTAGACTTCTTATAAATTAGACATAAATTAGCCGCGGTGGACTAGTGGTTATGCTCCTTGCCTCTGGTCCCGAGGGCCGCAGGTTCAAACCCGGCCAGGGTCAATGGATTTTTTAGGATGGAAAAATCCAAGGAGCAAGTCCTCCGGGAGGGACTTTAAGCCGTGGGTCCCGAGTCTGAAGATTTTCAGGCTTGTAAAAAATCCTTAAGCCTGAATGAGAAGGCCTTTAAGCAAAATTTACCGAAATTTCCCGTCCTAGTACTACCTTGGTTTCCTAGATGTCAGTATGAGGCGGAATGCTGACCACGTACCACTCAAAATGACATCTATATGAAAAACAAGTGTAACTAAAATTAGTATGGTTCAAATTCTTCCCTGTAGGGGGAGAGCACCTAAATCTCTTTAAAGGGAAAACATAGGCTTACAATACAATACAAATACAGATCTTCTTGGAAACCACAGGTACCAGATACCCACCAGATGAATGGCTAAGGATATACACTGATGGCTCCCTGAGAAACTCAGGAGATAAAGCAGGAGCAGGAATATACAGTGAAATCTTTTCCCAATATATTTCACTTGGACCGGGAGCAGCAAATTTTTATGCAAAACTAAAGCAATAGAAACCACACTAAAGAATATTTTATACAGACCCAGTATGAGCAAGAAGATAGTAAATAATATTTAATTTTAGGAAGTTATATTTTGAGGTTATTTTAATTATATTATTTTTAGTCTGTACATCTTACCTCAATATTAATGTTGATTTGTTCTTGGACATGTTTCAAAACAATTCTGTTTTATCGTCAGCTTTCCCAGACTGGTTTTATTTATGTTGCACAACCTGGATGTCGATGTCAGCTCCATCCTGTGGTTGGCCAAAGAACCTCCAAACAAGGTCACGCTCCATCGGAATATCAAAATTCATAACTCCGTTTCTGTTCTTCTGAATATAAATTTTATCCCAAATAGTCAGCTCTTTTGTATTTTCTAACTGTTTTAATAATTTAGTGTCTGAATTTATATTATGTTTTTCAGACCAAACATGAGCAGCAACTGCAGATTTTTCAATTTCTCCATTTTTAATATTTCTTATGTGTTCTTTGGTTCTAATTTTTAGGTTTCTTTTTGTTTTTCCTATATATATCTTTTCACAACCCATGCATTCAATTTGATATATTCCTGACTTTCTATTTTTATCAGTTTTTTTTCATTTTTGTTGGTTTTTATTAGTTTAAAATTCATCGGAGAACATATTGTTTAAACAACTCCGACTCGGAGTTATGGCTGACGATGAACATGATTATGTTTGAAATCGCGATATCATGGAAGCATGAATCCTATGAGGTGAGTTGTTTAAACAATATGTTCTCCGATGAATTTTAATGATTATACCTCATAATGTTTACTTCCCAACATTAATTAAATATAATTTTATTAGTTTATTTAAACTGTAGTTATTTTTTGGTGCTAATTTAATATTAAACTTCTCAAATATATTTTGAAATTTATTATGTACCCAAGGGTGATATGTGAATTTCCTATATTTTTTCATAGGTGGTTCTTCTTTCTCAAGATTACTTCTGTTTATCATTTTTTGTTTTTTTATACTTTTCTTTCCTTTTATGTACCATTTTTTCATCAAACCCATTTTCTATTGCTACTTTGATTATGTGTTTTTTCTCATGTTTGAAATCTTCTTCGTTTAAGGGTAAGTTTACTAATCTATGAGTTAAACTATTAAATGCTGCTAATTTATGTCCAATTGGATTGAACCCTGTTGATTTTATAAAATTTTCCGTATGAGTTCCCTGAGGGCTCTCAATGGGAAACCCATTATCACCTTTCCTGACAAATTTATTTATGAGCGATTTTGAATGTAAAATCACTAAAGCACATCCCACAATGTTTAAATTTTGGAGCAGATATGTAGATGATATAATTTGTATTGTTAAAGAAAAACATGTAGAAGATTCCCTAAAACTGTTAAATTTACAGAGTACAAACATCAAATTCACCAAATAAATAGAAGACAATAAACAAATACCTTTTTTGGATCTTAAATTGGTCAGAAACGAAGAAAAAAGAAAAATTGAATTCGGGATTCATAGGAAAGGAACTCATACGGAAAATTTTATAAAATCAACAGGGTTCAATCCAATTGGACATAAATTAGCAGCATTTAATAGTTTAACTCATAGACTGGTAAACTTACCCTTAAACGAAGAAGATTTCAAACATGAGAAAAAACACATAATCAAAGTAGCAATAGAAAATGGGTTTGATGAAAAAATGGTACATAAAAGGATAGAAAAGTATAAAAAAACAAAAAATGATAAACAGAAGTAATCTTGAGAAAGAAGAACCACCTATGAAAAAATATAGGAAATTCACATATCACCCTTGGGTACATAATAAATTTCAAAATATATTTGAGAAGTTTAATATTAAATTAGCACCAAAAAATAACTACAGTTTAAATAAACTAATAAAAACCAACAAAAATGAAAAAAAACTGATAAAAATAAAAAGTCAGGAATATATCAAATTGAATGCATGGGTTGTGAAAAGATATATATAGGAAAAACAAAAAGAAACCTAAAAATTAGAACCAAAGAACACATAAGAAATATTAAAAATGGAGAAATTGAAAAATCTGCAGTTGCTACTCATGTTTGGTCTGAAAAACATAATATAAATTCAGACACTAAATTATTAAAACAGTTAGAAAATACAAAAGAGCTGACTATTTGGGAAAAAAATTATATTCAGAAGAACAGAAACAGAGTTATGAATTTTGATATTCTGATGGAGCATGACCTTGTTTGGAGGTTCTTTGGCCAACCACAGGATGGAGCTGACATCAACATCCAGGTTGTGCAACATAATTCAACATAAATAAAACCAGTCTGGGAAAGCTGACGATAAAACAGAATTGTTTTGAAACATGTCCAAGAACAAATCAACATTAATATTGAGGTAAGATGTACAGACTAAAAATAATATAATTAAGAAGATAGTAATATTGATAGATACCAGCAATATTGTCAGCAATACAAGCAATAACTGGTAACATCCCAATCATCCAGAACATAAGAACCATGAATAAAATTGAAGAAGCTCAAGGTAAACACACTGTATTACCGTGGGTACCATCACATGTGGGATTACTGGGTAATGAACGAGGCAGACTTGTTAGCAAAGAAAGGCTCCAAAATCAGGCTGATCACAACAAAAGATATATCCCTACAAAGAAGACAACAGAAGCTAAAACAAAAAATACATCTCAAAAGAAGAGAACAGAATATAAAGGATCTTCAAAATAAGAAATATGAAGACATAGTGAAATATGCTGAAACAATAAAACATGTCCCTAAAAGAACAGCAGTAGCTCTCTTCAGATTGGAAATGGGCCATGACTGTCTGGATGACCATCTTCATAGAATGGGAATTGTCCCTAGAACTCTGGGATGCTCCTTGTGTGGAGAAAATGTTATTCTAAGCAAGGAATATTTGCTAAATTGCAGGCGACTTGCCCTGAGAAAAAAGATAGGAAAGACATTGCAGGACTATATTGGGAAGCAAGAGGACTAATGGTGTAAACCAAGCTCAGCCATTTGAAAACAACAACAACATAAATTATTTTTGGGACAGTGGATGATACTCCAACAATCGGTGAGCATCAGAGAACAGACATTGCTGTTGCAGAATTTAGAACTCTCATAACTGATTGAGAATGTATCTTGCAGTGACCTTGAAGACAAAGAGTGTGTTAAGTTCGGGTTGACGACAATATTTTCTACAATGTCAACTGATGTTCCTAAAAGTAGTATTTTTGGCATAAGCTCCTTCATCACCAAAAATGTCTTTAGTCAAATTTCCTGAATAATGTAGACGATCTGAAAATTTCCTAACTTAAAAGTATTTGCAGGTAAGTCAGCTAATATGATCAAAGCAAGTAGTTGCAAGTAAGTCAGCTACTAAGTCCAAGGTAGGACTTAAGACATTTCTGAATGATGTCCTGTGGCCTAATATTCTGGGTTTGAAAGCATGTCTTAATTTCATAAATTGAATCAGAGAAATTGTTTCACAACTCACCTCTTAAAACTCTAGGTTTTCACAGGACCAGATTTTGAAAGGCCATCACCTTATCCTCAGCCAAAACTCTGAGTCGGAGTTTTTGCTGAGGGTAAGGACAATGACCTTTAAAACTGGTTCTTGTGAAAACACAGAGTTTTATGAGGTAAGATGTAAAAAGATTTCTCTGGCTCAATTTATGAATTGTACATTACTCCATAGTCTTGGACGATGAATTATTCAAGTTTAACAATTCATTCCATTCCTGACGCAACAGGCCTAGAAGGTCCTTGGCCTATCAGTTGGCTGCTGGCCTCAATTTCACAGGTGTTAATCACAGAGCTAGACCCAGTGTAGGGGTGACATGTGGTCAGCATGTCGAGTCCCCCAGCTGTTAGCTGGTTTTTCAACCTGGAGGCACTACTTATTGTAGCTACCCAAATTCCTCATGATGCTAGGTGGGCACTGGCCCCCTATTGGCAGAAATTCCATGAGAAAATTTCTTCCCCCATGGAGACTCGAACCAGCACAAGATCTGCAGCTCTGTGCCAAAGCATCTTGCCTTAACCACTCAACTATGGCACAGGACTAATTTAAAAAAATCCTCCAGGCATAATGCTTATCAAGAAACTTATCACAGGAAAATGTACCAGCACAATTCAAAAGCAGATGTTTATTATTTTGGCCTTACAAAAATATGTTGACATTTATTACATATCCAATTGTGGTTGGTTTAGATATCAACTTTTGGCACAGAGACCATTTCCTGTGCTTGTTCACTTTCAATTTTAGGCATCACAATTCCAAAATATGATTTCATACTCCTTCTACTAAAGCAGTTATTTATTATGAGAAGGGCCTGATCCATTTGAAACATCCTTATAGTACTGTTTCAAATATGATCATTCTGCAATATGTGAAAAATATTTCTGTCTTCAACATTGTTTGATTCCAGAGTTACACATTTACTACAAGTAGATTGCATTAATACAACTATTATATAGGATGAAATTTGCAAATGTATAACACTGTCCTCTATGACAAGTTTCATCTCTCGTCATGATTCACGAACTTCCATTTCCTTCCATGTTGGCATGTATGTTTCCATTTAAACATAACCCAATATGTCTTTTGGATGGACTAATGTTTCCATTTAAACATAATCCAATGTGTCTTTTGGATGGACTAATTTTCATTCTGTTTCCTTTGTCACCAAACTGGACCTTCCCTTATGGGAAGGATGTAAAGGATTATATGAGGCAGCAAAAATAATCTATTCCTGGCCCTGTATAATAATTTCATCTTTAAATCTATTTTTCCTTGTTTTTAAAATATATATTACTGATAAAATTTTCATATCAAGATGTTAAACAAAAAATATCTTAAATATAATATACTTTGTATTTCACAATGTATCTATCAATTAATAATATTCTGATTATTAATTAGTATACTCTATTAATATCTTAATTTTATAATGAACTAGCTAATACCCGGCATGCGCAGCTACTCCTAAATAAATGTTAATGTGTTTTTACCACAAGCCTTGAGCTCCTATGCTTGCCCGGGAATCAGCTTATCCCAATCTTCTTGGCATCAATGAATGAAAAACAAAAATGGCTATTGTGAGTTATCCGAAAGTAGAGTTTGAGCTATTCAATTCCATGTACAATAATTTGGTGTATTTGTTATGGTTTAGGCAGCATAAGCCATTTAAGCGTCAAAATAGCAACTTTATTTCACGTTTTTCACTACAAAGAGTGATTTTTAGGGGTGAAGGGGTTGAGTATTACTACTCTCTTATAGCCTACGTTCACCCCCAGAATTTTTTGAACATTTTTCAAAAAGCCCCATTGCAATCAGATGAACAGTATGGTGGAATCTACTTATCCCATTCTTCTTGGAATCAATGAAAGATAAATATATGCTGTCGTGGACTTTTCTGTAAAGTTTTTTGAGGTATTCAATTCTGTGTACATTAATTTGGTGTATTTGTTATGGTTTAGGCAGCATAAGCCATTTAAGCGTCAAAATAGCAACTTTATTTCACGTTTTTCGCTACAAAGGGTGATTTTTTAGGGGGTGAAGAGGTTGAGTATTACAACTCCCTTATAGCCTATGTTCATCCCGAGAATCTCCTGAACATTTTGCAAAAACCCTATCAAAATCAGATCAACAGTATGGCCATGTATAGAATACGAACAAACAAACATTCACTTTTTATATTAGATTAGTTCAATAGATTTTATGTTTATAATCTGAATAACAAATTCTTTAAACCTCTCCTACATTTTTCTATTTGGCTTTATAATAGGCATAATTCTTTTTTTTATGAGAAAGGAGCTGGTCTTCATGATGCCCTTCCCCACCTGAAAGACTAAGGGTTTTTTCTTCAATCAACTTATAATCAGTTAATTTTTTCACAGCTAAGAGTTTTAGTCCAATATAGATATTTTATTTCTCAAAATTCTTCACCACAAGTTACCATACTGGTATCCAAAATGAGACTAGCAATTCCATATGCCAATTTTATTTAAAATGTATTTAGAAATTGTCCCATCCAAATTATAAGAGAAAATATGCAAGTATGTAATTTATTTTCATATAATTTAAAATGATTTTGATGAATTAACAGTAAATGTTAATACATTTTTCTGAAAAATATGAAAAATGGAATTTAAAAATAAACTTAAATTAAAGAAGATACATGGCTATTGGGACTTATACAATTTAAATTATTATTAGATTATGAAAAAACAGTATAAGTATTTAGATCAGATATTACAGTACGGTACATAGAAATGATGATCGGAAAATAAATGAATGGATAATAAAAGAGCAGTAAAATATTAGATTTAAAAATGTTGCATGGTGGGAGAAAAATTAATATATAGCAAACTCCCGATTATCTGTGCACGTATAATCCGGTTTGCAGAGTATCCGGGCATGACTCTTTTTACTGTGTTTTTTAAAAATATTGTATTTCGTATTATTATGAAAAATGCTTTATTTTTAAACATGCTACTGTGAACTGCACTTAAAAACTAGCACAATAGAGTAACCTTTACTCACAACCCCTTCCTCTGACGCGTTTAACGGAACAAATCAAAATTCTGAGAATACAATACAATTTTGGAAATTTCCGTTATGTGAGTCACTGAATGTTTGTTGTTACAGATTGAAACCACAGATATTCTGTGGCAGTGGGTTTATCGCTGGTTAGTAGTGTGGTCATCGGTGGTTACTAGAGTGGGAATCGCTGATTATTTGTCATCGCTGGTTGAAACCATGGATATGCCTCATAATTTGTACAAGTTACAAGATAAGATGACTCCAGATTCACCTTATTTATTAAGAAGAACCACATAATGTTACTTCCTGTTGTAATTTATTGATATAAGGAACAGTTCATGTTTTATTCTTAAAAATGTACATATCATAGAATTAGTATTATCTATTGCAAGAAAGTACATTCCATAGGAAGACATTACCGCAACATAAGAAAACAATAACAATGCCTTATATATCACAGCAATTGTTCAAAGTTGCGACCACCAGTCTCAATGCAGACGTGACACTGATGCAGAAAATTTTGTCGAACTCTTTCAAATATTCCTGGAGTCTATTGTAAACAAGATAGGCAGCTAGGACCCTACCAAACAGTTCCCCATCAGTGTCTACTGGGATTTTGTAGACCAACAACTTCAAGTATCCCAAGAAAATAAAATCAAAAGGAGTGAGATCCGGCAAAAATAGCAATGGGATAGGACTTCCCCTTCCAATCCAATGAATAAGGGATGTATGATCAAGATGCTGATGGACCTCAAGTTCAAAGTGAGAAAGCACTCCATCCAGTTGCAGCCAAATCCTCCTGCAGACGAGTGTCAGGCAGTTGTTTCATTGCTGTGGTTTCATTGCTAGCTGGTGTCACCAGACATCGTTATCATGAATTTGTGACTCATTAAAATGAAAATTGCTTATACAAACTATGAATTTTTGATTATTTGGTTTCTTGTTTTGAAATATATGTTTTTTTAAAAATAAAATATGAACTATGCATTTACAGCCATAGGTTCTTTATATCAAAATCTTCAGTTTGGTATATCCTCTATCATACATCCAATTTTAACACAGAAGGTTGAAGATAACCTATATATGTATATACAGTAAAACTTGTTCAAAGCAGAATCGCATGGGGCCGATTTATTTTTTTTCCACATTAGACAAAATTCTGCATTATAATAAAACAAAAAACGATTAACCAATCTTAGATTATAGAGAATCGTATACGTCTTTTTACATACCTTGGATTAATTCTAGTTTCACTGCCATTGAAAAGTGATGTATAGTATGTACGAACGACTTTGATGGTAACGTGCAAAAAAACAGTCTGTTTCATCAGCGTTTAGATGTATCTTAGGCACGTATCCTAAAATTAAAGTATGTAGTTTCGGTTTCCATTCACTAACTATACTTTCATCCACATCATTTGATCACCCACAAATTTTATTCCACACTACATTCTCCAGCCAACCTGAAGATACCTTGAAATCTTTATTCTCTAGGGATATAGCAACAGCTAGAGCTTGACTTTGGAGCATGGATCAAAAAATTTGGAGATTTTTTTATGTATACTTGTAAAACATTCCCACACTACTTCTGCTGTTTTTTTTTCGTCTTCATTTGATCATTTTCTTGCATCCATTCATTAATTATTTTTTCTTTGTGTTTTAAAATCACATAAACTTGGGTTTTTCCACATTTAAATTTAGTTATTATTTCACGTACTGTTTTTCTTTATCTTCAATCACTTTTACTTTTTCATTTAATGACAATGATACATACCATTTAGCCATATTCATTCTGGAAATTCAAAATACTACCTGTGAAAGATACATACACAATCGGTCTCAGATCTTAAACTAATTTAAGATTTTACAGTGCACTGGTTATTTATAAGACAGATGTCACACACTAAATATTTTGTTAAATGATCCTGTATTTCGTATAACAGGTGTGCAGTGAGGCCGAAAGAAATTTCAGATACAGGTAGAAACTCTAGTTCACATGGCAGCAGGAATCATCCCTGATTGTTATTTTGCCTAATGGGAATTCAATTAAGTGGAAACTAATTTATTTCTCTCTCAGTCTTTCCGCCTTATAAACATTTTCTTCATGAATTGTGTAGAAATAATCTTCTGTTTCAGCATTGGACAGATTCCATTTTATACAAAATAAATACACATAAAATTACTATTATTTCGCTGGGACCAAAAGATTTTCACATTATTCACATTCCGGATTAAACAAGTTTTACTGTATATTATTATTATTCAGCAGGTTTTAAATGTATACAACATCTTCCTGTGCCCAATATTTAGATTTGATTCTCTTCCTCCATTCATCTCTATCCTTCCAGTCACCATCCTGCAGTCCCCTAACCTTGATCAAATTCTTAATTCCCTCTATCCATGTCTTCTTAGGTCTCCCTCTTTATTCCTCCCATTTGGAATCCACTCGAAACTCCTAACTGGCAATCTATCTTCAATCATCCTCTTCATGTGTCCAAACCATTGTAATTGTTCATTTCCCACAAATTGTATAACTGTTTCATTAAAGTTCATTTTTTTCTAGGCTAATACTGTTTCTGAGCCTGTCTAATTTAGAGCATCGTGCAGATCTTAAAAAATTAATTTCTGTAGATTGAAATTTTGACTTTAATTTGGCGTTTATAGTCCATGTTTCTGCTCCATAGTTCATTAAACTTCTTATACATACACACACTTAAATACACACATACATACATATTGGATTTTAGAAGTTAAAAGTAATGTTTTACAAAGAATTATTGCTCCCTTTTTACTAAGCATTTTTGCCATTTCATTTCCAATAATGCCAACATGGGCAAGGGTCCATTGTTAATATTTACCCAGATTTATAATTCTATAGTAAAATAACACACACTATGTGGTATAAGCTAAAAACAAATAATTGAATGAAACTATTAACAATTCAGAATATTGCAATATACTTAAGTCTAAAGTGATATTCAATTAAGCAACAAACCAAAATCTCTCCTCCATAACATCAGGTGATAAAATATAAACTATACATTTATTTTGAATAAATAAAAATCTAACTTCTCTCCTTTCAAAAGTTCAATAGCAGCATATGGTAAGATATAGCAAGCATATAGTACAAACATATCAAAGAAAGGTAAAATTCAAATTTACAATAATTTTACAGTAAAAATAAGCATTCACTACGTGTTAAAAGCTAAAAACAGATCATTAATGAAATCATTACCAATTACGGTAAATAAAATTGATTAATAACAGGTCAATCCTGAAAAATATGTTTCCTTTGATTCTTTTCATGTTTTAAAATGACATAAACTGTACTTATTGTAACAGCTTCTTGGAATATTAAGTCTAAATGTACAAGTATCAATATCAGTAGTGTGAGAGAACGAAACAAATTATATATTATTCTGCAAATAATTACATGCATCACTTAAAACACATATTGACAGTTCCAGAAATAGATTCCAATATTTAAGGATCAGGTAGTGTGCTTGTCAACTATAAAAAAGTTCTATATTATGTGTAACAAAATTTATATTTTCTAGGATACAAATCATACGAGTTGCTAAGGATTGTTAGAGGTCCAGTACTAAGACAGAACAGTTAGTGTTTTATTAATATTGAGTGGAGAATATATTTTTAATAACTCACCTCATACAATTTCAAATTAATTTGAGAACATTGGTTTTGAATGAATTTGAAATTGTATGAGGTGAGTTATTAAAAATATATTGTCCACTCAATATTAATGATATAACCTCATAATGTTTACTTCCCAACATTAATTTTAATATAGTTAGTGTTTTATTTAACAATGTTCTTCAATAACTCAAGTCATTAGCATCACAATTTGAATATTGCTCAGAACATCTTATTTCAGACTTGAGCTTCTTTTTCATGCTGTAAATCTATAATACAGGATCCACAACTTAACTTTCAATTTAAAGAAAGTCATACTCAGGATTTTTCTGCTCTTAAAAATCCATCAATACCTAATGGGTTTGAACTCATGAACATTAAACCAAGAAGGAATGCATGATCAGAGCTAGGCCTGGTTGTTTTTAATTAGATTTATAAGCTAATGATCAGATCATGGGATCCTGGGTTTCATTCAGTCAAATCACAGGAATTTTTTTTCTTAAAGGGAATTATTCTTGTGATCGCCCATGGTCTGGATTTCCACAAAGTTTAGGTTTAAGGACTCTTCTAATGCTTCATTATCATTTATCATCTATCATATCATTCGAGTAACATAACTCTGCCTTCCAGGCATCCCCCTTAACAAGTGGGTCACAATTCTGCCATGCCAGGAGAGAATACCAGAAATGTCATATAGACAAACTGGTGGCATCGGTCATTTTTTTTATAGTGACATTGAATCTTCAATGCCTAACACTCCTCCTGGCAAAAACTAGAAATAATTCAAAGAACATATTCTGTCAGACATATTACTAGAGTAAAAATAAACCATATTGAATGTGAAGCAATATAAAGAAATGATCCAAGCCAAGGCAGTTTCCCTTTTACACATGTTGTTTTCCAATGGCTTGCAGTTGGAATCCTTTAATCAATTTATTTTACACATATGTCTCCATTACTTTTTATCATGTCTACATACTAGAATAATTAAAAATACTATAAATAAAATTTAGTCAGTTATTTCAGATCACAAGCTATTCTTTTTATTTCTGATTCTGCTAGTTAAGCAAGATGAATTAAATCTGTCATAGATTAGATGTATAAACTCCATGTGCAATAGGCCTAGAAGGCCCTTGGCCTACTAGCCAGCTGCTGAACTCACACCCACATGTGTTAACCAGAGAGGTGGATGATCATCACCAGTATTGGGGTGGCATGTCGGATACCACAGCTGTTTTACCTGGAGCAGTTACTCCTCAAGTTGCTGGGTCCCATACTGGCTGATATTCCATGAGAAAACGTCTTCCCCTATGGGGACTTGAACTTGTGCAAGTACTGTAGCTCTGCACTAAGGCATCATGCCTTAAACAGTTTGGTTATAGAGATTAGATGTGTAATCTGGTGCATTCTGGATGCATACAATAATGTAATTGGTACACTATAAACTGTAATGTTGTACATTTGATTCTTGATGGGGTCAGAATTTTAAACTGGCCAATTCTTCAGGTGGCTTCGTACCATGGGATAGACTCAGCCTCTAATGGATTGAAAATTAGTTGAATGTTAAGGTGGCATTCAAGCAGGGCTAACAATCTGGCTGACATCTTGTGCAAAGGTGGGAACTTTAATCTACTACTACCTAAGGACCTCCTAAGATCACTTTATCTTTAATTTAGTAAATTTATCTTCCAAGTTACATACTTTAGGAGTTAACTAAATAGAAAGATACTGATTTAAATTAAAATTCTTTATACCTCACCTCATATCCAGTCTTTTAATTATATCGGTTTCAAAACCTAGGTGGATTCATCTTCGGTAATATCTCAAACAATGTTATGTCATTCAGGAGAACTGATTCTTACTCCAAGAAGCAACAATACTCCTTACTTCTTGGAGTAAGAAGCAGTTCTCCTGAACGACATAACATTGGTCAAGATATTACTGAAGATAAAACCACCTAGGTTTTGTTACTGGTATAATTAGAAGACTGGATATGAGGTGATAAGGTATAAAGAATTTTAATTTAAATCTTAAATTGAACCTTATAGTGATTTTTCCTATAAAAGAAAGATACTGATTTTTTTTCAAGCCGAATGCATTAATTTATTATAGTGATATTAAGGTAAAAACCTGTAAAAGCTCAGATAAATAATAGAATTAATTAATTAATTAATTTTGTAAGAATAGATATTTTAATACACAATTTTATAATGCTTTCCTTTTCTCGTTCTTGTGCTACTTGGTACTTTCTCTCCCATTATAGGAACTTTTTCATGTGATGCTTGTTACCGTCCCTCCAAATATTGGAACTATTTGTAAGAAAACTGTAATTTACTATTTAAAATGTAATATTTTATAACTGTATCAAAAGCTTCTATGTATCAAATAAAATTAGCCAGTAACTAAAAGTAATAATGAAAATGAACTAACTGTAAAAGAACAAGATGATAAGCTACCGATATTTTATAAAAAACAAATTTTAAAGATGACTGCTTCTCTATTCACTAGGTGAGGATTATATTAGTATTCTTGTATATTAGGATGGGTTAGGTTTATTTCTTACCTATAAGAAGGCATGCTTCCAAATGTTAGAATCTTGTTCACGCTTTCCATTGCAGCTTCCTCCGGATTATGGTTAGGCCCTTTGGCTGCATACTTCTTCACCATGGGCTTTTTCACGTACGGTGGGTCATATTTCGGCATTGTGCTCTTCCTTCTGGGAGGAAAATTAAAACAGAAAAGAAAAAAAGAAAGAAAGAAAAGAAAGATAGAGCAAAATAATATTTCCTAAATTTAAGTCCAAATGTACATTTACTTATTTTAAATTTAATTTTGAATAAATTCTAAGCATAGAGCTATAGTATTCATTATAATTTACTATTCCTTGACTGAAAAGTCTTAATATCCATATTGTTGAAATGGTGGTTTAAATATAAGTATACACTGTGAAATATCATATATGTAACCAGTATTATTCACTTACTATATAATCTAAAATGTACTAGTACAGTATACAATCTTAACTTGAGTCAAATTATTTTAATAAAATTTCTTCTAAAATAAAACTAATATGCATATTTAATCATATTTTTTAGTAGAACATTTAATTTAGGGCAAAAATTATAAACTATGGATAGCGGATTTTAAAGGTAGATACATGGTGTGGCCGCTATTGGGAGTAACAGACGAATAGATATTATTGCATTTAGACCATCCTCTAAAATTGGTATGATATTAGATCTCACAATTCGTTTTGAGACTCATAGTGGCCAACCTGAGGAAGTTGACTGTGAAAAGAAAGCCATATATGAGCCAACAATTGACTATTACAAAGATAAATACCAACTAGATAGTATAACTGTCACAGGATTGATGATCGGGGCAAGAGATACTATACCAGGATTCTTAGCCAAATTTTGGAATTCCTTAGATTTGGACAGGGTGTATCTTTCTAGAATTGCCATTGCTGTCATTAGAGGATCAATTTCAATTTTAAGAAACCATATTTACAAAATTGCTTTATACTCGTAGTATGTATACTTCAATTAGGCCTACAAGTTGAATTTTTATAAATATATTTACAAAATGTATTTCATCAATTACAAAAAATAATTGTCTGTATCACTTTGTCCTTGAGGCAATCCTCAAATGAGGAAAGTTTTATATAATACAATAATTCAACGCAATCTTTTTTTTTACTACATATACTATATACAGTAATTGTAATTACCTTTCTATTATGTATGGTGTGAAGTTACAAGCACCATTAAATTATTATTATGATTAGACATTTTTTTACAATTTTATCATCATTGTTATTAGTAAGACCACTCTGTGATACAAGTGGTTCGACATTTGCCTCTCACCATTGGGGTCTCAAGATTGAGACTGGCTCACTCCATGTGGGTCTTGTGATGGACAAAATGTAGTCAGGTTTTTATCGGGATTTCTCCCATTTTCCCCTAACACAAATTTCATTCCATCACTTCTCTATAGTGATCTCATCCATTTAATTTCATTTCATTTCATTTATCTGGCCCTCTGATGGTGCATCAGGCAAGATTGCTCAACTCCCTAGTCATTTAGTTCATTTCAACTCATCCCTCGACCCAACTCTGAGATGGACATGAGTTGTGGATATTTGTTTATTATTATAAAAATTATTTATTATCCGCCTAAAATATATGTCAATGCTCACATATAGCTTTTATTGGCAATGTTTTCATAACATTATTGATATAAAAATTTAATGACACATTTATGATAAAATATTTATATTTCTAGAAAATGGAACAAATACCATGCTTTTTTAAATTATTTTTCCCAAAAACATGGTTGTACCATAATAGTGACCAACATTAGATCAAACAGTTTATATTGATACATTATAACTTTATCTTACTATAGGATAATGAGAACTTTCGGGGTAGTAGGAGTTTAAGACTCCCTTCTTTGTAGACAATTGACACGAGATGTCATTCATGATGGCTGCCTTTACTCTGCCTTTAGGCCAGTCTAAAAATCCTGACCTTAACAAGACTTCATTCTGCTACCTTTTGGCTATAACACATTCCCTTAACCAACAGGCTAAGGCGTTGCCATGTATCTTTTAATAGCACATTTAATAATTTTCATAGAGTTACCTTAATTCAAGAGTAGTATTAAATTATAATGTATTACAAATAATCTTAAATCATATATTAAAAAACAATTTAATTTCATTTTGTAAATTTGACTCAAGTTAGATAAATTCTTTACTAGCACAAACTATCAATACCATATCTTTCTTATTTAAAAGTATACTAAGTAATTGAGCAGAAACTAAAATCTTTATTATTACTGTAATCTACAGAATATATTAACTTAAGTAAAACTACAATAGATTATATATATTATTATTATTATCGTTTGAAAAAAAGCTTACTCACAATAGCAGGAGAAATTTTGCATGCTCCAGTAAATACACAGAATACAAAGAACAAGAAATAGAGACAGAATAAGAAAGAATAAATTAATTTAGATGTAAATTCATAGTATAAGACAAGGAAGATAAGAGATAATCACTGATTTGCTACATATTGCTAATATTATAAATACCATTTCATAATGTAAAGTCTGAGAAGATTCTGAAGTCTTGAAAGATTTCCTTTTCATCCGACAACTGCCAATTTCAAATTAAATTATCTACATTTATATGTCAACATGTGGATATATTAGCAAATCGTAGCATAAATTTATATACCAGTGCAAATCTGTGCAGAGTGTGTGTATAAAGCTGGGTTATATTTAATTCAGTGTTTGTGTGAGATGGTATGATAAGTGTAGGTGATAAAAAGGACAGAAAGGGTAAGCACACGCATTCCTTGCAATCACAGCCTGACAGACACACACATAGCCACATCTAGTTGAACTGAGAGGGGTTGAACACACACACTATCCCTTCAAGACAACCCTGTCCTTTAAGGGTGATTTCATATCTTTGTGTACCAGCAATAAAGTAGAAATAAGTGTAGAGAAACTTAAGTACATTATTTTAGATTTAAATGATTATGAAATAATAATGTATGGGATACTGAAATGCCTAACTTTACAATTGTAGGAGTTATGGAGATGTACATAATCTGTAAAAATCCAATCCTAATGTGTTATATAAACTAACATAATCTTAAACATTAGCATTAAAATATTAATATACCATAAAATGAGGTGAGAATGACTGCTAGAGGTAAATTTTATCAATCATTTCTCACCATTTAGGTTTATCATTATACTTGAAAAGTTTAAAAATATTTTGTTGCACTGAACTTTTCACACTATCAGCAAACTATATAATAATTAGTGATTATAATTGATAATTTAGTCATATAACATCAACAATCATTCCATTTCATAGTATATACAAATAACTATAAATATATGTATATTTTTAAAGGATATTTTCTCATAAAGGTATAGAAAATTATATGTATTAACTATAACTAAAAATTTCATCACACATCTAAACTCATTAAATTTCACAGAATATACCAACAACTTTATAAAAATATATATTTTTTAAAGATATCTTACTTAATAAATAAAATTTTGCTAATGAAGTATGATGAAATACAACTGCTAAATGTACCAATTAATTCATTAAAATAGAGATATTAAAAATGAAATAAGTTTAATTTCTGAATGCTTGGACAAAAAAGGTCTTATGATAAAATCAAATGTTTCTTACCTCTCCTCATATAAATCTATTTAGAAGATTTATATGAGAGGTAAGAAACATTTGATTTTACTTCTACTTAGAAGATTTATATGAGGAGAGGTAAGAACATTTGATTTTATCATAAATTAAACCTCATAGTGATTAATTCATAAATTAAACCTCATAGTGATTAATTCCTATAAAAGTTAAAAAAAAGAAGGCATTTTCTTTTTTTTATAATGTAAGGTCCATATAATTTTAAGTTACATCCAGCAGGCAAGCTTTAAGGTACTTGGTTTACAGAGTATGATTTAGGGTAGTTTAAAATAAGATTAAAGTTAGTCTAATTTACATTAGACAATAAAAATTAAGGTAATTTTCACTAGTATATGCTCCACTACTTGGGACAGTTCATTTTAAGAGAATAAGATACTTTAGAAACTTTTTCATACAGATAATTGTCTTCATGATACTTATGTATTCCTAACATGATTTATTTCTTTATTAATGAAAATTTCTATGAAAATTGTCAACTATTTGAGCAGCTACCTCATCTTTATCTTGAGAATAAAATTCATGTAAACCTAGTTACTACAAAGTTGAAACATATAAAAGTTAAGAATTAAATTAATATTTTTAATACTTCACCTCATATCCTTTATTCTTCTAGACTGCAGTTTCGGAGCTGTGTCTCCATCATCAGTAGCCTCTCTTTGACTGGTGTTATGTTGTTTCTTGGCGGTTTTCTTCTTCCTTCTATCGGTGGACCGATGAACTTCTGGATCAAATCAAAATTTGCAGGAGTTTCGAAATTCATGAGTTTTTCTTTCTTGTTTTTTTTTTTTTTTGGATGTGGATTTTTTTCCAAACCATGAGTTCCTTTTTTTTTTGGAAAAAAATTCACATCCAAAAAAGATAAGAAAGAAAAACTCATGAATTTCAAAACTCCAGAAAATTTTGATTTGATCCAGAGGTTCATCGGTCCACCGACAGAACGAAGAAGAAAACTGCCAAGAAACGACAACACTGGTCAAAGAGAGGCTACTGATGGAGTTATAGCTCCGAAACTGCAGTCTAGAAGAATAAAGGATATGAGGTGAGGTATTAAAAATATTAATCTAATTCTTAAATTAAACCTCATAGTGTTTTTTTCCCTGTGAAAGTTAAATAATATAAAAGTTAATTTCTCATAAGAGGTAATTTTTGTGTACAAGTTCCTGTCAGGTAAATTAAGTATAATTTCTATGCAAGTTATCTTTTCCTCTAAACAATATTCATACCATTATAAACCAATTGTTAACAGCCATACATACAATCAATCCCAACATATATTTAAAATTTTAAATACCAACATATATTTTAAATAATAAATTCTTAACCTTAAAATTCTAATGAAATGAAGTACTGGTAACTAAATCATTGCCTATTGGATATATATGGCTAAGAAATAGTTCATAAATGTGGTCTCTTATATTAGTTTGATTGAAAGCCAAAAGGGTTATTTTCATTTTCCTGTTAATTGTATTATACATAACCTTATAGCACATATAGGAACTAATTAAAATTATTAATTACCAAACTGATTTCACAATAAATGTAATATACACATGTAAATGTGTAGAAATTGGGAAAAAGAGTTAATTTTAACTGTGATAGCTCGTACATAAAATAGGTTATAAGATAAATTGAATTAAGAAAAGTTGTTGCTATGATACTAGAATTAGAAAATTTACTTATACATGGTGTTCTGCTTAGAGGAATTCAGAAATAATTGTATACTATTTATACAACGAGTCGAAGATATTATGATCAGTTAAATGTAAAACAAATCAGAACCATGATGATGATTTAATTTATTGTTGTTGTTTACATTGAAAATAAAAACTTAAATGCATGGTTATTGTTTAAATTTTGTTTATTCAGACAGCCCACTGATGTGTTCATTCATATGCATGTCTGCAGGAACAAGTCTGATGTTACAATGATGTTATATTGGTTTTACGCTAAATCCAGCATGAAAACACACACATGAATATAGTCTATATGCCTCACACCATTGGTGTATGAACTTGGGTAGTTTTTTCATCTTTTAAGAGCCAAATCAAAATATTATTAACTGTTTTTAAAATCGTCAGGAATTATTTCTTCATCCATCTAAACAGAACAGCACACAAAATTCACTGTTTCTGATATTAAGTAAATTCTCTAGATTTTTTTTATGTCTGTAGAATAAAGAAATTGAAAGTGCATTTGAAAACTAGATTAATAATTGAAATAAAAATTAAATGAATGACTTATTTAATTCTAATTTTTTGTTAATGGACCCTTCATATACTACCTCATCTAGCAGTTCCTTTATTTTAAACATTTAAATAAAATATTTGTTCATTTTATACCAATACATATTGAGCTTTTAATTAAATAGGTTATGATTTTACTTTTTTTTTATACATTAAATTTGGGAATTTTTAATATTATGAGGTTCAATTCATAAGAATTAAATAAATCGTGATTATTTCTTACCTCATACTTTTATGTTCCTTTTAACACAGCACTGCAGTATCGGCAATTCCTTGTCACCATCATCAGCTGTTTTCACGATTGTCAATTTTTTCTTTTGTTGATAATTATCCAAACTGCCATCTGATGTACTTTTTAAGGAATTATTTCTAAACTGCCATCTGGTGTTCTTTTTAATGAATCATTTTCTAAACTGCCATCTGTTGTATTTTTGAAGAACTTTGTAATCAAGCTCGGTTCGTCTGGAATTTCGAAGTTCATGGTTCTAGTATGTTTTTTTAATATGTTCATGGTTCTAGTATGGTTTTTTTTAATATACATTAAAAAACCATACTAGAATCATGAACTTCGAAATTCCAGACGAACCGAGCTTGATTACAAAGTTCTTCAAAAATACAACAGACGGCAGTTTAGAAAATGATTCATTAAAAAGAACACCAGATGGCAGTTTAGAAATAATTCCTTAAAAAGAACATCAGATGGCAGTTTGGATAATTATCAACAAAAGAAAAAATTGACAATTGTGAAAACAGCTGATGATGGTGACAAGGAGTCGCCGATACTGCAGTACTGTGTTTAAAGGAACATAGAAGTATGAGGTAAGAAATAATCACAATTTATTTAATTCTTATGATTTTACTATTAGTCTCACTACTCAATTTGCAGTAAAAAGTGAATATATCTTTAAATCTTATAGACAACAGTCCAAAGTACTCTGTGAATTAATAGCCAATTGCTACCATGAAATTTATCTAATAAATGTTCCATGAAATCCTTCTTGTGAATGAATTTAATACTAGTTATTAAAAAATGAATAATAATGTAACTAAAAAAAATTGACAAATTCCGACAAATCAACTATAGTTATAAACATTAACAAAATAACTACACAGTACACTAAATTTAATATATTTAAAAATTCTATCCAATTGTTTCGTACCAATTTTAATACACTATGTAATATAACAATAGTTCCATACATTGTAAAAAAAAAATTAAGGCCAGAATCAGGATTTGAACCTGAGACCTCTAACTTTATATGTTTACATGCTATCGACTGCATTATTCAGAAATCCCGATGCAAATGCTAATTTTTCATATTCATATACTATTCTCTTCAAGCATTTATTCATTTTCAAAATAATAATTGTCCATCATTGCAAATGTTAAAATTTGTATTAACAACATTGAAATATAAGCATTACTGCTTCACTGATTACGTAAAAATTCTCATTAATGTTTTTTTTTATTTAGAAACTGTCTAGATGGCACTGGTAGCAATAGCTAACTGCCTCAGACGAAAAAGAGAATAGTATATGAATAAGAAAAATTAGCATTTGTATCAGGACACCTGAATAGTGCAGTTGGTAACATGCTGAAGTAGAGTTAGAGGCCCCAGGTTGAATTTTCTTTTAAAAAAAAAATTTACTCGCAAACCTAAAAATAAATAAATGAATAAAGTTTAAAGTATTGCATACATCTTTTTATAACTCATGAAATATTCACATAGATGGATAAGTATGGATATTCAGTTTTAAGTACATACAATTTTAAGAAAATGACTTGTATAGATTTTTTAAAATGTTTGAAATATCACAATTAACTGAAAATCCTCCTCACAGTTATAATTCTTGCATAAAACTATATCACAGTAATAATGTCCCATTATTTTAAAAAAATGCTAAAAATTACAGCTTGATCTTCAGAAATGTGTGTCCAATCACTACTAGTAAAATATTAATTTGTTAAAAAAATTACGAAATCACTGAACTGTTAAAAAGTCACTGAACTGTAAAAAAATCACTGATGTATTAAAGTTAATTTAAAACCAACTATTCGTCATTTTACCTACAATATTTTGTTTTATATAGTGTTCATGACTAAGTTTTCAGTTATATAACTTAACTAATAATATCAGTATCAAAGTTACAATAAAAACATTTTAAAATAAGGTTAGGCTTTTAATTATATTTTAATTTTTGTGCCTTGACTCAACATTACTATAAAGAGTTATCCATGATGTGTACCAGTACTCAATCCTTCTTACATTATGTGTTCCAACATTTAAAGAGGAGAACAGACAAAACAAAGTTCTTAAAATCTTGTGGCCTAAAATGAATATTAAATAAACTGTATTAATTTTAGGACCTACATTTATAGGAATAAAATTAAAATATATACCTTGTGGCAGATGCCGTGGTCCTCAACTGTGTTAAAATATTAAATTTAAAATGTTACCTGGAGGTCTTTCGGAAGTTAACTTCGTTTATCAGCAGGTTGAGTATCTGCTACTAGTTGTTGTTTACGATGTATACTCAAAGCGTCTTTACTAGCAACTGACTTGTTTTTGATTACTTCATATAACGGGTTGTACGACTGGGGTGCGTTTTCATTATGAAGTCAGGTGTTATTTCTTTTATAATTTTAAAGTCTTCAAATATATTTATCTTTGTTGGAATGTTTTCTTTGTGGACTATCGTTACAGTGTTTTCTATTGTGTCCATTTGGTGACCTTTGTTAATGATGTGTTTCGCATACTGCCCGCGTACATAAAATCTTTAAGGCATTCCTTACATCTTGTATTAAAGTTTCTGCTCATCCTGCCTATAATAAAATTTATTACAATCTTTACATGTTAGTTTATATTAAATTTGCTATGTTCTTCTATGCCATTGTATATTATGTCACTTAATTTGTTTTCGGTTTTATAAGCTATGTTTATGTTTTTATTTATTTTTTTTCAATGTTCTAGCCATTTTTGTGGTATCATTTCCTGTGTATGTTAATGTTACACATGTTTTATTATTAACAGATTCTCTTTCAAGTTTTGTTATATTATGTATGTCATTTTTTGTTTTTTATAAGTTTATCAATGATTTGTTTATTGAAACCGTTGCTTTTTGCCATGTTTTTAATATATTGTAATTCTTCTTATAATTTGTTTTGTTTAAGGGTAATTTTAACATTCTGTTAATTAAATTATTAAATGTGCTGATTTTATGTTGGTATGGGTATCTGGATTTGTTATTAATGGTGAGCAAATTATTTGTAGATTTGTGGAAAATACTTATTTGAAGTTTATTCTTTTTTACGTTTTTCGTTATAGTAAGGTCCAGATAGTTTATTTTGTTATTAAGTTGTACCTCCTCCATAAATTCTATTTTATTATGCAGCATATTGTTTAGTTGTAGTAAGATTTAATTTTCTTTTCTGTTCTCATTTTCATAAATAATCATGGCATCATCCACATATCTTGTAATTAACTTTATATTGAAATTATTTATTAATTTTTCATAATGTTTATTTTCCAAATCTTGTAAAACAAGTGTAACTAAATTAGCATGGTTCAAATTCTTCCCTGTAGGGGGAGAGCGCTTAAATCTCTGTTAAGGGAAACATGGGCTTACAATACAAAATATCTTGTAAAAATATTTCAGCCATTATACCTGATGTGGGAGTTCCCATTGGTATTCCATCTTCTTATTCATATATCTGTTTATTAAATTGAAAATAATTTTATTTCATTATAGTATTTGTGACCGTATATAGTTGATTTATGTATTCTGTGTCAAATTACTGTTTTTTAGTTTATGTTTTATAATGTTTAAAGTTTCATTTATTGGAATGTTAGAGTAAAGGTTCTTTATGTCAAATGACACAATTTTCGTATTATAGTTTATTTCTATATTCGTGAGCTTATTGGCTAATTTGTATGTATTTTTATTGTATATTGATCTTCTAATTTCATGTGTTTTTTAAGTTTTTGAGCAATTAATTTGGAAATTTTGTAATTGGGGGCATTTATGCTATGGAGTTGACTATTGGCCACATTGGGTTGTTTTTATGTATTTTATGTAAGGCTTTCATTATCGGGACTGTTGGATTGTTATTTATGAACTTATTTGTATATTTGTTAGATTTATTGTTCGGTGTAATCATGGGACATGTTTTTGTTAATTCTTTTATGTTCTATTAATATAGCTGTTGAATCTTTGTCAATCTTTAGCTGTTGGATCTTTTACGTTTATAGATTTTTTGTAATATAACTAGCTTCTCTCTATGTATTTTAGAATTTTTTTTTCTTCAGAACATCTTCATATATATAATCACTATGAAACTAACTACCTGCCTTGATGGAGAATTTGTTATGTCATAAAAGGGTGCAAGATGGAGATATAAATAGTGGAACATCAGCCCATTTTTATCAGACACCTAATATGGATATTTAATACAAAATAGATTTATTGCCTTATTCATTCGTAAGTTGTCATCATGGTGATCCATCTGGCTTTTCCTTTTATCAGGCTTGAAAGCAATTGAATGTCCCACCAACTAGTTGCTAGCAAGGAGGTGGTAAGTCCAGCGATGGGGTTGCCATCTTTAAGCGTCTGGACCTGCTTCAATACTGCATTTACTCAGTATTATTTAGGATATAAACTCTCTTTTGTTGAAAATTTGGATTTATCAGAGAAAATTGTGAAATTCAACAAATCAATGGGAATCATTAATAGAGTTTTAAAACCTTCATTAGTGCAAAAATCAACTCGTACTCGTCTTTATCAAATAATGGCTCGACCAGTCCTATGTTATGGGAGTGAAGCGTGGACTATAAGGACAAGAGATGAAAGCAGACTAACAGCTTGTGAGATGAAATTTATGCGCCGAACAGCTGGCTACACCGAATGGGATCGAAAGAAAAATAATCCTTCAAGAACTTAATGTGTCACCAATACTGGACTACATCTCCAGATATCAGCTAAACTGGAAGGAACATGTCTCAAGAATGGCTAGATCCAGGATCCCCAA
Source organism: Diploptera punctata (assembly GCA_030220185.1). Taxonomy (NCBI): domain Eukaryota; kingdom Metazoa; phylum Arthropoda; class Insecta; order Blattodea; family Blaberidae; genus Diploptera; species Diploptera punctata. The sequence goes on from JASPKZ010000826.1 coordinate 272,895, forward strand.
GGCAATAATGAACTACTGTCCAAATGGGAAACGGTCACTTGGTCGACCTATGAAAAGATGGCACGAAAACCGCTTTCTCAGGCCGTAACAGTTCTTCTAGGACTAATACCTGGCAGGATGATGATAGATTGATTGCAGAAGTCTTAACCTTTTAGATTTATGGATAACTATAGAGCACAGTGTTCACACAATCCTCAATCTCAATAACATCCACATATTTTATAAACACATTCTTAATGTCTTTCAACAGTAAATGCAAGAACTAAGGGATGTTCCAAAGAATGCATGATTTTCCCCATGGGAGAAAAGGAAGCATTACAATAAAAGTAAACATTTGCTATAATGAAGGTTAGACCAAAGAACATAGTATGTTCCCCGAAAATCTAGTTCCAATATCCATGTTTATAATACTTTTATTTTTGTTGTGATACGTAGGACCTAATACAGCTCCTCTAAATATTGTAAACTTTTATAGACAAATTTAAAAAATATATATATATACGAGATATCCCTGAAAAAATTACTAGTTATAATAAAAGTTTAGGAATTATTAATCAAGTTATGAAACCATCCCTTGTACAAAAAAACACTAGATTATGTTTATATGACACTTTGGCTAGACCAGTGTTGACCTATGGTAGTGAAGCATGGATACTAAAAAGACAACATGAAAGCAGAATAACGGCTTGTGAAATGAGATTCATGCACAGAACAGCGGGTTACACCAGATGGGATCGGAAAAGGAACACTGATATCTTAAAAGAATTGAAGACTACGCATTTTGGAATATATTAAACAGTACCAACTAAATTGGAAACACCATCTTGAAAGAATGAGTTCAAATCGGATCCCCAAAGCTGTTTATAATTATATACCAAGAGGACGAAGATCACTGGGCCATCCTATGAAACGCTGGAGTGAAAATTTTCTATAGGATCGTAACAGGCCTTGGCCTAATACTTGGAAGGAAGAAGAAGAAGATATATACGAGATAAATAGAAAATTGCAAGATAATCAGATGAAAATCATTCTTCAATGGATCTCCTCCCAATGTGATGTTGCAAATAGCATTGCAAAGAAAGGCATACAAATGCAACCACACAATAACAAAGTTAATTACACAAGAGCTGTGGCCGTCATACATCAAATGATACAGGAAATCCATCATAGTAGTTTTAAGAACCAGACTGAAAATTCAATATGGAAATATGACATACAATCTGTCCCAGACTAGCGAAGGAAAGAAACAGTAGCAAAATTCCAAATGGCTACTGGCCTTGATTGCCTGGCCAAACACCTACATCACATTTGCATCTCCAATAGTCCACACTGCCCCTTGTGCAATCTCAGACTCACCTATCTGCTTGTCCTGCTTTGAGAAGTGAAAGCATAGTCAACAAGTATTGTGAAGCAAGAGAAAACACGAATGATAAATACCCTAACATTATGTTATAACTATTATTTTTTTGTGTGTTTTCTTTTTTTTCTTATTGTAGTTTTGTCATTGTAAAATATTTATATCAATGTCTTCTCAGAATTAAATAAATTAATATATATAGTTAGGCTTTCTGCCTAAGTTTCAATTTTTTTATATACATTTAACTTTACTCCACATCAAACAATTAAAAAATGAGTCTTAATTTTTCAAAATATCTGTACAAGGCACTTTGCTCTTACCATAGTATGTTAATGGTGTCCACAAGCATTCTACAGAATGTTATGTATACAAATAAACTGAATTGGTTCTTTACACGTCAACTAATATTAGTTCTCTGACCTGGACCACTTTTAGGTATTAATTCCATCATCAGCAAAAAAAATCAATTCTTGATTTACATGTGATTTCCAATGGATATCTCCACAATCGGTTTTGGCGGTTGATGGTTGGGATATCTTCAAAACCAATCCAAAATAGTATCAATGAGTTACTGGTATATAAGAAACTATAGGAATAGTACATTAGATATGGTAGATAGTATCTCGTACTTAACACTATAAACATATTTAGGAACAAATTAATTTCTTCAAATCTGCCTATATCATTAGTTTCAGTGTTATAAAATTTTAATGAGCCGTTTTTCTAAATAAAGTAATGATCAAGTAACTTTATAAAAATAGAGAGAGAAAAATTATATGACATTTCTATATCCAACGGCTTTATACATATCTGAAGACTGGGGTTTGAACCCAGGACCTTTAGCTATATATGCTAATGCTCTATCGTCTGAGCTATCCTAAGCCTCCAATCTAAATGCAAGTTTTTCTCTTATGCATTTTAATTCCAGTTTTGGAGAAATCATAAATTATATTAAAATTAATACAGTATTATTTTATAAGGGATGAGAGCATTTATCATCATCATCGTCATCATCCGGTATCATGGCAGCTGCCGCCATCTTAAGGAAATCTCTCTGTCCATCCATTGATCTTCCTCCAATCCTCTGATATTCATAGTCGCTTGTACCCCTGCTATCCAAGTTATTTATAATTAAATATTTATAAAGAACATGTCCTTCAAAATAAAACAGGCTCTACAATATTGCAAACACTATTTTGAAGATAATCATCATAGAGTTTGGAATGATAATTAAATTTACATTCTATGTATAGCAGATTTATATGGTAGTTGCTATACATAAAATTTTTAAGTAAACTAACTTTAAAAAAACTTATTTCTGGGCAAAGATTAAACATACATTTACTAATTACTGTAAGCTTCCCACAATAGTCCCTCTGAAAACTCTAGATACACGGTCTTTAGGAGAGGAACAAAGATAAATCTAATATTTAAAAAGAATGCTAACCATAAAGCCTTGTTTTCTGTAAGTAAAATCTAAAAGCCTAACCTTATCTTGGAAATAGTTACATTTGTACATTTTATGACATTTTTATTAGAAGGTGTAATTGTGGATGGAACATAATGAACTCTACAAGAATATACAGTGAACATTTTCTCATAAAACTAAAAAGATAACTGTGATTATAAAAATTAATTACGATAATAAATACTTGGAGAAAGTATAAAAATAAAAGCCATAAAAACGCTTTATTTGGAAAAGACAAATTTTCAAATAACAGACCTAAATTTTTAGTTTTTTTTTCTAATTTGGTACCAAAAATTGCTTCATTGCTTATTCTTATACAATGATCATTATTATGCATGATAAATCTTTCTGAATAATTTTCTACATTATGTATGCTCATTTCTATAATATTGTTACTCTTTTCAATATCATTCCTATACATGGAATGTAACTTTTAAAATTTGATGTTAATTTGCAAGTTACTTTTAAGATTCTCAATTCTTTATAATTTTGAGAGAATGTATAAAAATATCCATCTATTTCTCATTATATTCTTTATAAACTGGTACATCTACAAGAAAATTAACAGTTGTCATACATATAAATAAAAGTGACAAATTACATGTCACAAACAATTAAGTGAATTATAGGTGGTATGCAATTAATCAATAGATTTGATTTAATACACAAGTGATCTTCTTGGTGATCAAATATTAAAATATATATACAGTCAATATGCCCATTTCACCAATTAATGTTTAAAAAGGTCAACAAGTTTCCACAGCCAAGCTGTCATTCTCAAGACCAGATATTGACTGAAGACAAAATTGATAATAAATAATAAATTCAGTTAAAAACAAACTATGTCACATGACGCAATCATTCATTTGTTTTTAACTGAATTTGTTTATTATTTATTATCAATTTTGTCTTCAGTCAATATCTGGTCTTGAGAATGACAGCTTGGCTGTGGAAACTTGTTGACCTTTTTAAACATTAATTGGTGAAATGGGCATATTGACTGTATATATATTTTAATAGAGTTGATAATTTTCTACATATCTAACTAGCATTGTTTCAGAGAGTCCTTAGTAAGCCTATTGTGTGAAAGAGTTTAGATTAAATAGGATTTATCACTTATATTGATTTTTCACAAATATCATCATCTGGTTAGGTTAGTGTTTTAGGTTATTTTACAATATAAAATAAATAAATACATTTATATTAAAAAACTCATTAGTGTTACATCCTAAAAATATTAATTACTTATACATTACAATATCAAGTTAATGTTGATTCTAGTTTTATAAAATGAATAACTATTGTGTATAAAGAAATAACATTTTCAGTTGGGTGGTTATTTACTGAGATATTAAGACAGAAAACATTTCTAAATGGTGAAGGGCTCTATCCCTGTTTTAAGAAATCATAAATATGGTCAGTTTCCAAATTCTGATCCATGATTTTTCCCTTTCACCTACACTCTAATTCTAATTTGTTGGTTCCTATTATACAAATTTTGTCTCTATACTATTTTTATCATTTTCCTTCCCTACTGTTAATTATACTTGGTCACTTTTGAATAAGTTTGTTACAATAAAAAAAAAGAAATCTTTTTTAAAGCTGTAGCCTAAGTAGTTAGGAATAATAAATAAGGCGAATCCGGAGTCATCTTACCTCATAACTTGTTGTGTTCTATTTGGACTAATTTTGGTATATAATATATACCACATCATCAGCTTTTCCAGACTGTTGAAATTTACAGGCTCCACTCCATCTTTTGGTTGACCTAAGGACTTTTAAATCAAATCTTTTTTCCCAGAGAATTTCAAAATCCATAATCTTCTTTTTTGTTCTTCTGTATGTATATCTTCTCCTAAATGGTGAGTTCTTTTGTATTATCCAACTGATAATACTTTTGTATTATCCAATTTTGTGTTTACATAGATTTAATGATATTCTAACCAAACGTGATCAGCCACTGCAGATTTTCCTAATTTTCCATTTCAATTGATGTAAACACAAAATTATTAAAACAGTTGGGTAATACAAGAGAATTCACTGTTTAGGAGAAGATCTACATATAGAAGAACAAAAACAAGATCATGGATTTTGAAATTCCCTGAGAAAAAGACTTGATTTAAAAGTACTTCGGTCAGCCAAAAGATGGAGTGGGAGTCAACATCTAGGGCTGACAATGTAAATTTCAACAGTCTGGAAAGCTGACGATGGTATATATGATATACCAAAACTAATTCAAACAGAACACAACAAGTTATGGGGTAAGATGACTCCGGATTCATCTCATTTATTAATAAGTTAGGAATAAAGAATTAAATTAATGTTTTTATTACCTCACCCCATATCCTTTTTCTTCTAGACTGCAGTTTCGGAGCTTATCTCCATCATCAGTAGCCTCTGGTCGATCGGTGTTATGTCGTTTCTTGGTGGTTTTCTTCTTCCTTCTATCGGTGGACCAATGAACCTCTGGATCAGGTCAAAATTTGCAGGAGTTTTGAAATTCATTTCTTGTTTTTTTGGATGTGGGTTTTTTCCCAGACTGTGAGTTCTTTTTGTTTATCTGTGTGTATGATTAGGCTAGCTTTTGTATCGATTAAATGTTTTTCAGACCAAGCATGGGCTGCTACAGCTGACTTGTCCACTTCACTCTTTTTTACATTTCTAAGATGTTCTTTCAATCTAGTTTTTAAATTTCTTTTTGTTTTTCCTATATAGATTTTGTCACAATCCTTACATTTGATCTGATATATTCCCGATTTGTATTCTTCTTCAATTTTCTCATTTTTGTTGGTTTTAATAATCTTGTTTAGGCTGTATTCATTCTTTGGAGCCAATCGAATGTTAAACTTTTTAAAAATTTTCTGGAACTTGTGGTGTTTTAAATGATGTAAGTGAATTTTTTGAATCTTATGTTCTCTTCTGTTTGTTTTTTAAGTGTGCTTTCATTGATTAATTGTTGCCTTTTAAACTTGTTTATTTTCTTGTGTACCATGTTTTATTCATAACCATTTTCTGTTGCTACTTTAATTGTGTATTCTTTTTCTTCTTCATATATTTCATTGTTCAAGGGTACATTCACCAATCTGTGTGTTGGACTATTGAATTTTAACCAACAAAAATGAAAAAATGAAGAATACAAATCGGGAATATATCAGATCAAATTTAAGGATTGTGGCAAAATCTATATAGGAAAAACAAAAATAATTTAAAAACTAGATTGAAAGAATATCTTAGAAATGTAAAAAAAAGGGTGAAGTGGACAAGTCAGCTGTAGCAGCCCATGCTTGGTCTGAAAAAACATTTAATTGATACAAAAGCTAGCCTAATCAAACACACAGATAAACAGAAAGAACTCACGGTCTGGGAAAAATCCACATCCAAAAAAACAAGAAAGATAAACTCATGAATTTTGAAACTCCCGCAAATTTTGACCTGATCCAGAGGTTCATTGGTCCACCGATAGAAGGAAGAATAAAACTGCCAAGAAACGACATAACACCGATTGACCAGAGGTTACTGATGATGGAGATAAGCTCCGAAACTGCAGTCTAGAAGAAAAAAGGATATGAGATGATGTAATAAAAACATTAATTTAATTCTTAAATTAAACCTCATAATGTTTCTTCCCTGTGAAAGTTAAATAAAAAAGTTAGGAATAAATCAGATTTCAATTTTAGAAGTTAACTTTCCATGTATATAAATTAATAATAATTTGTAATATAATGTTAACATACTACAGACATCTAATTTGCATTATAGTTGGCAGTTCAGTACAAATAATCCCAAATAATCTGCATTTGACACAAGATAATTTGTTACAATACAATGTCAATATAAGAGCAGGATAAATTATTTAACCAAATGAAAGGTTAGTAAATAATATTCTTCAGTTTCCTGTGTTGTACTTAAGTTTCCTATATAATTAGATCACTATTTTTATTACATAAGACACATCAATGAAGCAATGTGATATCTTTCAGGCAATCACTGAAAATGTAAAAAGTTTCCCATGCATTATAAAAATCATCAAACCAGTGTTATTAAAAAAACAAATATGTCTAAAAACTAGATACCATACCATAAATTTGTCTGTAGCATTATGACATACAAATCAATACACTGAAGACTGGAAATGTGAAGTTGCCACAAATAAAATACAGTTACACGCATGATCTTGTGTTTATTATTCTGGCCAAAGGGGGAATGCAGGTATTTCTCTATATCATAAAAACACAATTTAATTTTAAAAAAATCTTCTAGCCCATCATCACTACACAGAAAAACATTAATGTCAGTGTTTTTAAACATGTCTTGATTTGTAGATCCAATTTCTGATTTGATAATACCACTATCAATCAAAATGATTTAACAATGGAACTAATAGAAATCAGATCTAAGCATATGATAAGACTACAATGGTGATACAATTTAAACTGATAAAAGTAATATATTGTCTACTTTTGATATAATTAGCCTACATTCTTAAATATTTATATATCTCTTACATTTACAACATAGGTAGATAAAAGTGGTCTACTATTTAAACATATATCATTTAAAGGTACAAATATGCAAATACCAGAAGAATAAAAAAAGTTTATTACTGCTATTTACTACTAAAATGAACTGGGGTTTTGGTAATTTCATTAAAACAATTATTATCAGTGAACTAATCCAATCCGTTAGTTCATAAATGTTTACTGTTACACGGTTCTCAAACTGCATTAACCACTTATCTGTTTCTACGTATAGACAGAAAATTAGACTGATGAAACTAATACCCAATACCTAATTTAAGTCTTTTAGTTTAAGATAAATATAAAATTAATCACAACTTCCTCAATTTTAATTTAAGGCTAAAAAATGTTTTCTGGAATTAATAAACAATTTTAACAGTTAATATTGATAAACTAGAGACAGTAGTTTTTTCTGATACTAGGAAATTATCTATTTCTTATAGACCACAATATTTAATTATTTGTATGAACATATATATAGAAATTTAATTAATTTAGGTGACTATTTAACTCATGCCCCAAATGGGAGTCAATGACCAATCATGTTTCAATGAATTTTGTTTTACAACCAATCACAGTCACGTTTCACCCCAATATTTATTACTTAAGTTTGTCATATTAAAGAAAGCTCTTCCTTTTTAATATTCTGAACAGGTCATAGCATTATTTTGCAATGACTGATTCTTTAAGAAATATGTTGAATATAGCAATTTATATATTAAGGGGTTATTTTATTTATTTATTTAATGCAGGGCACATGAAATACAGATCATTCACCCATATATATTAAGGTGTAAGAATCCTAGAATGACCACAGACCAGGTGCCACAAAAAATGATATTAAATATATATAACATGTACAAATCTAATTTAATTGCAGTAAGAAGTGATAATAAAGTATCACAATGGCAGGAAATTCATACAGGAGTGAGACAAGGATGCTCTCTATCACCACTTTTATTTATCATAGTATACGAATCTGATAGTTAGAGAATGGAGAGAACAACGTCAAGGACATATACAATTGAATAGAAATATGAAATTAGATACATTCATTTTTGCAGATGATGTAGCATTAGTGGCACCCTCAGAGTATGAATTACAATATTCAGTATATCATTTTAACAAAATGGCCATAAAATATAACATGAAAATCAATACAGAGAAAACAAGAAGTAATGGCTTTTCAAGGAAAATACCCTGTATGTAGCAAAATTTGTATAGATTCAAAAATACTGGAAAGAGTAAATTCATTTACCTATCTGGGTACACATCAACATATTTGGATGATGTACACATAGCAAATAAAATTATTAATTTTAATAAAACCATGGGAATAATAAATTCAGTAATGAAACTTCGCTAGTCCAGAGAGATACCAGAATATGGTTATACAAAACCTTAGCAAGACCTGCACTTTGCTATGGCAGAGAGGCATGGACTATGAGGAAAGGAGAAGAGAGCAGAATAATTTCTAGTGAAATGAGATTCATGAGGTATACAGCAGGATATACCAAATGGGATCACAAATGCAATGACAATATTTTGAAGGAACTACGTTTAGAACTGGTTATTGAGTACATACATAGATACCAGAACAACTGGATGAATCGTTTGCGACGAATGAGTTCAGATAGAGTTCTCAAGGCCATGCTTTGTTATTGTCCAACAGGGAAGAGATCTCTGGGCCATCCAAGGAAGCGCTGGATACAAAATTCATCAGTGAGATCGTAACAGGCTTATAGGCCTAAGATTGGTTGGATGAAGAAGAAAGAAGAATCCTAGAATGCATGTGGCTCCCAGATTATATATATAGTACACGAATATAACTAGATACCGCTTGTGAGATATCATAGAAAAAAAATTGGTAGCAATTGATTATACCACAATAAAAAGAAACCACTGTTTGCACTTTCTTAAACGTATTATTTCCCAGGTATTTACGTTCTGGAAAAATATAATTGACATATTTACATCATAGGACATCAGAAATTAATTAATAACCTATAATGTTGGTTATAAACAATTTGATGTGCTTAATTTTTTCTCCACTAGGGTGCATTCTTACAATATTATGATCCTATTTGGCAATAAATAACATGATCTGGTTGCAGTGATGAACAAATGAAATCTAACAAAGTTTCTCATTTGTTTTCAAACATCACCATTTATATTAAATATATAAATATTTTAAAATAGCTATATTTAAATAATGATTTGTGAGTAAACATCTTAATTTTATTTGTTAAATAGATTTTAAAATTCTCTAGATAAATTGGAAATCACTCGTGGCATTACACATGATAAATAGTGTCAATACACTTTCAAATAGATTTTTTTTCTAGCCCTTCATCACTACCAGAAAAGATCATTGCACAATTCTTCTATAGTAGAAATGGAGAATAGATTAGCACAGTGTAAAGCTAATTAAAGTGATAATGGTCAGATTTTCAAAGCCACAATTTGTCAAAATATTTGCACAGGAAGTGGTAATAACAAAGTTGAGGAGTTTATTTATGAAAAGAGTAAATACTTTTTAACTTCCTTTTTCATAGTGACTTTCTTAAAATTAATCATTATGGTAAAATTTCAAGATCAACTGCAAAGATATGCTAGTGAGTACTGATATTCAATCTTCTTCTTCTTCTTCACTTCCTGATTTAGGCATTGATTGCCTGTTCCGTCTTCACTAATAGATCTAAGACCATCTCTTCCGAGGACGTCCGACATCTCTTCTTCCTCTCAGAAAATAATGTAAGATTTACATGTTCTTTCCACTGTTTCTTGTTATTAGATATATTTTCATTTATGGAGTAGATCTGCAGTTCTTCACGAATATCATTGTTTCTTATCTGGTCCATTCTAGTACACCCTTTTACTCTTCTTAAAAATTTCATCTCAGTGCTTGGATTTTACTTTCTTGTTTGATAGTGATAATACAAGATTTGCTCCCATATAAAAGGAAACGGACTGCCATTGTTTTATAAAATTTTAATTTTGTTTGTTTATGGGCTTTATTATGCAATGTTCTATTTATTGTGCTACAAATAGCTTGGAACTTACTGATATTTGATATTTACTGTAAAAATTCTCATTTTTTACTGACATTTTGTTCATAAATATTATTATATTTATTTTATTAATAATATAATAAATTATCAATGAAATAACTAGTAATAATAATTAAAAAAGTTATACGCTTATGTCATTCAGATTAAAAATGATATATTTGGAGACAATTCAATACCAATATTGTATGTTTTTGTGTTATTTGAATTACAAAATATCTTTAACTTTTATAGGAATTAATCACTATGAGGTTTAATTTATGGTGAAATTAAATGTTTCTTACCTTTCCTCATATAAATCTTCTAAGTAGATCGCGATTTTGAGACCATAACGGTCTCATCTTCAGTACAATCTTGGCGACTGATGTTATGTCGATCGGAAGAAACTCTTCTTCTTCCCTCTGTTGGTGGACCGATGAACCTCTGGAGCAGGTCAAAATTTGCAGGAATTTCGAAGTTCATAAGTTTTCCTTTGTTTTTCTGAATGTGGATCTTTTCCCAAACCGTGAGTTCCTTTTGTTTGTCTATTTGTTTAATTAGACTGGCTTTTGATTCAATTAAATGTTTTTCGGACAAAGCATGAGCAGCTACTGCTGATTTTTCCACCTCTCCATTTTTTATGTTTCTAAGATGTTCTTTCATCCTTGTTTTCAAATTTCTTTTCGTTTTTCCAATATAAATTTTGTCACAATCCCTGCATTTGATCTGATAAATTCCTGATTTGTTTTCATTTTCAATTCTCTCATTTTTATTGGTTTTAATTATCCTATTAAAGTTGTATTCATTCTTTGGTGCTAATCTTGCATTAAACTTTTTGAAATTTATGGTGTTTCAATGGATGGTAAGTGAATTTCTTGAATTTTATTTTTTCTGTTCCTTTTATAAGTGTGCTTTCATTAATTAATTTTTGTCTTTTAAATTTATTTATTTTCTTGTGTACCATATTTTCTTCATAACCGTTATCTATTGCAACATTTCTTTTTCATAGTTTTCTTTGCTCATAGGTGTATATATATATATATATATATATATGTATCTAGTTTGACACATAGATTGGTAAATACACCTATGAGCAAAGAAAACTATGAAAAAGAAATGTTGCAATAGACAACGGTTATGAAGAAAATATGGTACACAAGAAAATAAATAAATTTAAAAGACAAAAATTAATTAATGAAAGCACACTTATAAAAGAAACAGAAAAAATAAAATTCAAGAAATTCACTTACCATCCATTGAAACACCATAAATTTCAAAAAATTTTCAAAAAGTTTAATGCAAGATTAGCACCAAAGAATGAATACAACTTTAATAGGATAATTAAAACCAATACAAATGAGAGAATTGAAAATTAAAACAAATCAGGAATTTATCAGATCAAATGCAGGGATTGTGACAAAATTTATATTGGAATGGAAAAACGAAAAGAAATTTGAAAACAAGGGTGAAAGAACATCTTAGAAACATAAAAAATGGAGAGGTGGAAAAGTCAGCAGTAGCTACTCATGCTTGGTCCGAAAACATTTAATTGAATCAAAAGCCAGTCTAATTAAACAAATAGACAAACAAAAGGAACTCACGGTTTGGGAAAAGATCCACATTCAGAAAAACAAAGGAAAACTTATGAACTTCGAAATTCCCGCAAATTTTGACCTGATCCAGAGGTTCATCGGTCCACCAACAGAGGGAAGAAGAAGAGTTTCTTCTGATCGACATAACATCAGTCGCCAAGATTGTAAATTGCGATCTACTTAGAAGATTTATATGAGGAGAGGTAAGAAACATTTAATTTCACTACAAAATATCTTACTTATAATATGTAAAAAAAAAAGTTTTATTTTCACTTCATCATCATCATCATCATCATCTTCAAGGTATGGGCCTGTTGGCCCGTTCTGCTCCCCGGTGCACTATATGCTGCAGGTGCAGGTCGTCTTTCCAATGACATTTTGGTCTTCCTACACTTCTTCAGCCTGGAGGCCTTTATTTTCACTTTAAAATTATAATGGTAAATACAATTTTGCCACTTTTACAATTGTCTATGAAGAAAGCACCAACATTCTTAGCAAGTAGTTTAAGAATAGCTTCTGCCTGGTGATGAATAGAAGAATTAGGGCCAATCTAATTTGTGCATGGAACTTAGATTTAAGAAATGTGTAGCAGTATAAGGACATTATTTTCAACATCTTCTACGATAGAAGTAGGTATCTGAAGTTGGGAAGTCTGCACACTTTAATTAAGGGGTAATGTAAATGAGACTTTATTGGGTGATGTCTTGCTTCCAGTCTGCTATGTTCTTGGCAGATTAAAAATAATGGCATTGTACACCATAAAAATAATTTCATTAAAAATAATCTTAATACTACAAGTGGCAAGAGATGTTAGAATTATTTTAATTTCCATAATTTGATATTATTTCCCAATATTAAGTCTATAGCCATATGGTATTTTCTGATGAAATATCAACTTTCAAATATTAATGTTTTTATTATTAATTTAACACATCTCATTGAAGGATAAATAGAATTTGAAGAGAAAAATTTTTGCCCAAACTGGGACCTGAACCTAGATAAATAGAATTTGAAGAGAACAATTTTCGCCCAAACTGGGACCCGAACCTGGGACCTTTGGTTTACTGTACCAATGCTCTTACCAACTGAGCTATTGGGGTGAGTTCCCATCAAGATGCAAATTTTTCTCTTATATACGTTGTAATTCCCTTCATATCCTTCAATGAGATGTGTTAAATTAATAATAAAAATATCAATATAAGCCCTACTGGTTTTTTAAAAGTAATGTTTAAATTCCCAAAAAAGTCTTCTTAATCAAGAAGCCGCCATTTGCATAAGATGAAGCCACAGCTTCAAGCATTTGGTATGCAGGAATTACAACATATATAAAAGGAAAATTTGCATCTAGATTGGAACTCGCCCCGATAGCTCAGTTGGTAAGAGCATTGGTACGGTAAACCAAAGGTCCCGGTTTGGGCAAAAATTTTTGTCTTCAAATTTAATTTCAAATATGAGTTATTATTTATTGATGCTTTTTAACATCTCAGGTTATTGGATGTGAAAGCGCCAACAGCCAACAAATTTTGCTGAGGCCTATTAATGATGTTCCATAAATCTATGTAATAGCTTCGTTTTCCTTTTCCACAGGATTTTTATTTCCTTAAAATGCATGAAATTATTTAATGTAAGGAGTATAAAGATAAGTATAAAATTATTTTATCTACTATTGTTATCAAACTACACAATTCAATTTATCCTTAATGGGCAACGAAAGCACATCATATTTCCATAAAACACAAAACACGCATAAATTATAAAACACAGCATTAATAAAACCTGAACCATGCTCACACAGGAATGTACTTCGTTGCAATTTTCATTTGTTAACCGGGACTTATAATATTACAATTATAAAATTCGTACCTGTTGTCTTCAACTAAAACACACTTCTGTTTATAAAACATCATCGAACATTAAAAAATATCTTTGGCCTATCATTCTGCAATGTCCACCGCTGTGGTCTCGAGTTAGCATGCTGCCTTGTCACGCAGCAGGCCCGGGTTCGATCCCCGGTCGGGGCAGTTTTTTATTGGGGTTTTTCCTCACCTGTAAGACAAATGTCAGGAAAACTTTAAGACCCAAACAGTCCCCGAAATCATATGGTCATCATCATCATCCTTATCATTATCAACATCACCATCATCATCCCTCAGCAGCGCGGAAAGCTGCAAGCTGAGCATGGCAGTGAAGGACCTACCTTCAGGCAGAATTACTATGGATGGATGGATCATTCTGCAAAAATATTATTAAAAGAAACTTCCAGAAAGAATTGATGGAGCACTTTAAAACACAAAGTAATGAGAACTCATGGGTGACTATCTTGTGGAATAAAAACTTAATCACCTGAACAACCAAGGCATGAAGCAGTAGCAACAGGCCATGACTATCTGACAGCATCCCTACACAAAATTGGAATCTTCAACTCTCCAAATTGTATGCTGTGTCAAGATAATAACTCAACAATGGACAAAGACCACCTTACTAACTGTGAGGCTCTCAAGATGTCACCTACAAGAACTCTGGCTGGACTCTATGGGGAAGCAAGAGAGCAAATGGAACACATCCAACTTAATGGGCATTACAATGCTACTACATTAAAAATATAGGCCTTTCAGAAGACAGTCTTCCATTATCAGCATCTACAGTGATACTGAAGGTTTTAGCAGATTTTATACAGCAGATTCAGTCGATGACTGAACCCACCATATAAAATCTATTAAAATATATAGTACCATTGTATGTGCTGATGATGGGGGACTGTCTTCTGAAAGGCCTACATTTTTAATGTTTGACAATGTTTTATAAACAGATGTTTGATTTAGTTGAGGACGACTGACACAACAGGTAAGAATTTTATAATTTTAATCAATAACCTCAACTGTGGATGAGGGAAGTAGATTATACAGGGAATGATTGGAAAGCATTAGCTCAGGATAGGGATGTATGGAAAGCTCATGTCTGCGTGGCCATGAACCTATGGGTTCAATAGTGCCAGTGAGTGAGTGAGTAAGTAAGTAAGTAAGTAAGTAAGTAAAGTAAGTAAGTAAGTAAGTAAGTAAGTAAACTCAACTGTGGTTCTCATGAATTTTAAAAGTATTGAAATTATAAATTAGTAAAACTTGCATTGTTAAACTCATTACAACTAGCATTTGTTAAATTTAGATCAATCACGTGAAGGATCAAGTAGGCTTTCACCGAGTTGAATATACTACAATTTATAATGAATTTATTTCCAGAATTATTAAAATTATTTCCATTAATACAAGAAACAGATAAAATATTCTAGAATTCATGTCACAAAATAAGCTTCAGTAGCTTGTGGGTCTTAAAACTTGCAACTTAAATATCTTAACTGCATAGTCTGATAAATTTGCAAAAGAAATAATTGCACCTAAGTAAAAAAACAGGAAAATAATAAAATTGTGAAATAACTACAACTGATTGAAATTTATTATTCTGGTATTCTTACACTGGATTAGTCACTGATTCATAAGCTAAACAGTCAAAAAAATAAGATTCAATGCTGTATTAGATTCTGAAAGAGAGCTTTCTATTTAAATTAACTTTATATGCAGATTTTTAAATACAGTGTAGCCACAAATGAATGGTACTTATTTATGTATATATTATGAAGACACTATTTGTGATAGAAAAACATACGAGACAACATTGGATAGAAAAACTCTCAAAGTTTAATTGTATTAAAATTAAAAAAAAAAATTCAATATGGGAACCGCGTGTCACATGCTATATGTCCAGGCGATAGCCAAGTTCTTCCATATTCAATATAGCAATTGACATCTATTTTCTCCATGTGGGCATTTTATGTGCTATTCTAACTTTGATGCACATTTGCAGTAATGTAAACTATGAGAGCTTCTCTATCCAATGTTACCCCTCATATTTTTCTATCATAAATATGGTACATAATCTACTTCTATTCATTTGTACTTACATTATACGTATTGCCATAATTCTAAAAAAAATTGTCAAGTACAATTGAAAAAAAAAAAAAGCAAAATAAAACTAAAGTTCTTTTACTAACATTCAAATAACTAACTGGTATTTTTAATTTTTTTTAAGTAAAATTAAATTAAATTTAATAAAATATAATATGAACAAATTGCTTAAAATACTTAGAGAATTACTAATAAATTTCTAATATTGTACTACTACAGTTTAATGAAAGGAAATAAGTACTTATATGAAGGCTCAAAGATGAAAATTAATTAGTTATATCCCAATCAATATTTCAAGCCCTAAATTTTAAAACTATCTGCGTTAATCAAGATTTTGATTATTATAATCTATAATTTAATTTCTTTATAAAATTTATCAATTTATATATTAAAACCACTTTTAATGAATGGGACAATAACACTACCGGTATGTAAATATAATAAATAAAACATATTAAATAAAATCCACAATTTGTTAAAACTTTGATAATATTAATTGCATTTCTTTTCAGAATATTCTGTGTATATTTGGAAATAGATACAATACCACATCAGCAGCTGTATTTCTAAAGATGGATAAAGTATTTTTATGTTTTATTTTAGTATTATCATACACATTTTACTTCATGATTCTTCCATAGGGTAAAAAGAGAGAATATTTTAATCATTTTGATAAATATAATATTGGTATTAATGATTTACTTCTAAGCTAAGAATTGCCAAAATTTTAAGTATTTAGATAAATATACTATTTGGTATTAATGGTTTATTAACATTTTTCTCAATAAATACTGATAAAATTTTAAGAACTTTGATAATTATGCTATTTAGTAATAATGGTTTATTACCAGTAATTTTTTTCTAAGCTAAATATTACCAAAAATTTAAGCATTTTGACAAATACACTATTTAGTAAATAATGATTTATCAGTTTTTTCTTCTAAGCTACAAACTGCTAAAATATTAAGCATTTTGATAAAAGTTTTATTTAACACTTGTTCTGGGGGGTAAAGGCGGTCATCACGCAGGGCTGACAACCCGGCTGACATAAAGTACCGATTGTATAGAAAAGTGGGAGCCTTAACCTCCTACTACCCCAAGGGCCTACGGGCCCTGTTGTGGGATCACTTTACTTTACTTTTTTAATATTAATTATAGCTTTCTGTATTAATATTTTTCTCTAATAAGGTAAATATTGACAACATTTTAAACATTTTGTTAAACATGTTATTTAATATTAATGGTTTATTATTATTTTGCTCTAAGCTAAAAATTGCAAACATTTTAAGTATTTTGATAATAATGTAACACTTAGTATTAGTTTTCCTCTAAACTAACAAATGCCAACATTTTAAACAATTTGATAAAATTAACAATTGTTTAGAGATTCCCAGAAAACTACTGTTCCGAATTATGTTCCTCATAATTACACATAATAGGCATACCTACACTATATGAATATACAAATATTTTATGCATTTAATAGATTAAATTTTGGTAATTAACATTATAATTTTTATATGGATTAAATTTTATGCTGATTACAAAGATAAAAAATGCAACACCCTCAAGGACTATGTTTGTTGGCATGGTATAAAGTGCACATACTGAGGGATTGTAGTGTAAGTGATTAATTTGTCACGGTCATCGGCGATCAGATGGCACTCAGGAGGCCTGTCTTTGTGCCCTCTGTTTTGACTCCACAGGCAGTATCTGTGGTGCTTTTAGGGCCAGTTTCACCAACAGAGGCAACTGTATTACGCCAGTTTAAGCTATGCATTATACACAGGGTAAACTGGCATAATACAGTTACCTGTGTTGGTGAAACCGGCCCTTAAGGTGAACAGTGTTTGTAACATTCACTCCAGAGTACAACTATGTCCTGCTAGCGAAAACATACTCCTGTTGAACAACTTCAGCCATTTGAATGAGTTTGCATTGTAGGCATGCGGAAAGCAGTGGTCTATGGAACATTCTCACACTCGTAGACCAGGTTTTGGATGACCATATAATACAGATGTACACACTGTGCAAGCAACAGTGGATTTATAAATCGTCAAGAACCTACATCAACTCTGGTGCAACATATGAAACAGAGGGGTCACAAGATCGACCTCACAGGATCTAGAACGTTGGCTAAAATAGATCATGAAAAATCAAGAATCTACAGAGAAGCAATAGAGATTGAGAAAAGGCCACATTCCATGAACACCCAAGATGATGCTCAAAGATTACCATCTACATGGAAAACTGCTCTCGCTGCCCACTATGTCATCCCCAGGACAGCGAAGAAGACATGAAGAAAACCACGGTTGGGCAACATGGAGTGTGGTCGATGTTTGGATGGGTGTATGGCTTCCGAAACGGACCACACTGAAAACTGAAGGTGTTTAACTACATAAGAACTAAACCTTGGATGGGTGTACGGCTTCAGAAACGGACCACACTGAAAACTGAAGGTATTTAACTACATAAGAACTAAACCTTGGATGGGTGTATGTCTTCGGAAATGGACCACAGCGAAAACTATGTATTTTATTATATAAGACCTTAACCTGTGACTTGAACTTATCATTCCTTGATAATAGCATGTGGGATCATGCCAAAACGTTGGAATCAGTGGTCAGAGGCCGAACTTGAATCCAAGATGCGGATAACCCAAGAAAACTTTCATATTCATACTTATATCCGCGAAAATCTGCAATATAACACACACACACACACATATATATACATACACACACACACACACACACACTCACTGTGCCCATGAAGTCCAGCAACAGTTTCCTTAATTTATTATGCAAAAAAGAAATTATACAGCTTTCATAACATATATGTATAGGTATATGTCATTGCACAGAAACTCAAATGGTGTCACAATAACTCAATATGAGAATTGTGTATGACTCGGCTGATGTCCAAATTAATCAAACCCTTTGGAGCATATCATCTGTGAAAGTAGCAAATTACTTAATCCTATGCTTTAATTCTTCTGGATTTGTGGTAAAATTGACACATATACATAAGTATGTATCTCCTCAGGAAGAAGTAACAGAGTGTCAAATCCAGGAATCAGGGTGGCCATTTTTCTAAATGTATATTTCTATTCCCTTTACAAGATGCCCCAAGTATGGCAAATATGGAAATTATGGGCACTGATGGTAAATATCCAAACAATGAAAACAAAACCATTTGAATTCCTCTTCAATGAGATATAAATATTGTCACTCATTGCAGTGATATTAAACCAAGAGTTTCTCTAAATTTTTCCTTTTTCACCAAATCTCTAAAGTTCCTTTTTACACCTGGTTAATAAACTAAACTTTCATAATTACCTATTCTTTGATCCACAGATAGCAAATCACTGGTCTTTTGCCAACACCATTACTCAAATCACCTCATTACTGACTCCCAAACAGCTCTGCAGGCAACTAAGGTATTACATGGATGGGAAAAGCCAATTAAGCTTTACTCAGAGCTCCATGAGGTTATTTTACAAGATCGAAAACAATGTTTATTCTGCCGTTATGCTTGCTCTCAATATAACAATAAATCAAAACACTGAACTTTTGGATTAACTTGTCCGGTTCTGCCAGGATTTGTCATTTGCTGGCAGTCATACCAGTGACAAAAACATGGAGGCAGCAACATATTCCCCTCGCATCTTGCCTCACTCTAAGCCCACAAACTGATTACCAGGGGGTTCATAAAGAGAAAACGCACTTCCACACTTCCAAAGCTTGTCTATGTGAGATCTTCATGGTAGAAATACAATTAATTCCTCATTCAAAATTTGCAATTCATAGGGAAAAAAAATATAAGGACATTATTAATATAAGGACTGTTCGCTATGTTCGTAAGTGCAATTGAGCATGTAGGATGTGCTGCCTCTGATCATCCCTCATATTGACACACATGCATGTGAAGTCACCAGCTGACAACGAGATGTGGGAGTAAACGTGTCTTTCACTTTCCAGTCTATAGTGATTTAATTTTCGCCAGAAGTTTCAAGGTCGTCATTGTATCTCCCACCAGATGGCATAAACAATCACTCTAACTCCGTGCAGCTGTGCAGTCGTATTCATGGTAATCCAAGAGCTTTCTAAGCCTGTTCTTTCATGGAGTATTTTTTAATAGGAAATATAATAGACGACAACAGAATTAATACTATCTTGTAAAACATATCTTATAAAAAAAATTAAGCCTTTGCAGATATTGACATATTATTATTTCTAACTACTGAGTAGGGATGTGAAGTAACCTCGATATGGTGCACATGGGAGCTGCAACACACACAATGGGAACCACTAATCTAGCCAAGTAAAGTACAGATAGACTTGGCAGTATTGTTGCAAACAAGAGACAAGTTAAAATAATACTTTTTACAATGGGGCCCTCTTATTCATAATTTTTAAGAATACAGTAAAAGCTCCTTATTTACAGTTCCTTTATTTGCGGTTTCATTATTCACAGATTAAAAAATTGCGACACAGTTCCTGTATTTGTGGCTAAAAATTTCTTTATTCGCAGATCCAGTCGGTATATTAGAAGGATTAGTGTCCTTTATTAACCATCAGCAGTTTTTTTTCTGCAGGCAGGTGCCAAGGCAGCTTTTACAAATAGTGATTCAAATCAAATGGACAAATAAATATCAAAACAAAACAAACCTTATTGTCAGTAACTCTAAAGTTCATTGTTAAAAGCTGTTGTCATATTTCACGTGCCGATATGTACTTTGATAAATGCCTCATCACCACGATTGGTATATTATTGTTTCAACTTGTCATTCGTTGCAATAATTTTGATTGAATAACACGTGTCTCTTGTGCTATGTTCCCAATTTACAATGTTGAATAAAAGGAAAGAAGAATTAGTACCAAAGAGAAAGAAAAAATAGTATTGCCGCTTAAAGTAAAAATAGAAATGCCTGACCGTTTATACTCGTTGGCGAGTCATTTGCATCTATATCACGCTGTTTCAATGTTAAGGAACCAAGAAATCCAAAGACAAAATAAAACAATCTATCGAAGAATTCACAGCTGAATATCAATCTTAATCGAAAGATCTTTTAAAGCGGCAAAACAGGTAAAAATTACTAAGTTCATTAAGTCCTTGCCTAAACCTCACAGTAATAATTAATAGAAATTGTTCAAAATCTCTCATTAATTGATTTTATTTTATTCTGTAATCTTGGAACGTATCCCCTATACACACATACAAATTACCATTCCATATTCGCAGTTTCTGTATTTGCGGAACATATCCCCCGCGAATAAGGAGCTTTTACTGTAATGTTTTATCACCAATGAGGTAACTATTTAAGTTAAATTGTACAAATTTACCTGAGTTACCCAGTTGTACCCAACTATGGATTTCAATTCTGTAGGTCTTTTGAACTCTCAATCATCAACAACATTTACTGAAGTAAATGCTTGTGTGAGGATTTGATAAAGGGGGTAGTTCTCAGTAGCTAAACAAAAACTTACCCACTGACACAATCTTCACATGAACTACACTTGAGTAAATGCTGATAATGACTGACTAATTCAGGTATGCTTTTACGTAAAATTTTATCACCACACTTTATATCCTTCTTCTACTTCTTCTTCTTAGATCAGTTTTGGGAGCTTCTTCATTTCATCCTCAGTATTTTCGCAACTTCTTATTATGTCATCCTGAAGAGCTGCCTCCTGTTCCTTCTATTGGTAGACTGAATAATCTTGAAATCAAACCATTTTCCCTGAGAATTTCAAAGTTCATTAATTTCTCTTTTCTCTTTTTAGTGTACTGTATAGTTTTTTCCCAAACCATGAGCTATTTGGGTTTTCTATTTGTTTTATAATTGATATTTGTTTTATTAATATAACAATAGAAAAACCCAAAGGGCTCATTGTTTGGGAAAAATCTACAGTACATTAAAAAAAATATATATGAAAAGGAGAAATGAATGAACTTTGAAATTCCTGGGGAAATGATTTGATTTCAAGGTTCTTCAGCCCACCAACAGGAGCAGAAGGTGACTTTTGAAGATGACATAACAATGGCCATGAAAATACTGAGGATGGAACCAAAGAAGTTACCAAAACTGGTCTATGAAAAAAATGAGGTGAGGTGATAAAATTTTACTTAAATAAATAATAGCTTAAAGTGTTAATTCCTAAAAAGTAAAATGTTTTTACTTATACTTATACCTCAATCTTATTGCCAATGTTACCACTCTTCAATACAACAAGACAAGTCTAAATTTCCTTTAGCCAGATTAAAATTTTTTTTGCAGTGCCAACTTTATAAAATTCAGCCTGGTCTTCAGATAGAACTAAATAGCTAAAAATTTGATTACTGTGGGGGCAAAATGCCAATATGGTAAGTCAACTTCTCACTCTTTTGCAGGATAACAATTTGAAGTTAGAAACCAAGTAATTTACCCCTGAGAGAAAAATCTTTAATGTTTTCAGTGATATGTTTTTTTTCTTTAACCCTTAAATTCATAATGTACCCTATAGGATACATCAGTTGGTTTAATTAAATTAATATTTTAAATAAATCAGAAGAAAATGAACAAAAAGAAACCATTAAAATTTATCGGAGAACATATTGTTTAAACAACTCACCTCATAGGATTCATGCTTCCATGATATCGCGATTTCAAACATAGTCATGTTCATCGTCAGCCATAACTCCGACTGATGAAATTCTTCGGCCGTTATGGCTGACGATGAACATGACTATGTTTGAAATCGCGATATCATGGAAGCATGAATCCTATGAGGTGAGTTGTTTAAACAATATGTTCTCCGATAAATTTTAATGATTATACCTCATAATGTTTACTTCCCAACATTAATTAAATATAAAAAGAAACCACTTAAATGTGTGTCTAATTATACAATATATCTAATAATAAAAGTTATACAAGATTCTGTTTTACTGCGGTCCACCACATTTAAATAACTAACACAAGAAATTTGTGTTTTGCCAATTTAAGGGTTAAAACACACGAACTACACCTCTCAAGCTCTACATAGGGTTGATAATTTATTTTATCCCATTTACTGACCTATCTCCATTTTCTCCTGGAGTCTTAAAATTAGATAATTAAAAATTAAATATATTCAACTGTGGTATTATAAAGAATAAATATTCAATAATAACATCTAACACTTATCACTATTGATGCTGGGGGACCTGACAAGCTTATCACATGTTAAAATTCGCCGGAGAAAATTTTGTTTAAACAACTCACCTCATAGGATTCATGCTTCCATGATACCGCAGTTTCAAACACAGTCGTGTTCATCCTCAGCCATAACTCCAACTGACGAAATTCTTCAGCCGTCAACTGTTCTATTGTTGCCATCTTCAGTGCTGCCATCTATGGTTGAATTTATGAACTTTGAAATTAAAGTAATTTCGTTAGGGATATCAAAATTCATTGATCTATCTTTATTTTTCTGAATGTATATTTTCTCCCAAACTGTCAATTCCAAAGGCTTCTCTACTTGTTTTAAAAAGTTTAGCTTCTCTTCCAATTTTATGATGTTCTAATAAACTATGTGCAGCAATTGCATATTTTTCAATTTCACAATTTTTAATATTTCTGAAATGTTCTTTTGTCCGAATTTCTAAATTCCTTTTTGTTTTTCCTATATAAACTTTATTGCAATTCTCACAACTTATTTGATACTTAGGAAAAACAAAAAGGAATTTAGAAACTCGGGACATAACATTTCAGAAATATTAAAAATTGTGAAACTGAAAAATCTGCAATTGCTGCACATAGTTTATTAGAACATCATAAAATTGGAAGAGAAGCTAAACTTTTAAAACAAGTAGAGAAGCCTTTGGAATTGACAGTTTGGGAGAAAATATACATTCAGAAAAATAAAGATAGATCAATGAATTTTGATATCCCTAACGAAATTACTTTGATTTCGAAGTTCATAAATTCAACCATAGATGGCAGCACTGAAGATGGCGACAATAGAACAGTTGACGGCTGAAGAATTTCTTCAGTCGGAGTTATGGCTGAGGATGAACACGACTGTGTTTGAAACCGCGGTATCATGGAAGCATGAATCCTATCAGGTGAGTTGTTTAAACAAAATGTTCTCCGATAAATTTTAATGATTATACCTCATAATGTTTACTTCCCAACATTAATTTAATATTATCACATGTTACCCTTATACTGGCTGGATGACCATCCATCTCTGTGATTAACACATGTGGATGTGAGGCCAACAACCTTCTAGACCTGTTGTGCCATGGAATTTGAGTATTGATCAAGTATACACAGAGTAAGGATTATGTAGAGAAGGAACTGCATACAGTGACACCTAAAAATTTTGCTTGAACTACAATAAACGATTGAGTGTTGGCACTTTTAGTCCATGTTTTCATGTTAACAGAATTTGCAACTACTGGAACAAATGCAAGGCACATGGCATATTCCTACATAGAGGAAATATTTACTCTATAGTTCCTATACGACACATGGGATTATGTTGTACTATTCTAATTCATAACTTTATCACCAGATGGTCCTGGATTTCATAACAGTACAACAACAAGTGTAATAGCTGTCAGCTGCTTATGACATAAAATATGCGAAACTTGTCTACTTTCTCTATGAAGTATATTTCAACATTACTGGCTGGGCTCAAGCTAAACAAGTCCTTAAATTTAGCACTGCTGTACTATTCTATCAATAAATTAATTACTATATCCGAATAAAGATAAATAAATTGTTTATCTAAATTAAATCTATTATTCAATAATAGAATTTTATTAAAACAAAATATTCAAAAAGTCTGAAAAGATAATTTTTTTAAACTATGTTTTCTAATCTTTTTTTCCTTGTTAATATATTTTAAAATATCATATGGCTTTATCAATATAAAATAAAAATAATGATCACAAACTTTACATCTCAACTCAAAATATGATCATCATCCCCATACTTAATCTTTCAAATGAGCTGCTGACATCAGCTTTCCTTGTGCCTTGATGGAGGGTGAATGAACTTTCAGATCAAATCTTGCTAGTCAAGAACTTAGTATCAAACAGTTGGAATTCAGTTGATAATGGAGATATTGATCTCTGATACATGTTCAGGTAAGAGGATCATATTTTGTGAGGTAAGGTGTAAACATTTTTATTCTTATTTTTATTTTATTAATATTTGACCACAGTGTCACTTCTCATTAACTTTTTTATTAAAAAAATGGTTTTATCTACTCTATTTCTTAAAGATTATGGTAAACATGACAAAACTAATCAAGCTGGCATGTTATATACAACATATCTTAGTTATATACTTCACACCTCAATTCATAAAATATGCTTTTCTCACCTGATACGTTTGGAAAGCCTTTCTTTGTTTTCACCTTCAGCTATGCTCCAACTTTTTGAATTGAGTCATTAACTCCTTGATTTCTTTTGCCACTTGATGCAGCTTGAATGAACTTCAAGATTAAATCTTGGTTGCCGGAAACTTTAAAATTCACGGTCCTGTCCTTGTTCTTCTGAATGTTTTTTATCTTTTCTTATATTGTTAGTTCTATTGGTTTTTCTAAATGTTTTAATAATTTAGTTCCTTTTCTAGGAATTAAAACTATAAGGTATTATTTATCCAAGTAAAATGTTATTACCTTAAGAAGATTGTGAGGTGAGGTAATAACATTTTATTTAAATAAAAATTTAGTTCATTTCAAGTTATGTGATCCTTTATCAAAAGATGAGCAACTACTGCCAATTTTTCAATTTTACCAATTTTAATATCTCTGAAATGTTCTTTAATACAAGTATCCAAAGAAGAAACAAAAAAAAAATTGATATTCATACTAAAGAACACTTTAGAAATATTATAAATTGTGAAATTGAAAAATCAGCAGTAGCGGCTCATCATCACTACAGGATCATATAACTGAAAAAGAAGCTAAACTGTTAAAAAATGTAGAAAAACTATTAGAAATAACAAAAATAAAATGTACATTCAGAAGAACAAGTACAGGACCATACATTTTTTTTAAATTCCCAGGAAGCAGGAATTGATCTTGAATCGTCAAGAGGGAACAAAGATGATTGATCTTGAAGTTCATTCAACTCTCACTAAGTGGCAAGAAGAAAGCTAGTGTTAGTAACTCAATACAAACAGTCCAAGTTTTTTTATTTATAAATGAGTTTGAGAAAATGTTTTTATATCTCACCTCATAAAGTTACATGTTTTCAAGATACAGGTTTCAAAGGTCATTCAACTTCATTTTCAGTCAAACTTCAACATTTTCACACTACTTTATATAAAACATTTTCTCCAACTCAAACAGTTGGAGTTTGACTAAAGATGAAGGTGAATGACTTTTGAAAGGGGTATCGTCAAAACATGCAACTTTATGAGGTGAGATATAAAAACATTTTCTCCAACTCATTTACAAATTGAAAATACCTCATAGTGTTACTTTCCACTGTAATTTTGATTAAAGTCAAAATGAAGACAAAAGCAAAGTCTTTTAAAACATATCATGTGAGAAAAGCATATTCTATGAGGCAAGGTGTGAAGTTTCCAATTCATATTTATATAATATTCATAATTTACCTCGTAGTTTCACTTCACATTACAATTATATTAAAAAAAAGTTAGTACACTTTATTTAAATTATATTCACCAATGTAATCTATATTTAACACTTCAAATCATAATGTTTAAGAACACCGAACCTAATAGTGAGCTTGCTTACAAAAAAATTATAAAAAAAACAACTGAACGTGTGAAACTACCTGCTGCTGATTTGTTTTCTGCTCACTAACCTGAGGCAGAGGGAGAAGTTTTTGTGTACTACGACTGACCTGTAGCAGAGAGCCATCAGAGCAAATACTATGAAAACCCCCCCTACCACCGACATCAGCATTACAACTAGGAACACTGTGTTCGTACTATGGTAGTTCTCTGCACAACAACAAAACCATCAAAAGTTGCCATGCATTTATTGTAATTCCATCATCACACATTATTGTAATTTTTCAATATAATAATGTTATAATTGTACAAAATTTAACAAGTCATAATATTAAAATTTCAATAAAAAATATAATTGTAATTTTATCAAATATCAAATATTGATATTTTATTTCAATTGTAAATATATTGCAATTTTATTAAAATCAATCAAATAATATTCCAAAATTTATAAATTTAATGAGCATATTGATAATAAAATTAAATCAACTACAAATGTTAATTATTATTTTATCCAATTTATAAATTGCATTGAAAAAAAATGTTGAATAATATTGATGAAATTTGGGGGAAAAAAAGTTCTAAAGAAAGATGTTTTAAGGATTTTATTAAAATTACGAAATTAGCAACAAAGAAAGTTCAAAATAACAATTTTAATATGTTCAAACATTTGAAAATTAAATACATAAGCAATAATTCAAAACATGGCAACATTTTGAGGATGAATATATTTATATAGCAATCATTATAGTGGTTTTCAGAGTTTAAAAATTTGTAATAATAAAAATAATATTTGTTCATAAATTTATAGATTTTAATATATGTTTCAAAACATCCAAAAGAAATGTGGGCCAATATTTAAAAAAAATACCACCATAATGTTTCAACCAGTAAATTGTAAAAAAAAAAAATATTAAAAATTTTATCAAAATGGGTATGAAAAAAGTTCATTGAATATTTTAAAGTCACTCACAGTTGGTGTAGTTGAGGCCAGCAGATGACAGATGGTATGCAGTCGGTGCCGTTATGCGTTAGTATGTTCCGTACGTGCATTCATTAAGTTTAAATACATGGGCACAAGTTTTGTTTGTATTGTGTACAAAAATAGTTCCGCAGTTTTTCCAGTGAATGGACGATTGATTGACGAATGTCGGAGCAACCAATCAGTTGTTAGCACAGTTGTAACATGTTGTTTGGTTGGATTTCGGGTCCCAGCGATCCAGCCATTGGCATGCAGACAGAGAGAGATAGAGAGAAGGAAAATAAAAAAAAAAAAGGAAAAAGAGAAAAAAGAGAAAGCACAAATCAGCAACAGTGATGCATCAAAAAATCAATCAACATTGCGTATCAACAATTCCAAATGTTTATCAAAACAATACTGCAACCTCCTACTAAAAAGAAACAAACAATTTTTGTTTGAAATAAATAAACTACACATCTGTACACATCAATAACACAATACAAGAATACAACATAAACAGGAGAAGTCATGTAGCAGTTATTGCAGAAATACAAACACAATGTGATTAATACTTTTAAATTAGCTATATCAGAACTGACCAAGTATAATAAAACAGTATTTACATTTCATATAATTTTTTTTTTGTTAAATAAAATTGAGAGAAAACTGCCGCTTTAATCATGATGCCAAATGTTCTATTAGTTTGTAAATAGGTAAACAAATTTGTGAAAAAAAGTTATATACCAGTATTCAAAAATTAAAAATGAACATTTATAGAAATGTCATAGCTATTTGGATGCAGTAGCTACTTCACTAATGATAAAGTTTTTGATTAACATATGAATGCCACCTACAGATATATTTGCCTTCATTCTTATTTATACGATCCTTTAAAATATTACATCTATTTATTTTTTATGAGACTATGAAAGGGTGATATGATATGATTGAAGTGGGTCCTGTAATAAAATTTCCAAACCCAGTATTTGCTTTGATGACTATGAAAAAATCAGGAATAAGGAAATAAACTTTATAACAAATTGGCCTTACACCAGAGTTTGAACCTGAGACGTTTCCGAATACAAATATCAATGTTACCACCTGAACCAACTCTCTTGGTAGTAAATTCTATTGTCAAATACTTTTAATAAATTTCATTTATGTTAAACACTATAGGAGTTAACTACAATACAGATGTAAATTTACTGCATAACCGTATTCCTCATTCTGGTGCAATTAATAAAATGAATAAAATGTCTAATTTCATAAAAAAAATAAACAAAATAATGATTAGGGAGAAAAATATGAGTGGATTTATTTAGAACAAGAAATGCTTGCTTTGTAAATGTAAAAGATTTCATTCAAAATTCAGCTTCAATATTACTTTTTTTTTTGTTAGAATTTCTAAAATGTTAAATGTTATCCATCAATTCTTTTGTGTGTGTGTGTGTGTGTTAGAGAGAGAGAGAGAGAGACAAATTTGATTACTAATGCAATCAAAGCATTAACTTCACGTACTGTATGCTTTAAAAACTATACTTTTTTTTTATTTTAACTGTCAGCAGGAAAAATAAGATAAGTGTCTCCATTTGTATGAAATAAAATTGTGATTATAACTAATATATTAATTACTAATTTGTAACTAAAATATTTATAATAAATGGTACAGTATAATATTCAAATATAAGCAATAACAAATATTTTTGTGGTATGTAAGTTTCCTCTTTAGCAGAAAAATGTAATTTATGTAATATTGTTTCATCATACTTTGTGCTTGTAAATTACTGATTACCAAAGAAGCTAAAATATTAATATATTCATCACTCTTTAATTAAAGTCTAAGGAATTGCAGTTATGTATCAAATTATTATTTTAACAGGACATACTTACTTTAACATATTAAATCGTAGAGTCTGATTAACAAATTATTTTAAATCTTAGGAAATAATCTTCAATAAATTTACTTAAAATCTTAAAATATTAAAAGCTCAAGAAATTGAAGGCTAGCAACAAATCCAGTTTGTGCAATATATTCCAAATTGCAGAAGAGAATGGAGCAGATGTATGAGAAGATTGAGGGATGAATTCTGATATTTGAAGAGAAAAGTTATATGCTCAGACTGGGGTTTGAATCCAGGACCTTTGGATTTCTAGGCCAATGCTTTACCACTGACAAACTCCAAGTTTTCTCTTATACATGGTTAATTCCCAAGTGCGAATGCTACAAGCATTTGCTCGATTACGCAAATGGCGGCTTCTTATTTAAGAAGATGTTTATTGGGAATTTAAACACAGCTTTATAAAGCCAGTAGGGCTTCTTTCGATGTTTTTATTATTAATTTAACACTTCTCACTGAAGAATAAATTATATTTGAAGAGAAAAATTATACGCTCAGACTGGGATTTGAACCGAGGACCTTCGGCTTTCTAGGTCAATGCTCTACCACTAAGCTACCTGAGAAACTCCAATCTAAATGCAAATTTTTTTCTTATACATTGTTAATTACTAAGCGCCGAATGCTATGAGCATTTGCTCGATCACACAAATGGCGGCTTCTCATTTAAGGAGACATTTATTGGGAATTTAAACACTACTTTATAAAGCCAATAGGGCTTCTTTTGATGTTTTTATTATTGAGCGTATAATTTTTCTCTTCAAATAATATATCCTTCAGTGAGAAGTGTTAAATTAATAATAAAAACAATGAATTCTGATATTAAAATGAGTTAATATATAATGAATACTAAGGCTTTCATGGCCGTCAATATATATATTCCAAAGTTTTTTTTTTTTTAATTTTTGGCCACGTCTTACAGTGTTGTCTTGATTTGAGCTGACTTTTTTTTTCATCTGCTGACTTCACCTCATTTTGACTTTTCGTCACCTATTGTGGATGACATCTTCAGGAGACTTTTGCAGCATCTGCTCTCGCAGTGAATTGGCAGCTTGTGAGGTCTTATATACCCAGGTGAGTGGGGGCATGCATGCTGCTACTTCTTTCTGATTGGCTAGCACTGGATAGACAGCCCATTAGTTGTTCTTGCTATATGCACCTGGCCTACTATCTTTGTTCATCTTGACGTTTGGTTTGATTCAGTATTTTTCCAGAGCTGGATACCATGTTTTATTCAGTTTCAGATCTTTCACTTTCTTGTTAAATTTTTCTTTCTGTTTGTAGATCTCTATGACTTCTCTGTTTAAACAGAGTGGTATCCTGTCCTGGAAATATGTCAAAACTAACCATATGTCAAGTAGGCCAGGCAGACACAGCAAAAACAACCAATGGGCTGTCTATCCAAGTGCTAGCCAATCACGAAGCAGTAGTAGCGCACATGCTCCCCACTCATCCAGGTGCATAAGACACAGCTGCAAGAACAGATGCTGTGAATGTCTACTGAAGATGTTATCCACAGAAGGTGATGAAACATTGAGAACAGAGTGAAGAGCCAAGGTCAGCCAGATGGAAAACAGTTGCCAGCTTGGGTCAAGATAACACTGCAAGATGCAGCCAAAAATCACGAAAAAGATACTTAACATGTAGTTTTAGATTGTAATGCAGCAAGTTAATTAAATGGCCCAGTTCAAAAATGAGAATAATTAATAATCTTATAGGACTACATTGCAAATTCAAAGGTTAAAAAGGCGTAATTTGTCTTGGAGTGTGATATCATGGGCTTACAAAGAAAAACTATCAGGTCCTAAAAAGATAGTTTTGAGACAAATGAACTGTGAAGCTGAAATATTTTTGAAAAACCATGGTTAAGAATTTGGAAAGGTTTCATTGTAAGGAACTATTAAGAAATAGAACTTAGATCCTTTTCCCATAGATAGAGCTTACTGTGTCGTACTTCTTATTTTTGGACCTTTTCATTATAAGCCCAAAATATGTTGTTAAATTTTACAAAAAATAATGTTTGTAGCATTTATGTGCTTACTTATGCCTGTGGGCAAAATATCATGTAATTAAATATCAAATATGTACTAATATCTACTACTGAGAAAAAAAAATTAGACCTAATGTCCTCACATATACACATTGTTAAGTAAAAATCTAGTTTTATTAATTTATATGACCCTATTGGGGTTTGTCCAATGACATAG
Organism: Diploptera punctata; assembly: GCA_030220185.1. NCBI lineage: Eukaryota > Metazoa > Arthropoda > Insecta > Blattodea > Blaberidae > Diploptera > Diploptera punctata. The sequence goes on from JASPKZ010000826.1 coordinate 304,636, forward strand.
AATATAACAAATTTAAAAATATTTATAAAACAGAAAATTTAACATAAAATTTAGAATAGTTATACTAGAAATTTAATTCCTTAGATGGAAAGTTAAATATTATGTTGTCCATATATATGATTCCGTAAAATGGTGATTGAATATTTTATTACTAACAATTTCTGTTTTCAGTATCTTCTTGCCATTTAACACCAAAGAGAAGACTTAAATTAATAAACTTGGTCAGTTCTGTAATTCTAGAGCAATTTACACATTATAAGTAAATGCACTGAACATGAAGCATAGACAATAAAAAATCAGCGAAGCATGTGCCACGATCGAGCCAACGCACGTATGGATGTACAGATGAACATGGAATCACTGCAAGTAGACAACATATAACAAAAAAGCAACCTCCAAGAGAATTGTCATTAATTATTTTTTTGTACTATATCCGTCTATCCTAAAGACAAGACAACATCAATCAAACCCAAACATTTCAAATAAAGGGGTTGAAGGGTTTATAAGGTCATCGCAAAAAATAACAACATTTCCAGATGACCAACATCAAAGTACCATATTTACTACAATAAATCACTAACTCACTTTTATCCCAAAAATGTCCTCATAAAAAGAGGAGTGGACAGAATATTAAAGAAATTATAGATTTTTCAGAAAAAGAATTATAAATTACTATACTTTTTATTTTTTTAACTACTTTGAGTCAATTTAAGGCAATATTTTTGTGTATTATTGATTTTATAAAATGGCTTACTTATATCTAGTCACCTAATAAATTTGTAGTTTTAAACTATATTTATTTGCTATATGATTAAAAATTTAATTCTGTATGCAGTAATATTCTTAACAACTGTCCAACCACATCTGACATACAATACTTCTTTGACATTTATAAGGTTAAAGTAATATTCTGATTCATATGAAAAATATCAAATTTTAATTCTTTATACAGTACAACAAAAATATAAATTAATTATTTTTACATCCATGACAATTTTCACAAATTGCTGAATGACATATGAAACATCTCAAGAATGTGAAAAAGTAAGTTATTTTCTTGATTCTTGTTGTATATAAGACTTTTTTTACTATCAACTAATCTACATGAATAATAGAAAATTTTGATAAATATTTTGTAAAATACATTTCTTGAATATTCTAGAAAAAAAATTATTACGATAATTTAGTTTATCAAGATAGCGGGTAAGAAGGAACCCCTTTTTACATGGGTATTCTATATTTTTTTGATAATTTTGGTTTTTTATTAATTTCTCAAAGGTAATAGAATTATTTTTTTATTGGAATAAAATATTTTCATACATGGGATTGAATTTAATTTATGACAGTAAAAAAATAATAATCTTTTTAATGACTTCTAAATTTGACTGAAATATTTTGAAAGTCTGCAAGAATGACATAATTTAATCACACATTTTAAGAAGAAAAAGTTTACATATAAGTAGAAAAAAGGGAAGGTTAATTAAAAATTAACAGTAAATAATTGATGATAATAGAAGTTGTGGTAATTGTGAATTACTAACTAAAATTTCAACAGATATTATACAAAAATGTGAAAATGTTAAACATATTTTAAATAACTTAATGAAAAATGTAAAATTAATTATTTTCTACATATATTAAATATGAAAATTATGTTTAAAGATTTGTTTAATTAAAAATTAAAGCTATCACCATATTATAAACTGGTAAAAATATCACAATACTACTACATAAATTAGAAATTAAATATTTCACTTTTTTTTATTAACAAGGATGTAGATTGTAATTTCCTAACCCATCATTTTTTAAAATTTGTTTTTGTACATTGTATTTTAAAATTATAATTTTCAGAAAAATGTTAAAATAATATTCATATACAAAATTAGCTGTATTTCAGATAAGGATAGTGCACATAAAATGAGTTTAGTATTACATTCAAATTCTGCCTCTCAAGTTATTTCTTTTAAGTACAGAATAATTTTAAAAAATATGGTTATGATATTTCATAGCAAATTTATATAAAATATCATAATGAGAAAATGAAGACACGTTGATATATGGTACATTGTAATATTGTATTAGGAAGTATTTAAAAAAAAAAAAAAAAAAAAATCTTAACAAAACAAAATTAAATTGATACATATTTAGATAAAATATAAAAATAAACGAACTCACCTGAAATCATGAAGAACCATGAGATATGATTAAACATTGGGGACAAAGTGGAGAGTATATTACAGACAATTGAATCTCTTCTCATGTTATAGAGTAATTTTAAGTCATCAGACTACTTCTTGAATGATGTCATTTAAAATTTCCATCTTCCACAATATTAATAGTATTTTTATTTCTGAATTTTCTTAACTTTCAAGCCATAAAAGAGCCTATAAAACTGGTTACTTACTTGTAAATATCCAAAATTAGAAAATATTCTAATTACATTATTATATCAAATTAAATTTTGACAAGTTATATTTTGACTTTATGTCATTCCATAATTAATCAATTTCTTCATATATTAGTATTTTTGTTGATATCATAGCACTAAGATTGGTCAGTAAATTTGAAGATAATGCTTCTGAAGGTGTTCATGATCTGATAATATTTCTCGCTATTTGAATAAAATAGTCTTCTAAAAATAAAATTAATCCATAGAATGACAGATCTGAACAGCAAGTGCTGACTGAAGTAGATTCTAGTAGTGTTGGTATAGAAAGTCACATGGATAATGTGATGCAATCCTTGAATTTTAATTTTGCTTCTTTTAAATCATTAAGTATCTACCATTTAATTAAGACATTTAGTCTGTAAAATCTACTCATTTAATTAATGTTACTTCCTATTGTATTTTTAAAATAAAAAAAAAATCTATTCATGTAGTTGTCTTGATGAGGCTGAGAGAACCTACTATAGCCAACTCAAAGAAAATTTCTATGACGTAATTGAATTATATCCCCAAGTACTCTTCTAATTTCAAATAAACCAAGATTAAACATCATTAGCAGATTTTTTCTTCTTCTTATAGTGTCTTTAGTTTAACAATTGACAGTTTGTAATTCTGGCTTCAATTAATGTTTCAGCAACAAAAAGAGAGTTGGGCATATTTCCCAGTTGTTGTTCCATCATTTCAATTATTATTAGTAGTATCACTGTATGTTAAATTCAAAGAATTGAGTAAAGATAAATAAAATATACTAATGGAAGTATAATATGAAACTCATCTAGAGATAAGTTATTCATAGGATTCAGCACAAATATGTAAATTATATACTCAAATTGGCAAAATTAGATGTTTTTAAGTTGAACAATGAGATTTTTTTAATGTATATATTGCAATATTAAAGTTCTCTACACCTGGACCTTATTATATTTAGGTTTTATATAGATAAGTTTTGAATTGGCCACGGTGGCTCCTTGCCTCTGGTCCCGAGGGTCAATGGATTTTTTAGGACAGAAAAATCCAAGGAGCAAGTCCTCCGGGAGGGACTTTAAGCCATGGGTCCCGAGTATGAAGATTTTCAGGCTCGTAGAAGATCCTTAAGCCTGAATAAAAAGGCCACTAATCAAAATTTACCGAATTTTCCCGTCCTAGTACTACCTTGGTTTCCTAGATGTCAGTATGAGGAGGAACGCTGACCACGGGCCACTCCAATGACACCTATACAAAAACAAGTGTAACTAAATTAATAAGGTTCAATTTCTTCCCTGTAGGGGGAGAGTGCCTAAAATTTTGTTGAGGGAAACAACGGCTTACAAAAAAAAAAAAGATAAGATTTGAATCTAAGAAACAAACTTAACTTAAAATTATGCATGAAATAAATGTTGTATGAAATGTGAAGATAATGTACACTTTTGTGTAGTGCAGATATCAGCTTTCTGAAAAAAAAAAAAGGCCAGGTACCAGTACTGACGTTATACTTAAGTTTATATAATTTTGATCAGCAACAAGCTGTTAATTTTGCAACTTTACATGTTAGATTACTTATATTTACAGGGTGGACCGCTCGAATGGACCTAATTTCAATTGCTTGTTACTGGCAAACGGTTGAAGATAGAAACTTAAAACAACGTTCATATTAAAGAAAAACTCACCAAGCTTTGATATCCAGATCACCACATCTCTATATGAGCCCCAGCAGTCACTGTGACGATATCAAAGCGATGAACAATTTCTTGCCAAGTACGTTGGAGTATGTCTTCTGGAATGTTCTCAATAGCCTCTATGATGCGCTCACGAAGATCACGAAGGTCTTTGACTGGGGTGGTGTAAACTTTATCTTTGACATAGCCCCAGAGAAAGAAATCCAGTGGTGTTAAATCGGGAGATCTCGGGGGCCACGCGATTGGTTCTCCCCTACCAATCCAACGGCCAGGGAAAATGTTGTCCAAAGTCGTACGAACTTCATTGGACCAGTGGGGAGGAGCACCATCTTGCTGGAAAACGATGTTAGGCTGCAGTTGTTCAATTTGTGGAAAGAAGAACTGCTCCCAGCATGTCAAGATATGTGGTACCACGAACAGTTTTCTCGGCGAAGAAAAACGGTCCAATGACCTTATTATGTGACAAACTGCACACCAAACATTCATTCACTTCGGACTATCACGAACATGCTCTTGAATAGCGTGAGGATTCTCCGATCCCCAGATCCGCACATTATGCCGGTTTACCTTGCCTGACAAATGGAAAGTGGCTTCGTCCGAGAAGAAAATCTTGGTCATGAAGTCAGGATCAGCGCCGAGACGGTCCAGCATCGTATTGGCGAATTCCACTCGTTTCGGCATGTCATTCGGCTCCAGACGTTGCACTAACTGCACTTTATATGCGTGCAGTTTGAGAGCGTTTTGTGGACAATCCGTTTGTAATGTCGATTTTTGTGATAAATTTGAAGTTAACACCCCACAGTTCCCGCGAAGCTCTTCTTAATGACTTCCGGGGGGCTTCGCTCAAAGGCGGCTTGAACATTGACATACCATTTCATCGGATGCTCTGCGTCCGACCACCAGTGCTTCTTCCACACAGATCCGGTTAGCTAATAATGTAATCACCAACACAAAAGACAACTTCCTTTATATGCTTTCAGCGTTTGGAGCATCACGGTTAAACACACGCCGGAACTATCCCCTTTGAACTCTAATGATTGATTGAAACTCCGCATACCACAAAACAGCTTGCGCTTTCATCTGCGGAGTCGCCATTTTCACAAACAATTAAATCTAAGAACGAGAAACGTATCTTTGTGCCATCTACCGACAGGATTCGAAACTTGGTGAGTTTTTCTGTACTATGAACGTTGTTTTAAGTTTCTATCTTCAACCGTTTGCCAGTAACAAGCAATTGAAATTAGGTCCATTCGAGCGGTCCACCCTGTATTATGCAAATTTATTCTGCTGTAGACTATGATTGACTAAACATTATAATTATGGATAATGTTTTCAAAAGAAGAAAGGTTGTATATATTATTTGGTAAGGCCTAATTAAAGAATAAGTGTGAAAATATAAATTAATAAAGCTGTTGAACTGAAAAATACAACATGGGAATTTATGGATAACTGATATGGTTAAATAATACCCTATACTTCAATAATGTATAAATATTATGAATATATAATTAAATTAATACCAGGACGTCCACTCAAAAGACTTCTGGATGGTGTTTCTCTTGAGGCCGAAACAGGTCAACAAATGGCCTAAATTCGTGACTGTACTATGATAATGATGATGATGATAAATTAATATTGGGAAGTAAACATTATGAGGTTATATCATTAATAGTGAGTGGAGAACATATTTTAATCGACTCACCTCATACATTTTCAAACTTCTTTGATACCGACGGTTTCAGACAATATCACTGAGTGGATGCCATAACTGATGAAGGACATGATATTGTCTGAAACCGTCGGTATCAAAGAAGTTTGAAAATGTATGAGGTGAGTCGATTAAAATATGTTCTCCACTCACTATTAATTATGAATATAATTAATTATCTTTACAAAATGTTGGAAACAAATAAGATTCTTTAATATTATAAGTTAGTAACAAAAATAAGTTCAATATATTTTAAGAATGCCTGAAAGATATGTTTACAATTATTTAAAACATTAAAACAAATCAGAACTTTTAAATGCCGAAACTAATATTCATAACAGAAATTAAATTCAATACAAGTGAAAATAACAAAAAAATTAAATATAAGTAAATAACTTATAATAAAATGATCATACAAATGATCAAATGATTTTTAAAATTATACAAATCATTTTTTTAAGGAAAAAAAAGGACAAAATATTACAAAAATAATGAAAATCAATTTGAACATTCAATAATTTTCTTCAAAATGAAATTAAGCTTTGTAAAAGAATTTAATACCTATAAAAATAGGATATAAAGTGTGTACCTACCCTTCAGTATTCTTGGGTCAATAAACACAAGTGTAATAGAGAACTGATATAGCAAATATAAGATTTAAATATCTATTTTAATATACTAAATTTGGGAATTTTTAACATTATGAGGTTTTATTGATAAGAATCAAATGAATCGTGAATTCTTCTAACCTCATATTTCTATGTTTTTTTTTTTAAACAGAGCACCACAGTATCGGCGACTATTGTCAGCTGTTTTCACAACTGTAAAATTTTTCGTTTTGCCGGTTATTATCCAAATTGCCATCTGGTGTTCTTTTGAAGGAGTAATTTTCTAAACTGCCATCTGTTGTATTTTTGAAGAACTTTGTAATCAAGCTTGGTTCGTCCGGAATCTCAAAGTTCACGATTCTAGTATGATTATTTTGAATATATATCTTTACCAAAACTGTTAAATCCAAAGATTTAGATAGATGTTTCAAAAGTTTTGCTTCTTTTTCAATTCCTCTAATAAACTATGATACTGCAGTGCTGTGTTTAAAAAAACATAGAAGTATGAGGTAAGAAGAATTCACGATTCATTTGATTCTTATTTAAATACCTAATTTCAAATCACCAGACTTGAGATTGCCTATCATAAATAAAGCTATGAAGGACACATATTTATAATAGTGTGTCTTACTTTTCTCATTATACTTACTATTAAAGGTGAATGTTTTCTTTAATTGCCTTCAAGTTTTCAATGCCATAAAAAATTGCAGAATAATTTTGCTTCTTGAATATAGAGTTATTTGAATTTTTCCTTAAGAGGCAGAGAAATTTTTTAAATTTCAGTTACTAACAATTCTGAAAAATTTGAAATAATAGATATTACTCCGTAGCTCTATAATGTTATTTAAATGTAATATTTCTTTTCAAGGCTATATACAACTTTTATAAGATTCATGATGTGTTCCGTTGAGGTTTATTCAAAATTAATATAAAATTATAGAATATTCACCTGAAAGGTCCGTCTCCTCAACTTAATTATCATTTAACTGTAGCGCTTCTCTGTGCACAGAGAAAATAATCCAGCGAAGATAAACGTACTCGAAGAGATGGAAATCATGAAAGCAGCTCACAACGACAGCCTGATAAACGAAAACGAACCAAATACATGCAACCCCCTCTACCAGATCTTCAGTGAAACACCAGTTTTGAATCCTGCCGATGATGGGACAAGTCCCGAAAGCGCTACAGTTAAATGATAATTAAGTTGAGGAGACGGACCTTTCAGGTGAATATTCTATAATTTTATATTAAGGCATATACACTTTTCATTTCTAAATCAGAGAATTCTATATTTATTTTATCTCAAAATTTGTAGGAATGTAATTTGACTTGGAGGTTTATTGGACTACGAACAGATGGAGAAGGAAACATTGAATCACCATTGACAAAACATCAGTTGAGTACAAACTGACGATGGAGGATTATTAGTTTCTCCAAAACCGGTCTTATAAAGACGACAAAATATGAGGTGAGATGTAATTTAAAATATTTAATTATTTTAGTCTGTTTAAAAATGAAGTTAATAGCAACTCACTAATAATCCATAGCTGCTCACACTTGGTCAGAAAAACATTCTAGTTGAAAAAATGCTAAATTAATAAAACAAATAGAAAAAGCTAAGAAACTCACGGTATGGGAAAAAATCTACATAAAAAAAAGGGCAAAATTAATGAATTTTGAAATTTCTGAGAATGTGATTTGATTTACGGGTTCATCGGTCCACCAACGGATGGAAAAAGAAACTATGATTCACCGTGATGGAACAATGGTTGGGAAAATACTCAAGATGAATAACTGCTCAAAACAGTACAAAAAAGAAGACAAAATATGAGGTGAGGTGATATGTATTATTATTAAAAAATAGTTAATAAAATAATGTTTAAGAAAAATATAATCATTAACATAGGCCCTAAGCCCTATACAAATAGAACTAAGTTGGTATCAGATTATTAAGAAAATTATTTCCAGTTCTGTTTCCATTTTGTTTTTGACAAAGAAGGTAATCAAAAAGATTACCAGAAGTACCATAGAAAGGTTCATATCCATTCATATGAACCACTAGCATAGTTTAGGATGGGGAGTGCACCAGTAACATATGTGATCCATTGTACTGATGCTATAGTGAATGTTGTAAAATTATGTATAGGGCTGAGGTGAATAGTATATATACATTTTACAACCTAAAACTGCTTAGTAATGAACAATGAACATGTAGCAAATGTTTAATCAAGTCACACTAGATGGGAGATTTAGGGCAGAATTCATAGCCATTGCTTAAAAATGAATGGTCCCTTAAGTGTTTACTTATACTCATTTTAAATTTAGAGTTGTCCCTCATTCATATTTGACGGCTTGCTTAAGGCAGCTCGTCAGTGATCCCTCAAATTAAATATTCTTAAATTGGATACCAAGAATGATTTTTGTGGAATTTGTTGAACGAAATGGAAATAGTCAGTGAACTGGATTTCAAGGAAAGATATCTATTCACGAGATCAGAGTTCTATATATTTTACTGAAAATATTGAAAACAACACTGCTAACAATGTTGATAGCACTAAGTTTTATCCATTATCGTAATTTCAGACAGGTAGAAGGCCTATTTCTCACAACATAATAAAAATTTATGACAGGTATCAAAGAAAAACAAGATAGGATAGAACAAGATAGGATAGAACAAGAAATGAAGTAATAACAAAATGCAGATAAGTAAATTAAAAATAAAGTTGAGGAATTACATCACACTAACCATGTGGCTCCCTGTACTGTCTTCGGCTAGCCAGAGTCAGCAACTACTTCAGATAGCCTTAGCTTCTCAAATCTGTCATTCCATAAAGTCATTTTTTAACCATGAGATAAGAGGTCTCTGATTGCAGGTCCTTTTCGGCTCACATTTGAATTGTAATCCTAATAACCTAGCTTATTAAAGAGTACTAATTAATGAATGAATGAGCTAATGCATATCACGAAGAATGAAGGTGACCCTGGGAGGGGAGGAGGGTGAACCTATCCCTCTCCAAGTGAAATCTTATATCAAGCTAAGATTTTACATTAATGAAAATACTTTTATTTATTTATCCTTCTCTTCCACCCACCCTGGACAAACATGTGTTATATTAGAATATAGCAATCACAACTAACTATAATATTAAATAAAAATAAAATAAGTTAAAATATACCTTCTTCGGTAAGATCCATCGTCCTCAACTTATAAAATATGCACTCTTTATGCCTGTAGGCCTTTCAGAACATCTGTTCCATCTTCAGCAGGTCCTTCTTCACTACAATATCTAGTATGATGGTTGATGCTGCTGGTCCTAATGTGGTTGTCACGACAACCTAAGAAGGTATATTTTAACTTATTTTATTTTTATATTATGACTCTCCACCTCAACGGTTTTAACAATGAATTTTATTAGTACTGATGTAATATCAAACCTAAATGAAAATTTAACCATTAATATAATATCTATAAGAGTGAGATAGATAACATAATAATAATAATAATAATAATAATAATAAAATGAAACTACTAATAAAGTGTACACAAGAAAGTCAAGTTAAATTGTTAGGTAGACAGTCTCTATCTAATGTATGAAAAATAATTCATTAATAATACTAATCTAATATATAAAAATGAATGTTTGTTTGTTCGTATTTTATGCGCTGCCATACCATTCCTCTGATTGTGATGGGGCTTTTTGCAAAATGTTCAGGATTTTCCTGGGAAGGTAATAAGGTATGAGAGAGTTTTAATGCTCAAGCCTTTCATCTTTAAAAATCACCCTTTGTAGTGAAAAATGTAAAAAAAAAATCTTTCTATGCTTAAATGGCTTACGCTGCCTAAACCATAACAAATACACCAAATTAATGTACACTGAAATTAAATATCTCAAAAAACTTTACAAAAAAGTCCGTGACAGCATATGTTTATTTTTTACAGATAACTCTCAATAACCATTTTTTGTCTTTCATTGATGCCAAAAAGATCAGGATAAGTAGATTCCCACGCAAGCTTGGCAGCGCACGGTGGGTATTCTTTTATGGATAACTCAAAATAACAAATTTTGTCTTTCAGCTCATTTATGCCAAGTATATCGGGATACATAGATTCCCGGGCAACGCCGGATAATCAGCACGGGGTATCTAAAAATAATTACGATATGGCTTTACTTATAGTGATTGATTGAATATTAAAGTTTGGAAGATGAAATTTTATTTGCTATCTGGATTGTATGAAAGGTAGTTTGAAAATAGAATTAATTAGTTTATTGGCTAATATTTAATTTTAGGAAGTTATATTTTGAGGTTATTTTAATTATATTATTTTTGGTCTGGACATCTTACCTCAATATTAATGTTGATTTGTTCTTGGACATGTTTCAAAACAATTCTCTGTTTTATCTGGGAAAGCTGAAGATAAAACAGAGAATTGTTTTGAAACATGTCCAAGAACAAATCAACATTAATATTGAGGTAAGATGTCCAGACCAAAAATAATATAAGTTTATTGGCTGTTTAGAGCAAATTTATAATTTTTTTCCTTTTACTTATTCAACTAAATGCAAAAACACATTATCATTTATTTAGGCATAGCACTGCATGCCGGATATTAGCTAGTTAATGAACAAAAAATAAAACCGTTATAAAAAGATTCCTTATACTTATTATCAATCAAGATCTCATGGAACTTAGATGTGCATTTCCAACATGTTAAAAAAATTCAGTTTCAACAGTTCTGCCATCTGTATTATTTTGTCACAAGAGATCTAGGACAATATGTGAACCAACTTGAAAATAGTAATATGAATATAAAAATATTAAATATTTTATTTAAAGCTATATAACTACAGAAATTATTCCTAATGTTGCCCATGGTGTAGAACTTAGGTTAAGTTCAGGTTAAAGGACTCTCCTGATGCTTCATTATCATTTATCACTCAACATATCATAGCCCTGTGCCTCAGCCGAGTGGTTAAGTCAAGAGGCTTTGGCGCAGAGGTACAGACTTACACTGGTTCGAGTCCCCATGGGGGAAGAAATTTTCTCATGGAATTTTGGCCAATATGCAACCGGTGCCCACCCAGCATCATGAGGAATTTAGGTAGCTACAATAAGTAGCGGCTCCAGGTTTAGAAAGCCAGCTATAATGGCTGTGGGACCTGACCATATGTCACCCCTACACTGACATCTACCTCTATAATTAACAAATGTAGACATGGGCCAGCAGCTGGCCGGTAGGCCTATCATTCATCATATCATTAGGTGCCACAACCTTAGAAGTGGGTTATAATTCTGTCATTGTGAGGAGAGCATGCTGTAATGTTGTAAGACTACCTGGTGGGATTGGACAAATATACAAGTAACTAATTCTATGGCTTATGGAACCCACAGGTTCAATGTCAAATTCACTAAGGTCATCCATTGATTCCTAAGCCAACTGAATCCAATTCGTATCGCTGATTTTCAGTTCCAAATGATCCATTCCAACATAATCCTCCCTTAAACAACATGAGGTGAGTGATAAAAAATTCTACCTTAATGAATATACCTCATAGTGAGAATTCCTAAAATAAATAATCCTCCCTCTTACACCTAAACCTTAATGGTCCTTCCTAAAGGGTTTCTCAATAAAACATTGGGAAGCATTTCTACTGATATGTGCATATCATTCTCTATATAAAATAAAAAGTGTATATAGCTTATATATAAAATGCCATAATTAATTTGGATATTGAATATTTAAGAATGAAGCAAGAGATCAGTGTGGGTGGACAGATGTCAGCAAGAGATAAACAGCAGAAATAGGAAGGAGAAAAAGTTATTGCTGTCATCGTTGATTGCCGTTGAGGTTCACGTGTTACAGTACCTGTAGCAAACAGCCATTAGTGCAAAGCAAATGAAGACGCATTTCACCACCACAACCAGAATAACAACCATTGTGAATGTGCCTAGGTTGTTATTGTTGACATCTAGAAAAAATACAACAATTTGTCATTATCATTAGAAAAAAGCAATTTGTGCAAGTGCCCTTTAGATATGTTAGGAACAGATAAAAAATAATATTATAAGCAAAAATTAGTAAGAAATTTAATCCATCACCATATAAAACATGAATATTTGAAATGCTATTCTTAAGAAATATTTATTTTTTTTAATTATACAATGTGGACCAGTGTTCAAACCATGATTTATATTTTCAGATGCCAATAAATAAAATAATTATATTTTGTTATCTGTTCAATATTTTACTAAGGCTGGATATTATACAGTTCAAATGACTTCATGTTTGGACTACTATTGAAAGTTATTAAAATTATAGTTATCTGATTATTGCCAAACTGAAAGTTTTTGACTAATTTAATACACAAGTGATCTTCTTGGTGATAAAATATTAAAATATATATGCAGTCAATATGCCCATTTCACCAATTAATGTTTTAAAATGGTCAACAAGTTTCTACAGCCAAGCTGTCATTCTCAAGACCAGATATTGACTGAAGACAAAATTGATAATAAATAAATAAACAAATTCAGTTAAAAACAAACTGTGACGTAGTTTGTTTTAACTGAATTTGTTTATTTATTTATTATCAATTTTGTCTTCAGTCAATATCTGGTCTTGAGAATGACAGCTTGGCTGTAGAAACTTGTTGACCATTTTAAAACATTAATTGGTGAAATGGGCATATTGACTGCATATATATTTTAATTTTTTGACTAATGTTTCTACCATCAAAAAACTTTCGGACACAGCAATACCCAGGTAACTTTAATAAAGACAAGGACCAAGGAAATCTAAAAACTTCTAGTACTGAAAATATTTTTATTAGATATGCACTACTGACCTCATATTTGTAGCCTTATGCATCGAAACTCGAGTCTTCAAAAAAGCTACAAATATGAAGTGAGTAGTGCATATCTAACTCCTATTATCTATTTAGGTTTCCTTTCATTAATCTGTGTTTGATCATAAATTCATCAGTAGCTTCCAAACAAGCAAAGAATGTATATTAACAGAAATTCCTATAATAGATCTCTGCAAACAACTTTTTTTATAAAACTAAGTTTGTTATTGACATTGCTGAAAACATTTTCTATCCCTGGTTAACCCTCTGCATGCCACTGGTAAAATCTCTTATGTCAGAGATTTAAATCGCACCCGTCGATGTGATCGGCTTTGCAAGTAGTTTCAGTATATTGTCCGGCAGGTAATGGACAGGAGCACCAGAGCCGATCTGATCGGCTCATGACATCTAAAGGGTTAAGGAGAACATAGCCTAGTAATTTTTCTTTGTAAAATTATCTAGTCTGTAAAGTTTAGGTACAGTACCAAAAACAATGTCACTCTGGTAATAAATTTTAGAATACTTGTAATATCTATTTGTAGAAAGTCAAGACCAATTTGTTATTGAAAGGGCTGTAATATATCACAATAAACAGAAATAATCTTAAGTTTAGAGTAAATATGTCTTTCCATTTTAGAGATAAAGTAAAGACTAAAAGAATCATTACTGTGTGTAAGAAAGTAGGAAACAATTTAGATTCCCAAGGAGAAGCAGAAATTAGCAAATTGAAGGGAAGATTTCAGAAGAATGTGTCACATTTTACTTTATCATCCTTATACTATCATTTCCTTCACATCTTTTATTCTAATATTTTTGCCTACTAATTTTGACTTCTAAGATCAAATAAATACATTTAATTCCTGGAAATTTATTCTATGTTCATCAAATTTATTTTTCTGGAAGTAGGTTACATAGTTGTACCCATTGGGTTTAATTCCTCTAAAAAAAAAAATATTGCACTCAAGGTAAAAAGACAGCTGTACAATCCTTTCCATTCTAAGAATATTATATTTTTAATAATAATGGAATTTAATATGAATAAACATAATTAATGTAAAAATACTAGTAAATAAACATAAAATAGATCAAAATTTTATAAATTCTAAATAATTATGTATATGATAATGAAAGAAATATACTTATGATGTTTTTATTATTGATTTAACATTTCTCACTGAAAGATAAATTATATTTGAAGAGAAAAATTTTTTTTCGCCTAGACCGAGACTCGAACCCGGGACCTTTGGCTTGCCGGGCCAAATGCTCTACCAACTGAGCTACCGAGGCGAGTTACGATATAGACGCAAATTTTTCTTTTATATACGTTGTAATTCCCTATCACCAAATGCTTTTGAAACCACTGTTTCTATCATTGCAAATGGCGGCTTCTTAGTTAAGAAGACATTTATTGGGAATTTAACATTACTTTATAAAGCTAATAAGGCTTCTAATGATGTTTTTATTATTGATTTAACATTTCTCACTGAAAGATAAATTATATTTGAAGAGAAAAATTTTCTCTTACTGCATATCCCCTTGCTAGTGAAGTCCTCCCAGGACCGTGTACCCTAGCCCTTGGCTGGACTGGAGTGAGTGGATGTATGTATGAATTATTATTATTATTATTATTATTATTATTGTTATTGACTTTTGTTTGGATGACCAATTAATGTTATTATTTCTTTCTTAACTTATTTTTCAATTGTCAAGAAGACTATCTTTTGTTATATTATTTGTATTTCACTATATCTGACTTATGACTCTCATTAAAGCTAAATTATTTTTAGTTAACTACTGTTTACTAATTGCGTAGCTAGTCATGTTAGATATTGATATAAACTCCAAAGCTTTCTCAAGCAAATTTAATCCCCTTTTTCTTTCTAGCTTCCACGATTATAATACTGCTTAGCATACAGTACTATATGTTTAATAATTTACTAAGGAAAGGTGGATTAATCTTTACCTTCTATGGGCCCGGGCAAAGGTATATTGATTTAAGCACTCTATACTTTCAAACTCAAGGTAATTATAAAAAGATTGGTACGATCCCGCACAAACACGCGAGTGGTTGCAAAATGTTAGCAGAATGCAGGGTGCAATTAATGCTAGCAGAGCGTGGTTCAAGTACATATTAACAACTACTTATTTTAGGAATTCTCACTATGAGGTATATTCTACCTTAATCAAGTACATATGTTTATAAATTCTGTTATATATGCCGACAACTCTTACAGAAATTCAGATAAAATTCATTTTGCAACCAACCCATTTTCCTTTTCAATGTCTCTTTTTTATGCATCTGTTCTAGCACAATGCAGTAAGGGTTCCTCACCTTAAATCAAAAATTAATTATGGGAAATAACATTATGAGGTTTTGTAGTTAATAATTAATAAAAAGTGAGTTGTATCTCACCTCATACTGTGTATTCTTCAAGCACAGTACTGCATTTGAAGAGGCATCCTTCTTAACTCACAAATCGTAAATATGGCTGAGGTGGGAGGGATGCCTCTTGAAACTGCAGTACACAGAGTATGAGGTGAAATACAACTCACTTTTTATTAGTTATTATTCTCATCTTAAATTTAAATAAAATGGACTTTAAATTACTTCTTATTACAACCGAGGGGGAAAAAAAAAAAAAAATAAAAATAGAGGTTGTGCAGAATGAAATACGAAAAATAAAAAATAAGGATCACCCTAATATATATGTGGGCTGTAACAAAAATAGTGGCAACACTGCTGTAGAAGTGAAATCAGATGAAGTTAATTGCTGTAACTTCTGTCACATGTTAATATATGTCTGACCTATCTTACAGTAAATGGACTCATCTGTACATCTCAAAGCACATGTGCTTTTGAGAGAGAAAGTTAGTCTCCTCAGAGTTGTTGCTCTAAGCTGTTGCGTTTCGCTATATTTACAAAGCAGGAACAGAAATCTTTGTTGAAAATTCAATGTGCCATGACCAAACAGCATGAAAATGTCATGAGGGTCTTTGTTGGAAACATATGGGGAGATGGCATTACCATACAAGACTGCTCGGACACACACGGCACAACCTGTAGCTGATCTGTACCATCGTTGGGGGTGGGAGGTGTTTTTTCATCTACCACATTAACTGGAATTAAGCCCCTGTGATTATGATTTGATCCCCAAGATGAAAGAACCACTTTGTGACATTCGATTCCAGACTGTTCCCGAAATTCTGCTGCATTAAGGTGGTCAGTCAGAAACATCAACAGAACAGGAGCTGCTACAGGGATACTATGACTTCCACATCGCTGGAAATGAGTGTAGACAATGCTGGGTACTACATTGAAGGACTGTAGAAGTTTCACAGGTCTGTCACTTGTATACTAGTAATAAATAAATAGTTGCCACTATTAAAGTTACAACCTGAGTATATATGTATATATACAGGGCAAGTCAAAATGTTGTGCAGGTTTTCAGAAATTTATTATGTGAAATGTAATGAACATATAATATTGTGAGACATATTGTATGAAAGGTAAACTCTCAAAGTTTTTTTTTAAATATTCACAGATGTTCTATGTGAGCGCCTTTTGTTACACGACAGATGTCAAGCCGATATTCAATCTCCTGCCAAACTTTCTGTAGCAGTCCGCGGTCGATATCAGCAATGGCTGCTGTGATGCGGGCACGCAGTTCATGCAGTGTTGTTGGAAGTGGTGGTACGTAAACATGATCCTTTACAAGACCCCACATGAAGAAATCACACGGGGTTAGATCTGGTGAACGAGGTGGCCAATGAATGAGTTGTTGATCACCCTGAGATGCACGGCCTATCCAGCGTTGTGTGTAAAGCCGTATTCAAATGGTCTCGAACACTGCCATGGTAATGTGGAGGGGCACCATCCAACTGCAGAATGAAATCTGGACTATCCGCTTCAAGCTGCGGAAGGAGCCATTGTTGTAGCATATCAAGGAAAACATGTCCGTTCACAGTACGTTCATGAAAGAAAAAGGGCCCATAAACCTTTGCATGGGAAATGGCACAAAAGACATTCACTTTCGGAGAATCGCGTTGATGTTCCAGAGTTGCATGGGGGTTACCAGTTCCCCAAATCCTTACATTGTGTCTATTCACTTTTCCTGAAAGGTGGAAAGTCGCTTCATCACTGTAAACTACCCTCTCATGGAACTCATTCTCTTCCATTAATGCGAGAAAATCAACACAGAAGGACGCTCGCAAAGCATAATCGGCGGGTTTAAGGCTTGAACCAGTTGCAAATGGTAGGGTTTCATCTGTAAACGTTTCCGGAGAATCCGCCATACAGTTTTTTGTGGTAGTTGAAGTTCTGTTGCTCCCCGGTAGGTGGATTTCTGTGGACTCCGCACGAAGCATGTGCGAACGCGTTCGACTGTCTCTTCACTCGTCGACGGACGGCCAGTCGATTTTCGTTTACAGATACAGCCTGAATCCCTAAATTGTGTGTACCACTTACGAATGGATCTCCCATCCGGCAGGTCTTTATCGTATCTGGTACGGAAATGTCGTTGAACACTAGTCACAGAGTTGTTTACATGGTAATCAAGCACACAGAAAGACTTCTGATCCCCAGTCAACGCCATTTTCCTTTACTGCTCTGCTGTTGACATCTTGCGGGTGAACGCGGAACTTTAGAAGTGGACAACTAAACTTTGAGAGTTTACCTTTCATACAATATGTCTCACGATATTATATGTTCATTACATTTCACATAATAAATTTCTGAAAACCTGCACAACATTTTGACTTGCCCTGTATATATATATATATATATATATATATATATATATAGAATTTGTAAGTAAAATTCAAATGAAGTATAGCACTGAACTTGAATGAATGAACAATTTCTCTTTTGAAAATTATATATCATAAGTATTTAAAAAAGGATGTTTTAGTTTTTAAATATTAAATATCTCTCTCTCTTTCTCATATTTACCTTAGAATGACTACACTATTGATATCATAGAATTGTGTACATTTTAGAGTTTGTTACGTCTGAAGATTATGTTTAGGTCAAATTAAGTTTTTTAACCGTAAAGATCCTATCATCTATATGTAGGACATTAAGATTTATTTCTTTGCCATCTACTTTTTAATATTAAAGATTTTTATATTAATTAATTCTTATAATATACTGAAAACTCAGATATCTGGTTTATGTATGTGTAATATGTATGTGTTTCAATGTCATCCACTGCACTTTTTGTGCTTTGGGTTTCACATACAGCAGCTAAATGGAATTAATGTGGTCTATTATCAATTTATGCACCACTTCGGCAAACCATGTCATGTAAGTGTATTGCATATAGAAGGTGTGTAAAGCAAGCGTAAGTTCATGTATTTGTGCAATGAAACTGTGTTCTGTGAGGTAGTGGAGGGAGAAGGTGAAATAAGTGCCTACTTCTGTCGAAACTATTAAGGGAGCTGTCAGTCTTCACATCCCCATCCAAGAGATCAATCGCTATCGACAGAACCATATATCTTCCAAATATATGTAGGCCTACTGTGGAGGAAAGTTATATACCTAGGTATAATATTCACTGTTCAATTTGTAACAAATGTAATATCCATCTTATACCAAATAGTTATAAAGGGTTCCAGTAATTGGATAATAACTATTAAAATTTCTTAGTATAATTATTGTATCTAAAACATACGTCTGACATTTTAAAAAGAATTGATAATGGCACATAGAGTGTCAAAACCATGTTCTGCAAGGAATCTACAAATGTGAGGCGAGTCATGAATAGTCTAACACATTATAAATATTTTAAAAAGTATTTATATATGTTTATGGCTTAATATAAAATAAAGAAAACCCGTGTGATTGATCTGTGTTAATAGATGGTCTACATTCAAATCAGAGATGATCTTAAGGATCAACGTAAATTAGAATTTAAAGAATAACATATGAATTTTGAGAAAAAAAAGCAATTAAACATTATTAACATTGAGTGGAAAACATATTTTTAATATTTTTAAAAAATATGTCCTCCACTCAATATTAATGATATGACATGTTTACTTCCCAACATTAATTTTTATACAATTAAACATTACTTTATAAATGACTAACTTGTATAATTTTAATGTAGAAAGAAAAATTATGTTCGAACTGGGAGCCAAACCTCGGATCTCTGACTCTATATGCCAGTGCAATAACTGTTACACCATCCAAACTTCCGATAGGAACGTTAAATTCCTTTCCACTTATTATTTACATTCCTATGAGAAGTTTGAATGGCGTAACAGTTATTGAATAAGTGGAAAGAAATTTGACGTTCCTATCATGAGTTCGAATGACATAACGGTTATCACACTGATGTACAAAATTAGAGATCCGGGGTTCGACTCCCCATTCGAACATAATTTTTCTTATAAAATACAAAAGGAAGTAACATTAAGAGGTTTGTTTAATAATTAAAACATTTTGTCTGTTTATTCTTACCTCTTAGAGTTGTTTTTGTCAAACATATGTTTCAGAGTTTCTTAGCCCCATCATCAGCGATTACAGCCTCTGTAATTGCTGACGATGGGGTTAAGAAGCTCTGAAACATATGTTTGACAAAAACAACTCTAAGAGGTAAGAACGAACAGACAAAATGTTTTAATTAATGATTTTTCTTTCTAAAATAAAACTATATCCAATTCTGGAAAGTGTTAATTTAAAATATAACATCACAACATATATAAATTTGCATTAATAAAATATTAATAAATTGTAAAATTTTTTAATGAATCTCTCAGAATTTGGAATGCTATTTCTATTGTTCTTAAATTTTATTATTTTCAATACTGAGAAAATTTACAGTGAATTTTGAAACTGAATCTTTAGCTCAAAATAAAAGTCCAATTAATAGTCCAACTGAGAGGAACACCAAAGTTTTAGGAAGGTACAGGAAACAGGAATCATCTATTCAAAGTTTTTTTTTTAAGTTGCTGTTGATTTTTAAATTGTAGGTTAATAAAAATTGATATAAAAACATCTGAAATGTAACTCATTTAATTCACAAAGAACAAAAAAAGAACTCAAGTAAATAAGTTGAGGGAATAGCATTTGAGACTTGTTCTCGAGAGTCTAAGGTAAACTAACCTGACATCTGACTGGGGTTTCTTCCTGGATTTCTTCAATCATGAAGGCAAATGCTGTATTTTAATTCCATTATCAGGACACATTTCATTATAAATATTTCACAAAACAACACCATTTACATTTTAATCAGTGAACTTTTACAGGAAACACATTAAACATATAATCGATTTCTGGACACAATTAAAAATTCTACATGATAAAGCCAGATATTTACCTGTACCCTAATAATAGTGAGAGATTGTTTTATTTTAATATCAATCTTTTATATTTTATTTAAATACAAGGAATATTATTTAATACGTACATTAATGAGTAATTTTTTAACATCTTACCTCATATTTTGTGTTTCTTCAAACACGGGAACTAGTTTTTGAGAGAAGGATCTCTCTCATTTTCAACCGACATTATGACTACCAGATTTTCGTTGGAATCTCCATCAATAACGTTGCCATCTGGTGTTGATTTGATGAACTTTGAGATGAGGTCACGTTCATCAGTGAAAATGTTTTAAAACATTTGGAAAAACCTTTAGAATTGACAATTTGGGAGAAGATATATATTCAGAAGAACAAATTTAGATCCATGAATTTTGAGATTCCTGATGAACGTGACCTCATCTCAAAGTTCATCAAATCAACACCAGATGGCAACGTTATTGATGGAGATTCCAACGAAAATCCGGTAGTCATAATGTTGGTTGAAAATGAGAGAGATCCTTCTCTCGAAAACTAGTTCCCATGTTTGAAGAAACATAAAATATGAGGTAAGATGTTAAAAAATGACTCAATTTACGAATTAAGAACCTCATAATGTTATTTCCCATATTTAACTATGAATATTATTTAAAATAGTATTAATATGAATATGGATAGAATTGAGAATAAGTAAATATTTTATTTTAGGAAGTAATATTTTGAGGTTCTTTTAATTATATTATTTTCAGTCTGTTTACTTACCTCAATATTAATGTTGATTTGTTCTTGAACATGTTTCGGTTAGATCTTAACCATCCTCAGCAACTTGCCCAGACTGGTTGGTTTACAACATAAATCCAACCAGTCTGGGCAAGATGCTGAGGATGATTAAGATCTAATCGAAACATGTTCAAGAACAAATCAACATTAATATTGAGGTAAGATAAACAGACTCAAAATAATGAGAATAAGTTACTGTTGTGAATGTAGTCTGATTCTGGAAGATTCTAGAAGTTGCAGGGAATTTGAAATATTTTAAATATTAACTAAACTCCTTATTTTGAAATGGTTCGATAATCTGGAAATGAGTTAGCCAGTAATACTCATGAACCAATCATATTTGAATGGATATTGAAAAACTTTGAATGCTGGGACTAAAATCTGTAGGATGGCCACAGAGAGTGCACAACAAATACTCACGTTAAATGGTCATATTGCAAAACATCATTATCACTTAATAAATTCATGAAAGGAAAAGTAGTGAAATATAAAATTAGTGCATCAAAAAATAATAAGTGCTTAATTAAATTACTTTACATATTCAAAGTTAAAAATGGGAAACACATTATGAGGTTCTTAATTAATAAATTAATGAGTCATTTTTACATCTTACCTCATATTTCATGTTTTATTAAACACGGTAACTATAGTTTTCAAATGATCTTGTCATTCATTTTCAACCGCCATTATGACTACCGGATATTCGTTGGAATCTCCCTCTATAACGTTGCCATCTGGTGTTGATTTGATGAACTTCTCTTAAATTCAAATGAATATGAAGAAATTACATGCAATCCTCTTCCAAAAGCAATAAAATCATTTACTAATACAATAAAAAACATCAAATATGTCATCAAAGAACAAGAGAAATACAAGTTGAAAGTATCAAACTCACAGAATCGAAAATTTGTATGGGCTCCCAAAAATACATAAAGAGGGGAATAAGATGAGACCCATTATTAATAATATTGGCTCACCTTGTTACAATTTGGCAAAATGGCTTACTAAGAAATTTAATGAACTACCAAGGTTTCGACAACAAAAGTATTGAAAATTCAATTGAATTAGTTAATGAACTGAATAATATCACATTGGATTGTAATGATAGATTGGTTTCTTTTGACGTCATTTCTTTATTTCCGAGCATCCCAATTCGGAAGATGTTAAATATTTTAGAAAAATGGCTCATTTCCTTGAAACTACAAAGAGAAATAATTAATGAATATTTGAATCTTACAAAACTTTGTATCGACAACAATTTTTTCACCTTCAATGAAAATTTTATAAACAAATCTCAGGTCTGGCTATGGGAAACCCACTTTCACCATTTTTGGCAAATTTATTTATGGGTTATTTAGAATGTCATATCACCAATGCTTATCCCTGGATGTTCAAATGTTGGTATAGATATGTTGATGCTATTTTCTCTGTGATAAATTCTAAATATATTGAAGATGCATTAAAATTACTTAACCTCCAGGATGAATCTGTAAAATTTACTATGGAATTAGAAAATAATAACCAAATCCCATTTTTGGACCTCTACATAAGAAGGAATGAACAACAACAAAGAATTGAATTCAATATATACAGAAAAGATACTCATATTGACAATTACATAAGTCTTCAGGTTTCAATCATATTGCGCATAAGCATGCAATTTTCAACAGTTTGATATATAGATTATTGAATGTTCCACTAAATGAAGAAGATTTTAAGAAAGAATACAATCACATTTTGGACATAGCTAATTTAAATGGTTTTGGAAAGGAAATAATTATAACTAAATTAAAGAAATTCAGACAACAAAAAAGATTAAAAGAGTACACTACCCTGCAATCTGATTCAAAGAAAGGAAAACAATTTAAGAAAATCACTTATCATCCTGGAATACATAACAAATTTCAAAAAATTTTCAAGAAATTCAATATTAACGATTTTATTATTAATTTAACACTTCTCATAGAAGGATAAATTATATTTGAAGAGAAAAATTTTCGCCTAGACCGGGACTCGAACCCGGGACCCTTGGCTTTCCGGGCCAAGTGCTCTACCAACTGAGCTACCGAGGCGAGTTACGATCTAGACGCAAATTTTTCTCTTATGTACGTTGTAATTCCCTCGCGCCAAATGCTTGAAACCATAGCTTCTATCTTTGCAAATGGCGGCTTCTTAGTTAAGAAGACATTTATTGGGAATTTAACACTACTTTATAGCCAGTAGGGCTTCTATTGACGATTTTATTATTAATTTAACACTTCTCATAGAAGGATAAATTATATTTGAAGAGAAAAATTTTCGCCTAGACCGGGACTCGAACCCGGGACCCTTGGCTTTCCGGGCCAAGTGCTCTACCAACTGAGCTACCGAGGCGAGTTACGATCTAGACGCAAATTTACATTGGCACCAATAAATAAATTTAGCCTTGGTAACTTATTAATAACCAATAAGAAAATGAACATCCCAGATAGTAAAAAATCTGGAATTTATCAAATTGATTGTGGAGATTGCAATAAAGTATACATAGGAAAAACAAAAAGAAATTTGGACACTCGCACAAAGGAATACTTTTGAAATATTAAAAATGGTGAAATTGAAAAATCAGCTATTGCAGCACATAGTTTGTTGGAAGGTCATAAAATTGAAAAAGAAGCTAAACTTCTAAAACATTTGGAAAAACCTTTGGATTTGACAGTTTGGGAGAAAATATTTATTCAGAAGAACAAATTTAAATCCATGAATTTCGACATTCTGGATGAACGTGACCTCATCTTGAAGTTCATCAAATCAATACCAGATGGCAACGATATCTCGAAGTTCATCAAATCAACACCAGATGGCAACGTTATAGAGGGAGATTCCAACGAATATCCGGTAGTCATAATGGCGGTTGAAAATGAATGACAAGATCATTTGAAAACTATAGTTGCCGTGTTTAATAAAACATGAAATATGAGATAAGATGTAAAAATGACTCATTAATTTATTACTTTACCTATGTTAAAAATTGAATATGTACTTAATTTGAAAGACTTTAGTATTGTAACAGAATCTCCTTCAATTGGTGAAGCAACTTAAATAATTCTATTTATATATATATATATATATATATTAAAGTATTTAAATATTCCCAATAAAACTAAATATCATTATAATAAGAATTATAGTGATGCTCCTGAATTAAAAGTTGAGTAAAATTTAACCGCCATTTCCTATTAAATAATAATGGTTACAAATAAAACAAACTGAAAAAAAAACAAGTTTCATCTCATACACAATTTAAATGAACCATTGACTTCATAATAAATAGTGACATTAACTTTCTAAATATATAGTATTTTTATTTCAAGTGACAATCATCTTTGTGTTTCCCTGTGTTCCCCTGAGAAGAGGCAACCCAAACACCAAGCCAATAATCTACTTTAATGAGAGATAACCAGATGTTAAACATTTATGAATAATATAAAAAATTAATAATTTATTAAATTTAAAATTTAAATATATTAAAAATTCACCTTTGCAATAAAAATGGGCTTAACTGAAAAATTAAAATAATAAAGATATTTATTTCTCTTACCTCAAAATTAAATAGTAAATAGGAAAATAATACATACCGTAGGGGGTTTCTTTTTTATCCATCTTTATCCCCAAGCCACCAATCTTTTCATTGCTACCCCTTGTTACTGTTGCAGAGCTTGCTGTGGTGTGCTGAGGGGACAATGTTACTTCAATCTGGATGGAGCAGTCAGGACCACTCCACCCCATCTCACAATAGCACTTGTTCACATTTGTGCATACCTATCACAGTGAAAATATTTAATATTATTATTACAATTTATTTCTACAGAATATCTCAGAATTCAACCAATTAACCTTTGAATAATTTTCAAGGTATGCAGTAATATACATTCAAATATAATTTAATATACATTGGTTTCACTTATTTAACATTTTTAATAAACATACAATAACAATAACTCAAATTGTAACAAAATAGAACTATTTGCCATAAGAGTTTGGTACAACTGTTGTCCAACATTATAACTGTTATAAGAAATTGAGTTTTGTTTAATAAGTAAGTTGAGTTTGATATCATCTTACCTCATATTAGTTGTTTCTTGTAAGACATGTTTCAGAGCATCTTTGCTCTATCTTCAGCTTAGAAGAAACAACAATATTATTATGGTATGGACACATAAGAGGATTGCAGGATAGAAGACTACCAAAGGCCGTCTATGCATGGGAAATTGAAAGAAGGAGCAGAAAAGGAAGACCAAGAACAACCTGGAAGAATAACATTCAGAATTCAATGAGGAAATTTGGTGTAATGGACGAAGATGCAGAGAACGATGGAGAACTTTAATTAAGGGAAATTTGTGAATGTTTGTTATGAACTGATAGTCTGTAAATCCATAGTCATTTATGTATTTTTTAAAACTCATTTTAATTACCAAGATTTGTTGGAGAAAACCCTCAATGACGAGGAAAATTCTCAAAATGAATGAATGAATTATTACTACTATTATTAATTTAAAGATTGTTACTACTTGAGTTTTTCTATATCCAACTTCTACTTCCTTCTGTCCAAGCAGTCCTTTTCCTCCAATCTCTTTCATTTCATGGCTTCATGGTTATCATTTTTCCACTAAGCAACTGTATTTAGGTTATTCCCATCTCTTTCTGTGGTGGTATGCATTTTAAGATCTTCTTTGGCCAT
This sequence comes from Diploptera punctata, assembly GCA_030220185.1. NCBI lineage: Eukaryota > Metazoa > Arthropoda > Insecta > Blattodea > Blaberidae > Diploptera > Diploptera punctata. The sequence goes on from JASPKZ010000826.1 coordinate 330,694, forward strand.
CTTGGATCATCTATTCTATGTGTTTGTCCATACCACTTTAACTGACACTTCCATATTTCATCAATGATTGTTCTATCTCCTCACATTGCCTCCTTATTTGTATGTTTGGTATTTATTCTAATGTTTTTTTATATCATCCTAAAAAATCTATCTCATCTCCAAGAAGTTTCTTTCTTAATCTCTGTTTTACATCCATACTTTAACACTACATATTATAATATGTTGGATAATACTTCTGTATATATACATCTTTGTACTTTTCCATATGTTTTTCTCCCCATAAGATAGAGTTAAATATATTGTTATGGAGAATGTATCAGGAACTAATTTAATCATTATTACTTTTAATATTATAGCAATTAAAACATTATAGTAAAACCTCAAAAAACAAATTGAATATTTCCAGAGGGAATTATCTGCTGAAATTTCTAAATTTAGGTTTCTTCCTGGCTGCCTACAAAATTCAAATTTGTTTGGTGTGACTTCCAATATTTGAAGTCCACTACAATTTATTGTCAGTAGGAACTTCTCAAGATCTTTGTCTTTTTGCAGGTGCAGGTTTGAAGAGGAACAAATGTCTCAGGAGAGAAAATTTAGTTTTTAGTTTGATACAATTCATCTAATTTTTTTATATTCATAACCATCAGAATTGGTATATAGATCAATTCCACTGGTCCTTCTGCTTGTACATTGAAGTGTTTTGTTTATAAAAGAAAGAGAGAGATATGTTGATCTGTTATATTGGATCTTGTAAATAAGTCCATTTTGCTAAATATTACTTATCACAGTTCTGTCGATGATTCACATGTAACTTTTATACTTTGACAAAAGGTTTTGTCACTAATCAGAGGAGACGTCTATTATACATATTTAGAACTTCTAACTATAAATTTCATAATAGTGAAGAGTAGAGATCGAAAACAAAACTAGTAACTTAAAACAAAGTTAAATTAAATTTTGCTGGGAAGTCAGTAATTTAGATGCATCTGTGATCTAGGTCAGCCACAATGGTCTAGTGGTTATTTTCCTTGCCTGTAGTCCAGAGGGTTGCAGATTCAAATCTAGCCAGTGTCAATTAATTTTTAGGATGGAAACATCCAAGGAACAAGCCCTCCGGGAGGAATATTAAGCTATGGATCCCAAGACTGAAGATTTTCAGCCTCGAGAGAGAATCTTAAGCCTGAAAAAAAGGTCTCTAAGCAAAATTTACCAACTTTGAACCACCCAAATGGGGGCACGCCGTAGTGTAGTGGTTAAGGCACTGTGCTACAAGCTGGAAGGTCAAGGGTTCAAGTCCCGGTGGGGTCAGGATTTTTAAACTGACCCAAACCTTCTGGCAGCACTATGGCCCTGGGGTCGACTCAGCCTCTAACTAAAATGAGTACCAGACGCTTGTTCTGGGGTAAAGGCGGCCGTCATGCAGGGCTGACAACCCGGCTGACATCGAGTGCCGATTGTCCAGAAAAAGTGGGAGCCTTAACATCCCACTACCCCAAGGGCCTCCTGAGGCCTGTAGTGTGAATACTTTACTTTACCACCCAAATAATACCTTAGTTGACTACTAGATGTCTCTTGAGGTGACGTACCAACCACATCTGACTCACAACTTTTATAGGGATGTAAGTGTAACTTAATCAAGACTGGTCAAGGCCAGACATGGGCTGTTGAGCCATAGGATAGATGGATGTAGTACTATGACTAGAATATGCTAAGTGTTAAAAATATTCACTATACATACCACAGAATATATACAGGTATTGGGGCATAGGTCATACCAACTATTTCTTTTTGTGTAGAAATGTTATCGGATCACAAAATCTTATTTGTCACATGCTTAATCTAAGGTGAATATGAATGATGATGATGATGATTATGATGGCTATATGATGTTTGGGGACTGTTTTGGCCTAAAAAGTTTCTGACATTTGTCTTACAGGTCAGGAAAAACCCCCAAAAAAAAAGCCTCACCCAGGAAACTTGTCCCAACCGAGACTCAAACTCGGGCCTGCTGCATGACAAGGCAGCCTGCTACCTCGAGACCACAGTGATGGACTATTCTTTAGGGTATTTGAAATTACAAAACTCAAACATTTATTCGTGAGGATCAGTTTTGTCAGAAATGCAAATATTTTTGTTTTTCAAAACAGAACTAAAGGTTGGGTCTGAAAGAGTTAAACCAATGTTTATTTAGCGAAGTCAAGGTTCAAATTTCCTATTTTTTTCTTATAATTTATTAAAAAAACCCTAAAAAATACCCTAAACCAGGAAACTGATCCGATAAATAATAGTATCCGACCACCTCCTTGAGTTCAAATATGTTATCCCCAATCTCAAAATTGGTCTAATAAAATGTTAGAATAATTTAGAGCTATTCTATGCCACAGTGCCACCAGTGTATATTTGATTGGAGAATGTCTTTTAGCATCATGTTGGCCAATGTGAAAACACATGGTCCCACTAGAGCCAATTGCCAACATGTTTGCTCACATATAGGGGTATTCTATCCCAGGAGTCCACCTACATTAGTGGATAGGAATGTATGAGTATGCACAATCATCTGATGAGCATAGTGCAAGTTGGAGGTAACCCATGATAAGCAGTGCTCATACATCAAAATAGCCTTTCTCTGTGGGAGAAATGCCAGAGAATGTCACATGGATTTGGTGGAAGTTGTCAGGAATAATGCCCCCCCATACCAGGAGGTCACAAAGTGAGTACGAGAGTTTCAGCAAAGACGTGTGACAAGCAGAGATCAGCAATATGCAGAGATCAGCAATATGCAGGACGGCGTAAGAGTGTGTGGAATGATGTGGGGCATGCAGAAATCAAACACCTGGTGGAGGAGGATAACAGACATGTGGTATTGAGAAACACACCTTCCACAGGATTTTATGGAATGACCTACACCTGCACAAAATCGCATCAAAGTGAGTACCACATGCACTGACGGAAGTTCGTAATTTGCATCTTGCTCCAACTACTTAGGAAGATAACAACACTTCCTGTCATGAATAATCACCAGGCCATACATACCAGAACTCAAATATCAGTCTGCAGAATGGTGACATGTCGGATCACCAATGAAGCGGAAGTTTTATTAGAAATCTTTCCCCCTGAAATTGATGATGTCAGCTACAGTGGACTAGTGGTTATGTTTCTTGCCTTTGGTCCCAAGGGTCGTGGGTTCAAACCTGTCTGTGATCAATGGATTTTTTAGGATGGAGAAATCGAAGGAAGGACTTTAAGCCGTGGGTCCTGAGTCTGAAGATTTTCATGCTCATAAAAGATCCTTAAGCCTGAATAAAGAGGCTTCTAAGCAAAGTTTACCAACCTCACCATCCTAGTAATACCTTAGTTGCCTGTTAGATGTCTCATTGGATCAGTATGTTGACTGTTTACCATTCATGATAGCTGTGGGCAAATGGCATCTGAGCGTATAATTTTTCTCTTCAAATATGATTTATCCATTATATAGATGCATAAAACGAACAGTAAAAACATCGAAAGCCATACTGGCTTTATAATGCAATATAAAATTCCCAAATAAATGTCTTCTTAATAAAGAAGCTGCCATTTGCAAGATAGAAGCAAAGGTTTCATAGCAGTTGGTGCACGGGAATTAACAGTGTATAAAGTAAAGTGATCCCACTACAGGCCTCAGGAGGCCCTTGGGGTAGTAGGAGGTTAAGGCTCCCACTTTTTCTTGACAATCGTCAGCCAGGTTGTCAGCCCTGCGTGACGGCCGCCTTTACCCCAGAACAAGCGTCTGGTACTCATTTCAGTTAGAGGCTGAGTCGACCCCAGGGCCATAGTGCCGCCAGAAGGTTTGGGTCAGTTTAAAAATCCTGACCCCACCGGGACTCGAACCCTCGACCTTCCGGCTTGTAGCGCAGTGCCTTAACCACTACGCTACAGCATGCCCCCCATATAAGAGAAAAATTTGTGTTTAGATTGGAACTTGCTCAGGTAGCTCACCTGATTAGAGCATTCGCCTAGAGTGCGAAAGGTCCTGGGTTCAAGCCCCAGTCTGAGTGTATAATTTTTCTCTTCAAATATGATTTAAGCATAATTAAAATAACTTGGTCTGTAACTCCTAACAAAGGAGAGGCTAAGATATTACACCATTATAAATGTAGATGAAATTGATGATGATTGACATGTATGATATCACATGTGTCATTGTGTTTCAGTTCATTTCCACATGGCAGAACAACGACAACAGATTACTACAGGCATTTCCTGCTACAACAAGCATAGGAGAAACATCCTGATCTTCTGGAAGTGAAAACACTCTCCATGACAACACAAGATCACATAAAGCAGAGTGTATGGGGTGGCTACTGTGATGCTGGGGATGAGAAGTTTTAGAGAATTAACCATACTATCCTGACCTTTCTCCATGTGATTGACCTTATATGAAAGGTAAAGGAACCGTTACATAGTGGGCAATTTACGACACAAGAGGACATTGCCAATTCTGTGCAACAGATGGCCAGAATATAGTGATTCAGCCCCTTTTACATTGTTGGCAGCAAATTGTGAACATTGCAGGGGACTACTTTGAGGGCCTTTAGAATGAGTATGTGTTCCATAATGAATGTGAAAATGAAACCAAGACTTTCATGTCAACTACCATTATAAATATGTGAAGCACCATGTTGGCATATTGTTAAATGTCCATACACTTAGTTTCTACCTTGTATTTTCACGTGTACATTTAGAATTTTTCACCGCTGTGGTATTTGCACAAAAAAATTGCCTTGACTTATGTCCCAACCCTCATATTTATATGTTTATTTAATATTGCAACTTAACATCTAAGAAAATCAATTCCACACAGTAATAAAAATGTTTCAATGTTATTCTTAGTAATTAAAGTTACAAGAATAGGAATGTGCATGAATAGTTTATGTAGAGAAAGAACAATAATGGCAAAGATCAGTATAACAATTATCACTATCTTCTTTGGAAACTTTAGATATAAGATGCAACAAAACTATAGTCTTCAGAATATAAAAAAAAAAATGAGGTGAGTCAAAATAACTAACTCAAAAAATTAAAAAAAAACTTTATTATATTGATATCACCATTATTCTAACATCAATCAAGTTTCTGAAGAAAACAATGGCATTTTTATTTTGGTTTATATTACTTTTTTCATTCTCTAAATAAACTATAGCAATTCTGGTGAAAAGAATTTTTAAAACAAGTTGAACTTTTTTTTTTCCCAATTGCAGTAGTGAATTTAGAATTAAAATAATAAGCAAATAATTTGTATTAACATTAAAAAACAGAGAATTGACTCACCCCATGTCCGGAACATTCCAGATTATTATGATTGCTAGGACATCTCCCTTGGTCAATGTGTGGGAAGATGCTTGTGCAGGTCTGATTTACACATATCTGTAAAAATCACATAAATAACATTAACTTATCAACTCATAAAATTAGTAGTAGTAGTAGTAATAGGACTTTATTAGACTACAAGTAAGATATATACAATGATATTTACAAATATGGGTCGTACGGGCAGTAAGCCATACGTGCTGTTGACAGTCCGTTACAATAAAGTAATATTTGGGTAATAATATAAAGAAAAAAACAAAAAGAAAACAATAATATTACAATTACATAAAGAAAACAATAATATTACAATTACATAATAATACAATAACATTATACATTAATTATGTAGAATTATTAAGAATTAATGGTATTGCATTTTGATAACATGTATTTATTCATGAATGAGTGTTGTTCTTATTTTCCGCGTTTTGTCCAGAAATTTACCCAAGTTTATCCAATTTTCTGGATTTATCATTAATTCATAGCATGCCAAACTTTCACGATTTGAATTTAGAAATCCTTCCGGTAATAACTGATGCCTCCAATATTCTAAATCGTTACATTTTCCTAATATGTGTATCTAGTCTTCAAAGCTCCAGCACATGGACATATTTGCATTTTGTGATCGTCGCTAATTTTTAGAAATTTCCATGCTCCTAGCCTAAACCAAGCAAGCCCGGATCTCTATTTAAATCCTAGGTTGAGTATATAAGATTCTTTTCTCCAAACATGTTTTAGGTCTCTTTGTAAAAACAGTGAGCATTTTCCCGTACATTCGGCGAAAATATCTTGTTGGTTTATATCTAAGTACCTCCTCCTTATTTTTCTCCAAACATTCTTGTGATTTTCAGTCCCTTTTTCCCATACCCAACCCATCCCATTCTTTTGGAGTTCTCTCCTAACCTCGTCTGCCCAGAATTTCACATCTATGTTTTTAATTTGGTGGTTGTAACAAGTTGCTCTGAGCATTGTTTGCAAAATAATGAGGAAGTAGTTTTTGGCAGTAACTGTATATTATTTTATAGCTTATGTAACTAGCTAAATTAAGCTAAAACTACCCTGGACATGAGCTCTGCTCATTTATTGTTAACCAACTACATTTTTATCCATTCATAATTTATCTTGTATAAATATTAAAATGGTGAATAAATAAAAAATAAATAACTTTTAATGCATACAATTAATTAACTAATCAATATTATAGTACAGTATTCCATGTTTTACTTTGGCTCTTACTATATGATAAACTTTCATCCCCACCAAACATTCAAGTCAGAGAGCAAGGTTAGTACATAAGATAGGCTTTTAATGAGAACTGCACACCTATTTTAAATTGACAACAAATAAATAACAGAAATATTTATTATAATGAGGTGACTAATTATATGAGAATATTATATAAAACTGTCCTGTGCCATAACTGAGTGGTTAAGGCAAGATGCCTTGGCGCAGGGCTACAGGACTTGCACTGGTTTGGACCTCCATGGGGGAAGAAATTTTCTCATGGAATTTCAGCTATTGTATAACCAGTGCCCACCCCAGCATCGTAGCATTGCAACTACAATAAGTAGCAGCTCCAGGTTGAGAAAACCAGCTGTCACAGCTGAGGGACCCGACATACTGATCACATGGCTACATGTAGGTTACTTCTGTGATTAACGCATATGGATGTGAGGCCAGCAGCTGGAAAGTAGACCAAAGGCCTTCTAGACCTGTTGCACCATGGAGTTTTATTATAGAAAACTATTTACTTACTTAGTCACTGGCACTATCGAACCCGTAGGTTCATGGCCGTGCGGACATAAGCTCTCCATACATCCCTATCCTGAGCTAATGCTTTCCAATCATTCCCTGTATAATCTACTTCCCTCAAATCATAGTTAATGTTATTCTCCCACCTCATTCTTGGTCTACCAACTTGACGTTTTCCCTCTGGCTTTCCTACAAGAAGCTTCCATGCAAGTCTTTCATTCCCCATACGTGCAACATGTCCTGCCCATCGCAGTCTACGAGACTTAACTGTTCTTATTATATCTGGCTTCCTATAAAGATCATGTAGAATATAGAAAACTATTTACACATAATTATTTGATGTTGAACAATTATTTCATTTGTTGTGTGCATAATGTAGCTAACAACAAGCATATTTTATAGGTCAAAATAAAAAATTCAAAATAGCCTAAACAAGATCAAACTTAATATTTAATTTTAGGAAGTTATATTTTGAGGTTATTTTAATTATATTATTTTTGGTCTGGGAAAGCTGACGATAAAACAGAATTGTTTTGAAACATGTTCAAGAACAAATCAACATTAATATTGAGGTAAGATGTCCAGACCAAAAATAATATAAGATCAAACTTAGTTCACAAGCATAAGTTTTTAATATGAAAACAAATTCTATATTGTATTTGTGACAAGTGATTAATTCTATTCTATTCTATTCCACAGTAATTCTGCCCGAGGGCAGGTCATTCACTGCAATCATAGCATTTTCATCCTAAGCTTTGCAGCTTTACTAGGTAATTACAGGTGTAGTAGCTTCCTGTTGTTTTCTATTTTTCTACACTGGTGAAGGATGATGATGATGATGATGATAAGGATGGTGATGATAGCCAGATGATTTTCGGGGACCATTGGGCCCTAAGATTCCTGACATTTGTTCTAAAGGTGAGGAAAAACCTCAAAGAAACCTTACCCAGGAGCCTGTCCTGACCGGGAAACTTAACCGGGCCCACTGTGTGACACAGTGGTGGAAGTGAATAATGGAAATGTATATAATAATGAGGTGGCTTAATACACACTAATATTATACATAACTATTTACAAATAATACCGTGCAATCCATATAAACCTGAACCATTTTAATAGGCCATAATTTCTCTCTGAAAGCTCGTAGAAATGTGAAATTTGTTTTAATGATTTCAGTGGCTCGGGGAGAATCGACAACAATCACAGCAACAATTGATCAAGGCCATCTGTGAACTATATTGCTGATTTTAATGGAATTTATGAGCATTTTCATGGCATTGTAGGCAGTCATAACAGCAACATGCAGTACTCACTTCGAGAGCGTGTTTTCATTGTGAAAGCATACTGGAAGACAAATTCCTTGGTAACAACACAATGGGAATTTTGAAGAGAATTTAATGTATGGGATATTCCGACAAAGGCAACAATTTCATCACTTGTAAGAAAGTTGGAGACAACTAGTACACTCGTTAGTGAGAGTTTCCATAGACTATCTTTGAGTGCAGAGACTGTTAACAGTGTTCGAAGAAGGCTAGTGAACTCTCCAAACAAATCGTTGTGTCAATTGAGCCAGGAATCAGGCTATTCACATGGCACATGCCAAAGAGCTGTAAAGAAAACGAAATTACAACCATATAGAGTGCATATGGTGCAACAACTGAAAGAAGCAGATTATGAAAAACGAATCCGTTATTGTCGATGGTTTCAGGATTTTCTTATTCCACATCCAGACATTCTCTCCATAACGTGGTTTACAGATGAGGCATGGTTTCATCTGTTAGGCTACATAAACACACAAAACATCAGACATTGGGCTGCTGTACACCCCCATATGATCCACGTAACACTACTGCATGATGAAAAGATTGGAGTATGGTGCACAGTGTCAGCTTCCAGGATCATTGGTCGCATTTTCTTTGATACGACTGTAGACACTGCAGTTTATATGGGTATCTTCAATACATTTGTGGAGCAGCTGGATGATATCAAATTGAGAGAAGGTTATTTCCAGCAAGATGGAGCAACATGCCATATATCTAATGCCTCCATCATGGCTCTTGTAACCAGTTTGTTTGATAATCAAATAATGTCAAGAGGTCTCACTGGATTTTTTCTTGTGGGGGTATCTAAAAAATAGAGTGTACAAGAATACTCCTCAGACAATTTATGATCTCAAGGAATCCATTTGAAATGAAATAAGCAACATTGGTGAGGACACTCTCCGTGAAACTTCACAGAATATGGTGAAACGAGTGCAAATATGTATAGATGCTAGTGGAAGACACTTCCAACATTTGCACTGAGAGGTAAACAGCGTAATGTAATCTCCCAATTGTGTGTAATGTATCTTCAATACATTTGTGGAGCAGCTCAATGATATCAAATTGAGAGAAGGTTATTTCCAGCAAGATGGAGCAACATGCCATATATCTAATGCCTCCATCATGGCCCTTGTAACCAGTTTGTTTGATAATCAAATAATGTCAAGAGGTCTCACCGGATTTTTTCTTGTGGGAGTATCTAAAAAATAGAGTGTACAAGAATACTCCTCGGACAATTCATGATCTCAAGGAATCCATTCGAAATGAAATAAGCAACATTGGTGAGGACACTCTCCATGGAACTTCACAGAATATGGTAAAACGAGTGCAAATATATATAGATGCTAGTGGAAGACACTTCCAACATTTGCACTGAGAGGTAAACAGCGTAATGTAATCTCCCAATTGTGTGTAATGTAAGCTCCCAATCGTGTATTATATTCTCCCAAAGTTGCATGTGTGTCCTATTTTTATTGGTTCAAGACTTATGGTCCCTTAAAATGGTTCAGGTTTATATGGATCGCACTTGGAACTTTCATTTAATTTGTCATATGTATATGTAACTTAAAAAACATTAATTGAAAATAAAGAATTCTCATTTCACTTAATTACTTTCATTCATGTTTTGAATACTCGATGCTATTCAACTGTAAGTTGTACCTATTCAACTACATACCTGTGTGTACGTAACTCATCTCTCTCCCCTCCCAATCCCTATCTGATATAGCACATGTAATCAACCTTGTACTTTGTCCAATGGCACCCCTAAGGTATGAACATGGAATGAAATTTGCATCAAGATTGGAACTCGCCCCAGTAGCTCAGTTGGTAAGAGCATTGGTACGGTAAACTGGTCTGGGTAAAAATTTTTCTCTTCAAATTTAATTTATCCTTCAATGAGATGTGTTTAAATTAATAATAAAAACATCAATAGAAGCCCTACTGGCTTTAAAAAGTAATGTTTAAATTCCCAATAAAGTCTTCTTAATCAAGAAGCCACCATTTGCAAAGATGAAGCCACAGCTTCAAGCGTTTGGTGCATGGGAATTACAACATATATAAGAGAAAAATTTGCATCTGGATTAAAACTCGCCCCGGTAGCTGAGTTGGCAAGAGTGTTGGTATGGTAAACCAAAGGTTCCGGTCTGGGAAAAAATTTTTCTCTTCAAATTTAATTTATCCTTCAATGAGATGTGTTAAATTAATAATAAAAACTGGGTTATATGTTTTAACACTGAAAACATAATGCAGATATTTGAAGAGTAAAATTCTTCTTCTTCTTCTTCCTTCCAAGTATTAGGCCAAGGCCTGTTACGATCCTATAGAAAATTTTCCCTCCAGCGTTTTGATCCTTCCAGGAAATTCTCGTATAAGACTTGAAAGCATAATAATAGTCCCTTCGATTGGTTGCTGGCCAAAGGAAGGCAAGACCAGTGATGGGGCTGCCATCTTATAGCCTCTGGTCAGGCTTTTCTGGAGAAGAAAAGAAAATAAAGGAAAGAAGAAATGGAAGAAAGGAAAGATTCCCTAGCCTTCGGATGCCCTAATAGCATCAGAATCGAAAAAAACAAGAGTTAACCATGAGAGGTTAGATAGTAAAGTTAAAAGAGTGCAAATTTATTTAAATTAATATTGGGAAGTAAACATTATGAGGTTATATCATTAATAGTGAGTAGAGAACATATTTTAATCGACTCACCTCATACATTTTCAAACTTCTTTGATACCGACGGTTTCAGCTATGACTGAAGAAGGAAATGATATTGTCTGAAACCGTCGGTATCAAAGAAGTTTGAAAATGTGTGAGGTGAGTCGATTAAAATATGTTCTCCACTCACTATTAAAGTAAAATTTATGCCTAAACTGGGATTTGAACCCAAGGTCTCTGATTCTACAAACAAGTAGGCATTCTCTAATCCATTGAGCTATTTAGACATCCCAACTTAAAAGGAAAATTTTCTCTCTCTTAAACAATCCTCGCATGCCTGAGTCAATGAACCTCCATTCCACTTGCCATCAGGCAACTTCTTCTCAAGAAGACTTTAAATGGATTTTAACACTACTTTAATAACCAGTAAAGTCTAGTTTAGGTGTAAATTTTTCTCTTCAAATACAATTTTGGGAAAAATTTACAACATGTGATGCGAACATTTTTTCTAAGTTCCAATCATACACCATGTGCTTGCTCCAATAAACGCAAAGCATGATTGAAGAGGGACAAGATATTGTCTGAAACCGCCGGTATCAAAGAAATTTGAAATTATATGAGGTGAGTCGTTAAAAATATGTTCTCCACTCACTATTAAACGCAAAGCAATTTAGACTATAGAATCACGTGATGCAGCCAACATATATGTGATATTTAACGAACCTAAAAGCTAACCCAAACCAATTTAAGCACTCTAACCTGTGAAAGAATGCAATGCCCAAAAAAAAAAATAGTAAGTTCTAAAATTATGAAGTATATGCATACAGTTAATTAGTACATACTTTATGTTGGCCGCACTGGAACATGGCTTAGTTGTGGCATAGAATATTCGTTAAAATCAATATGGCTGTCAAGTCTTCATGCTACGTTTGTAGTTAAATATCATACAAAAATATATTAAAATTATAATAAAAAAATGTAAAAATCATTGTAAATGGTGGGAAATAATTTGAAAATGAAACCCTAAGAATAAAATTTGACAGGAGTTTATGAAGGAATTAAAAGAGTGTGTCACAGGTTGTAAAGTTTAGCCATAATTTTTCCTTCAGTAAAGAAATGATAAATTTAAATAAAATATTGAAAATAAAGCTTTACTGGCTACAAAAGTATATAATAATCTCTTTTAAAGTATTCTTGAGAATAAGCTGTCAGATGGTGAGTGGAAGCTTTGTTGCCTCAGGCACGTTAAGACTGTATAAGAGAGAGAACATTTCTATTTAAATTGGGATACCTAAATAGTTCACTTAATTAGAACACTTGTAAGTAGAACCTTGAATTCAAATCACAATTTAGACATAAATTTCTCTGTTCATATTATTCGTTTTTAAACATCTTAATGATGGACATATTATATTTGAAAAGAAAAATATACGCCATTAGCAAAAATCGTAGCATTTGGGGTTAGAGAATTAACTATGCATAAGAGAAAAATACACATTTAGATTGGAGGCCTAGGTAGCTCATCTGGATAGAGCATTGACATAGAGAGTCAAAGGTCCTGGGTTCAAACCCCAGTCTAGGTATATATTTTTCTTTTCAAATATAATTTTTCCATCATTGAGATGTTTAAGAACGAATAATATGAACATTGAAATAGGCACTACTGGCTTTATAAGTAATGTTTAAATTCCCAATAAAAAAGTCTTCTTAATAAAGAAGCCACCATTTGCAAAAATCTTAGCAATGGCTCGTAGAATTTGGGGTTAGAGAATTAACTATGTATAAGACAAAAATACGCATTTAGATTGGAGGTCTAGGTAGCTCTCACTTGGATAGAGCATTGTCATAGGGAGTCAAAGGTCCTAGGTTCAAACACCAGTCTAGGCGTATATTTTTATTTTCATATATAAATTTCTCTGTTCATATATGATTTATCCTTTAGTGAAGAAGTGATAAATTTAAACAAAAACATGAAAAATACAGCTTTAGTGGCTATAAAAATAGTATTAAAAAATAATTTAAAGTCTTCTCGAGAAGAAGCTACCAGATGGAATGTAGAACGAAGGTTCGTTGCCTTGGCCACATGGGAACTCTATAAGACAGAGAAAATGTTCCATTTAAATTGGGATGCCTAAATAGCTCAGTGGATTAGAGTGTTTGTAGTACAACTAGACCCTGTGTTCAAATCCCAATTTAGACGTAAATTTTTCTCTTTAAATATAATTTGTCCTTCGGTGAAGAAGTGATAAATTTAAACAAAAACATAAAAAATAATACAGATTTACAACACAAATAATTCTTAATACTCACCAATATATTCCATTAAAAATCACTTGATATCAATTGTAATTTTCTGGTAATCTTTGAAAGTAAACCAAAAATAAACAAACACTCAATTTTAAAGAGTGTTAGTCCAAAATTCCACTATTTTAAATTAAATTTAATCAAATTCTTATGAAATGGATTCAAGATTTCCAACCAATTGTAGGCCTAGTGTCTTCTATCACTGCTGAATGACTAGTTGGAAAGTTATCTGATATATCAAGGATAAGAGATTCAGTGCACCCTAATCTGAGAAGTATCATATTTATCTCCCGAAACAAAGCTTTTAAATCTAAAAAAAAAAAACTAAAGGACGTTATTTTAAAACCTGAGTTTAACTACGGACAAAATATTTTCAATACTATCACATTATTTAATGCTTTCAATCCCTTTGCCTACAAATGTGTAGACTAAGTTTTCATTTTAACTTTATTGCCATTCTTTTTTCTTTACATTTTTAATATTTTTGCAGTATTTTTAAATTTAAAACATCAATTTCTCTATCTAAGTTACAAATTAATTTAAAAAACCTATGTAAAATTTTAATTTAAAATGTAATAAAAGCATAATTTTTCAATATAAAAATATTAAATTTGAAATATATTGTAATATTTAAATTAATATTGGGAAGTAAACATTATGAGGTTATATCATTAATAGTGAGTGGAGAACATATTTTAATCGACTCACCTCATACATTTTCAAACTTCTTTGATACCACTGATGAAATTCCGTGATTGTTGATTTCTTTAGTGACATCACTTCTTGTGCTGCCATCTTTCGTTGGGATTACAAAGTTTATAATCCCAACGAAAGATGGCAGCACAAGAAGTGATGTCACTAAAGAAATCAACAATAATGGAATTTCATCAGTGGAAGCTATGACTGAAGAAGGACATGATTTTGTCTGAAACCGTCGGTATCAAAGAAGTTTGAAAATGTATGAGGTGAGTCGATTAAAATATGTTCTCCACTCACTATTAATATTTTAATATGCTCAAAATTTTTAAATATTGATTTAAACGTTATATATATTTTTTTAATTCTAAAAAATAATTTTTCCATCTTAATTTCTCAATTTAAAAAAAACTTTTTTAATTCAATTAATTTTTTTACCCACTTTAACAATTAAGATCAAGTTGAGTCTTGAATTTTTAGTTGAATAAAAAAATGTGTATTTCCACTGTTCTTCATGTGTTCACAGTAGAAGTTTATTTTAATTAATTTTAATGACGATAAGATGTTAAATATAAAATTGGTAACTGGTAATTTAGTTGAGGACGACTGACTTACCAGGTACCAATTTTATATTTAACATCTTATTACATAACCTCATCGGTGCTTTCGGTGCATTAATATGAATTTTAAAAGTGTTGATTTAATGATGATGTGAAATGATGATTATAATGAAATTTTTCCTTATCTAAACATATCTGAATGTTAATACACTTCCATTTTTTTCACACTCAGAAAATACATACCATTATTTTGGTCTATTTTCAAGTTAAGCACTGTTTCAATAAAACAGTATTATGTAAGATAATTTGTAAAACCTATGTAAAGGAAGGAGTTAACATTAACTTGAGAGTATGTATAAGATTTTAATTTCTGTAATTAAAGGTGTAAGGAACTTATTGACATACAATAACTCAGTAACTATAATTTGTGTCACAACAATTTTAAAGAGCCAAGCTATTGAAATGGTTGGTGTCACTGGCTAGTGAATCACAATACAGGGAGTCATGTGGTTGGTACAATTGCAGCCCCTCAACCGCAATTCAGTTTTCTTAACCCAATTTCTCTAGTCCTCACATCAAGAAACTAATCAATTGTCCTTACGGACAATTCCAGTTCTTATAAAATTTTAAAAATATAGTTTGGAATCAAACCTGGACCCTGGGATTCCATTCAGACATGCCAGCCGTTACACCACAGATACAGTGGCTGTTCAGTATTCAAAAAATTATTTAATACATTTGATTAGTTGGTACCCAATATTGAGCAGTTGGTGATGATGCCATTCACTCTTTGCATTTAGAAGAAGATTTTAAAATTGAATGAAGAATGGAGAAAGGTGATAATGGTCCATATCCTCATGAAGTTACAGAAATGGTAAGCAAAGGATTAAAAAAAATTTGTTCACTCCTATACTAATAATGGCCTAATTATCATTCTGTTTTTAGGGAAGTAAGTTGAATTTACTAGAGAGGCCTTGGCATCCATTGACAACGGTACGTAATTGCTCAACTTACTTCCCTAGGGAAGAAAAGTAATTGACTTAATTAATAATATAAAAATGTTACCTACTAAAAATTTTATTGAGTAATAGAGTACAATTTTATTGTATCACACTTATTTCACACTTTGATAATTCAAATTTATGGTGATTGAATAGTTGTTAAGATTTATTAATCATATCTGTCCATCCATAGTAATTATGCTCGAGGCAGGTCTTTCAATGCATTTTTATGCTATGTTTTGCAGCTTTACTAGGGAACTATAGGTGTAGTAGGCTTCCTGTTGCTTTCCACACCAGTGAAGGATGATGATGATGATGATAAGGATGATGATGGCCGGACTGTTTTTGGGGACTATTGGGCCCTAAGCTTCCTGACATTTGTCTTACAGGTGAGGAAAAACACCGAAAAAAAAAACTCACTCAGGAGCCTGCCCCGACTGGGAATAGAACCCAGGCCCGCTGCATGACAAGGCAGCACACTACCTTGAGACCACAGCAGTGGACTATTAACCATAGTTGTAATTAATATACAGTCTGAAACTGTTATTTAAATGTCTGCCACTAATTCAGACAACAACAAGAGAATTGCAATTGTTTTATAAATAAGCCCTTGCTATCAAACAAGATATAAACCAAGATACAAATTCACACCGAATGTAAAAATTAAACATAATTATTAGTATAGGAGTAAACAAAATTATATACACAATTTGGGAAAGTACATTACTAGTCTAAAATAGCCCAAGCTTGTCCTCGACTAGTACTGTACTACTTAATTCCCTTCTTGCGTACATAACTATTAAATGTTAAAAAAATTATAAAATGTTTGATGGTTTGATAATATATTGAGATATTATTAACATAATAATTAAAGTTCAATGTTGGTACATACCAGATTCTCTCCACAAGGTGTTCCATCTCTAACAAGGCCCATATCCGGTATCTCGGGTGAATCGATTGTCCCGCTCGTCGCCCTAGAGATAGCATGTCAACAAAGACAATTCACGGTATACTAAGGAGTACTACATCCATTATCATTAACATTGCCATTATCAATAACATTGCCTTCAAACAAAAATGAACTCACCATATGGGAAAAAAATCTACAGACAGAAGAACAAGGAAAGGATTATGAATTTTGAAATTTCTGGAGAAAGGAACCTCGTTTAGTAAATTCATTGGACCAGAGGCAGAGAGAGCAGGAATCAAGAAACAGGACCGACAACATGAGAAAATTCATTCTATAATCACTGACGATGGGGCTAAGAAGCCTTGAAACATATGTTTGACAAAAACAACTATAAGAGGTAAGAATGAATAGACAAAATGTTTTAATTATTAAACAAAGCTCTTAATATGTTTTTATTATTAATTTTTAAACATCTTAATGATGGACAAATTATATTTGGAAAGAAAAATATACGCCTAGACTGGGGTTTGAACCCAGGATCTTTGACTCTCTTTGTCGATGTTAGGGAATTAACTATGTATAAGAGAAAAATACAGAAATACACGTTTAGATTGGAGGCCTAGGTAGCTTACTTGGAAATAGCATTGACATAGAGAGTCAAAGGTTCTGGGTTCAAACCCCAGTCTAGGCATATATTTTTCTTTTCAAATATAAACCTCTTCCTATTGCATTTAAAAAAAATGAATTCAGAAATTAATTGGTTAGAAGATATGTCTTTTTTTGCTGGTTAGATGTTGCTGAATACAAAATATTAATACCAACAAAAGGAATGAGAATTTTATTTTATTTATCAATTTACACAGGATTCAAGTATAAAAAAAACAACAGATCTAATGAACTTCGGTCCACAAATTAATTTTTCAGTTAACATATTCATACTGTACTATATTTGATTTATTCACAAACTTTTTGTTTTGTGATAACAATCATTAAATGAATCTGATTTTACATATTGTTAACAGAACTAGTCTCAAGGAATTTTTTTCCTATTTTCAATGGCATCTGACTGTTGACTGGACAGTTGGCATTCCTTCACTCTCACTCTCTCTGTTGATGGATCAATGAACTACCAAATTAAATCTTTTTCCCAGAAATTAAGAAACTAATTACTTTTTCTTTGTATTTTTGGATGTAGATTTTTTCTCCTAATCTGCTATTTCTTTAGATTTTTCTAGTTGTTTCATTAGTTTTGACTTTACTTCAATCCTATGATTGTCTGACCAAGTTTGAGCAGTTACTACAGATTTTTTGTTGTTGTTGTTGTTCTTCTTCTTCTTCTTCACGGTTTAGGCTTATTTATTAGCCTGTTCCGGCTCCAAATTGCTGCTCTTTCCATCTTTTCTTTGGTCTTCCCAAACTTCTTCTTCCTCGTGGTGAATAGCTGTATGCTGCTTTTGGTATTCTATTTTCAGTTATCCTTGCCAAATGTTCTTTCCAGTTTGTTCTGTATTTCTCTATTGTTGTGTTTAATTCCTCTACTTTTAGTTGTTGTCTTATTTCTGTGTTATGTTTTTTGTCTGTTCGTTGATATCCTGCTATTGGTCTGAGGAATCTCATTTCAGCAGCTTGTATTCTCGCAGATTGTTGTGTTGTCACTATCCATGTTTCGGATCCATAAGTTCAACCAATAACAACAAACGCAAAGCATAAAGGACAAACGTTTTGGAATTCAAGACCAAATTAAAGTAGCAACATGGAATGTCAGAGGAATACATCATAAAGAAACCGAACTGGAAAGAGAATTTTTTTGTTATTATTCTAATAGCAGCCAAATGGCCATTAAGATTGATATAAGATTTTACTATTTGTGCTTTGCATATTGGTTTAATGATTTTGTCCTCTTTGTGCATAGATCGATATGGTAGCGTTCACATGTTTTGTTGCACAATGTACACTCGCATGATTGGTTTGGTTCGTGCTATGTTTTGGTCTTGCAGATGAGATGGTGAAACCATGGACTGCCAGTCTTGTTATTATGTGTCAGAATTCAAAGTTTTCTCTTGTCCATTCTCGGTCTCTCATTGTTCCTGTGCCACAGAATTCTGTTGGAGTTTCTTCTCTTTTCTTCCTAAGTGTTGTTAAAAGTTGGTCCGAAGCTTTTGTACTAGGCAAGATCAATTTTGTTCTTAGGTCTTCAATAAGAAAGGTCTCCCTTGCAAGCAAATATACAAGTCTGGATCGCGTGTTCTTGGAGACTCCAATCGCCTTCTTTAAGTAAGTGGTTATTATTTTTTCTAGATTATTCTATTTCTCCATCTTTTACATTCCTAATGTGCTCCTTCATTCTGATGTTCAAGTTTCTTTTTGTCTTTTATATGAAGATCTTTTTTACAGTCCCACATTTTATCTGAAAAATGCCCGATTTTTTGTCTTCACTAATTTCTTCATTTTTGTTCGTTTTCATTAGTTCACTAAGGCTGAAATAATTTTTTGCTGCTAATTTGATGTCAAATTTGTCGAAAATTTTGTGAATCTTTATTGTGTGTCAAATGATGAAATGTAATTTCTATTTTCTTCTTTTTCAGATTAAAGGATACTTTCTTCGATTAATTTTTGTTTTCTAAACCTATTTTTTTTTGTAAATCATGTTTTCTTCAAAGCCATTTCTCTATTGCTATGCTTATTACGAGTTATTTTTCTTAATTGAAATTTTCTCTGTTCATCAGTTGACCAACAGAGGGAGGAAGAGTGAAGGAATATCTACTGCAAATCAACAGTCAGAGAAAGAACTTCCTTGAAAAAACTCCTGGAAAGGATACAAAATATGAGGGAAGATGATTCATTTCATGATTGTTAAATAAAACTTCATACTGTCAATTTGTAAAAAATCAATTGATTTGTGTAATTCAATTGCATTTACGTATGTTGTGTTTCAAAAGAGAACTAAAACAAGCTCTAATAAACATTGGTCAGCGAATAAACCTATATCAAACACTTTCTGACAAAGAGCGACATGAAAATAGCTCTATTTATATTCTACATATTAGAATGCTGTTTATAAAAATGCCACTGCTCAAAACTTGAAAAACAAGACTATCTCTTAAATGGTTAATTTTTGTACCTTATTTACTGGGACCTTCTTGGCTTTGTTTATTTTATTTTTAAATCTACATTTTAAACTATTACATTTAAAACACTGTATTTATAGGGTGATGAAACATGTTAATCTTGAAAATTAGTAATGAAAAATGCCACACTTTAAAATTCTTAAATAAAAAAATGAGCATTTTCTAATCTAAAAAATTTGCATGGTGCACAGTTAACAGATAATTATATTTTTCACAGAACAAAGTAATATATTACTGCCAATTAAATCTGGAATACTGATACAGAATAAGTATGAAATCACATGTCAAAAAAATAAATTTTGAAATAGTATAACATTTTAAAATTAAAAAAAAATCTCTGACTGTCCACCATTCCACTGACAGCAGAAACTTGATTTACTTACTTATTTTAGGAATTCTCACTATGAGGTATATTCATTAAGGTAGAATATTTTTTATCACTCACCTCATATTGTTCTTCTTATTTGATTATAAACTAGTTTCGGAACATAGTTTCTGTTCCATCCTCAGTATCGTCACGACCGTTGTTCTGTCTTCTTGAAGAGCTGTCCTTCTCTCCTTCCATTGGCTGACTGAAAAACCTCGAAACCAGGTCATTCTCACCGGGAATTTCAAAGTTCATTAATTTCTTCTTTTCACTCTTTTGAATGTAGATCTTTTCCTAAACAGTAAGTTCTTTTGGTTTTTCTATTTGTTTTAATAATTTAGCTTCTTTCTCGATAAGATGTTTTTCAGACCATGCATGGGCAGCCACTGCAGATTTTTCTACTTCCCCTTTCTTGACATTCCTGAGATGTTCTTTCACTCTAGTTTTCAAATTTCTCTTAGTTTTTCCTATGTAGAATTTCTCACATTCTTCACATTTAATTTGATAAATCCCTGATTTGTTTTCTTCTTTAATTTTCTCATTCTTATTAGGTCTAATCAGTCTACTGATGCTGTAGTCATTTTTGGGTGCTAACCTTATGTTGAAATCTTTAAAAATTTTTTGAAACTTGTGGTGTTTTAATGGATGATATGTGAATTTTCTAAATTTTACATTATCTTCTTTTACTTTTAGAAGAGTGCTTTGATTAATAAATTTTTGTCTTTTGAACTTGTTTATTTTTTTGAGTATATTTCAACATAAGGAGCCGCCATTTGCAAAGATAGAAACAATGGTTTCAAAAAGCATTTGGCGATAGGGAATTACAACGTATATAAGAGAAAAATTTGCGTCTAGATCGTAACTCGCCTCGGTAGCTCAGTTGGTAGAGCACTTGGCCCGGAAAGCCAAGGGTCCCGGGTTCGAGTCCCGGTCTAGGCGAAAATTTTTCTCTTCAAATTTAATTTATCTTTCATTGAGAAATGTTAAATTAATAATAAAAAAACATCATTAGAGGCCTTACTGGCTTTTAAAGTAATGTTAAATTTCCAATAAATGTCTTCTTAACTAAGAAGCCGCCATTTGCAAAGATAGAAACAATGGTTTCAAAAAGCATTTGGCGATAGGGAATTACAACGTATATAAGAGAAAAATTTGCGTCTAGATCGTAACTCGCCTCGGTAGCTCAGTTGGTAGAGCACTTGGCCCGGAAAGCCAAGGGTCCCGGGTTCGAGTCCCGGTCTAGGCGAAAATTTTTCTCTTCAAATTTAATTTATCTTTCATTGAGAAATGTTAAATTAATAATAAAAAAACATCATTAGGGGCCTTACTGGCTTTTAAAGTAATGTTAAATTTCCAATAAATGTCTTCTTAACTAAGAAGCCGCCATTTGCAAAGATAGAAACAATGGTTTCAAAAAGCATTTGGCGATAGGGAATTACAACGTATATAAGAGAAAAATTTGCGTCTAGATCGTAACTCGCCTCGGTAGCTCAGTTGGTAGAGCACTTGGCCCGGAAAGCCAAGGGTCCCGGGTTCGAGTCCCGGTCTAGGCGAAAATTTTTCTCTTCAAATTTAATTTATCTTTCATTGAGAAATGTTAAATTAATAATAAAAAAAAACATCATAGATAAGATATTTTTAAATTTTGGGTGTTTGTGTAGAGGATGATATATTTAATAATTTATTTAGCTCTATGGAGGCTCTTTAGAAGCTAAGCCCATTAACATCACAATTGAATGTTGCATGAAAAGACTGACAAAGTTTTTTCAAAAGCCCGATTTCAGACTTGAGGTTTATTTTCATGCAGTAAGATTAAGCCATGGGAAATACTTTTAAAATTCATGACGAAACACCATTGAGGTCACTATATAAAATTAAAAATATAAAATAGATACCTGAGATCTCAGTCGTCCTCAACTTTATAAAGGCTGTAAGATGTAAAGTATTTTCGGAGCATATGCTCCATCATCATGGACGATGATGCCTTCATAAAGGTGAGGACAACTGAGATCTCATGTATCTATTTTATATTTTAAATTTTATATGACATGGGAATCAAGGCTTTATATCCCTTCTGTAGAAAGCCGACCTTAGGTTATTTTACCCCTAAAAGAATTAGTCAATACTATCCGGTTTGAAAGATTGTTACTCATTCTGTTTTCCTACCAATTCAGATATATCATTACCCACAGGAAATCCCCGCTCGAGATTAAGACCTCAAAATGTTCATTGAGTTAACCGAACCAAACATATAATATCCTCCACAGGAGTTTCCATGTCCATCTTTTATTCCTTATTTGTGTCATGTGTACTGCCTTTTGCAGTCTACAAGACTTAATTCTCCTTATTATATAAGGATTCCCATAAACATCATGAAGCTCACTGTTATGTAGACTTCTCTATTCGCATGTCTGTTCATCCCTTTAGTCCAAAATTTTTCCTGAGAACTTTATTCTCAAACACTTATGATCTTTTCTCCTCCCTTAAAGTAAGAGTCCATATTTCGCATCCATATAACTGGGGGAATAACAGTTTTATATATTTTCAATTTGATGTTTTTTGAGAGAAGTTAAAATGACAAGAGTCCCTGTAATGCATAATAGCATGTATTTCCAGAATTCGGTCTATGTTTTATTTCTTTCTGCACCTCATTCTTGTTTGTAATTATTGTTCCTAGATATTTGAATTTAGCCACTTCTTCAAAATCCCCCTCATTTGCCATTATCTGTCCATTTCCATTATATAATGTATTTCTATGTGTGACTGTATATTTAGTTTTATTGATGTTTACTTCCACAGTAGAGAGTGCGTGATGGCCTTTACTATCATCCACACTCAATTGAATAACTAAGGGAGGAAATAAAGTAAATTGGAAGAATAATACACTGTGACATTATGATTTAGGTTAGTCAGTGCTGACATCATGTGCTGATGATCAGTCTGTGTATGTACATTGTAAATTTGGCGATATTAGTATATAAGTGTGAAACTGGTTGCCTGCGTTACCGCAACTCAAACTTCTCACATTTTTTTAAAGTAAGTTAGTTACCAGAGAATTACATATGCAGATGCCACTTTGCATAAGACAATGGTAAGTAACTTTAACAATTTGTAAATTAATGAGTTATTTTTACATCTTACCTCATATTTCATGTTTCTTTAAACATGGGAACTAGTTTTCAAGAGAAACATCTCTCTCATTTTCAACCGACATTATGACTATGAACTTCAACAATGTCTTGGATAGGTAAAATTTCACCCAACAACATTTTCTAACTGCTCTCTCCTGTTTCATTTTGTTATTGTCATTTTGCAAACTCCTGACATTTTAAAAAATACCTTAAAATCTATGATATGCAGATGCTAATTTGTATAAACCAATGGTAAGCAATTTAAATAATGTCTTTAGCTCTTAAACACTAGAATAGGTGATATTCCAACAATATTTTTAGAATAGGTGATATTCCAACAATATTTTCTAACTGCTATCATTTTGGTGGCAAAAAATTATTTTATTCTGAAAAGTTGGAATTTTGACAAAACTTTAATACATACATTTAAAATACATTTACATATTGACTTAGGCTTTCAAGGTCTAAATTCTTTATTACTTCACCTCATATTCTAACAGAATATGATTTTAAATTTAGTATATTTCTCAGAGTTTTCAATTTTTAATACATACCTGGAAATTTAGACTAATTTTTAAATAGTGTAAATTAAAAGATAATTTTAAAAAATAATATTGGGTGAAAATTCAGTAGTGTTTAAGGGTTGAGTGAATAATGACAGTTCTGTGTAAAAAACTGTCATTACAGTACACTTTAGAATTATGGCATATTCTTATGAGAAAATGATCAATATGCATTTAATTTGATGGATAAAAAGTTGGTCATCTTGAACTCAGATGATGTATATGAGTCCTGTACCATAGTAGCAGAGCAGTTTAAGACACAATCCCTTGGTGCTCTGAGACTTGGGCTGGTTCAAGTCACCACGGGGGAAGACATTTTCTCAAAGAATTTCAGCCAGTATGAGACTGGTGCTCATCCAGCATTGTGAGCAAACCAGCTATACAGTATAGGTTGGGGATCCAACATGCTGACCACATGTTGTCTGTCTGTCCAATAGATCTGTGCTCCCGTAAGATATGCAAACTAAAGCCTACATCCTTTTCTGCCTCAGCAAATCATTTCCCTCCCAGCATTCATATATCTCTCTCTCTTTTCTGTCTCTCTCTTGCACTTGCACTCCAGTGTTGTCAACTCAACTCCAACCTAGCATTATTCAATATTACAGAGCCACTGGGGGAAGTTTGGCAACATCCCTACTCGATGGCTACATAGTGGGAGGGGAGTGCGGTGAAATGGTGTGAGTAAAGACGTGTACTTTCCTAAGAACGATGTCAGTGCTGTAGGGACCCAGATCTGTTGTTCCGAGTATACCACTATACTGGCTGAATGATTGTCCACATGTAGATATAAAGCCAGTGCCAGCTGGCCTGTCATTCCATGGAGTTCTTTTTTTTAGATGTAAATGAGTTTTTGCACCACTCTGTAGTATATGGAACCATTCATTGCCACATATAAAATTATATTTAAATTGAATGTGAGGTGGATATACAACAAACTACCAAAGATCAACAATCAATATTACTTTTTAAAGACTGCATTGAATGAAACATGTCTTACTGTAGAATCATTATAATATAAAAAGGGTATCAAGTTTCTACTGCAGCCCCACAACATAACAAGTAAGCTAGGTAATTAAGGCACTTACTTGCATTCGTACTCTACTCCTTTGATTGAAATTATTGTTCTGGAGTAGAGTTGGTCCATACCGGCTACAATCGGATACCTGTTACCCAACTGACATTGCAATGACCCACAACGCACATTCCTGAAAAAAAAATTTGAATCACAAATTAGAATGGAAATTGAATTAGAAGAAAAACTGTATGTACTAAATAGAAATATTCTTAAGAAATGAGATAGGTTATACCACAAACAAGTTAAAAATTAGGGCTAAAATTTTTATGATCTAAAAGCCATTGAAATATTAAAAAAAAAAAAAAAAAGAAAGAGGTTTGTGATAATTATTTCAGTTGTAAAATCAATTAGTAAATCAGTTTATATCAACTAATTATTTATTTAAGAATAAAATGCAGATGAGAAGCAAGCTAAAGTGTGGAATTTGATATTGTAGTACACTTTTTTTTATTAAAATTATCAGTAGCTACCTGCTTGTTGTGAGACAATATATAAATATTTGCTCAGGCATGTACCTAAGGGAAAAGTCCGTACTGTGAATTGAAACAAAATTGGAGAGGAAGATAGATTTTACAAGAAACAAAATTCTGAGATATTTAACAACTCAAATGAACACGAAAGAAAAAAATTGTATGATAAAAGTTTTCTTACTTCTTAAAAAGAGTGAAAATATTACAAATATGAGCAATAAATTCATATGATATGCTGTCACATATAAATGACCATATATGCATAAATATGAGTTAATAAAGTAGTTAATTCAATTAGTTTTTGTATAAAAAGCATTTATATATTTTTAAAATACATTACTCTTACCAAAAAAAAATATATGCTATATCATAAAAAAACCTAGCCATATTAATAATGTACAAAATTAAATCTTTGTAGCTTTTATGAAACTAAGTTTCATAATTTTTTTAAGAATAAACCATAAGTTTATTGTCAAATTAATAATAAACATATTTCCTATGCAACAAATCAAAAATGAAATTGTAGATTAAATTGAATAAGTAATCTATATTTAAGTCTGAGTTCCTATACTTATTATCAACTTAAAAAAGATCAATTAAATAAAATAGATATAATAAAAGAACAAATAAACTATTCTTTACACATGTATAAAAAAGTTGACCCTTTTTTTTTAAGCTTTATAAGAGATGCATGAACTTCATTTTTCCTCCTCAGTATGAGAAAGTGTTTGTGTGTGTTCTAATGCCATCTACTGCACTTTACATGCTTCAAGTTCTGCACTGGGCAGATAGATGGCATTAATATGGTCTATTTTCAATTTACGCACCACTTTGGCACACCAGTTTACATAAACTATTTAACTCATGCCCCAAATGGGACTCAATGGCCAATCACGTTTCAATGATTTCTGTTTTACAACCAATCAGAGTCGTGTTTCACGAAATATTTATCAGTGTTATAATTACCATATTAAAGAAGGTTCCTCCTTTTTAATATTCTGAACAGGTCTGACCATTATTTTGTAGTGACTGAGCCTGTGAGAAATACGGCTACCAGATTTTATATATAGTGCATGAATGTCAACACATGCCGCATGCGGAAGTTAATATAAAAACATTTGTAGCAATTGATTATATCACCAAAAAAAGAAAGCACTGTTTGCACTTTCTTAAATGTATTTTTTCCCAGGTAACAATCCAGAAAAATATAATTGTCATATTTACATCATACGACATCAGAAATTAATTAATATACAGTTTGATGTGTTTCATTTTTTCTCCACTAGAGAGCATTCTTACAATATTGCATTCCTTTGGCAATAAATAGTATCATCTGGTTGCAGTGATAAACAAAAGAAGCAGATGAAGTGTACCGATTGCTTCTCATTTGTTTTCAAACATCGCCGTTTACATTAAATATATAAATATTTTAAAATAACTATAGCTAAATAATGATTTGTGAGTAAACAGCTTAATTTTATTCGTTAAATAGTCCTAACAAATGCCACTCTTGATTTCCAAATTCTCTAGATAAATTCACTCCTCACTTCGTGAGTCATGAATTTATCGATAATTTGGAAATCACTCGTGGCATTACTTACGATAATGTGTTCAGAGAGAAGTATAGGATGAGTGTATGTTTATGTCCTTATATCTATTATCAATCTCAAAAAAGACAATTAACTCTTTTTTTACATGTTCGATAACATCGCCTCAGTCTATATAACTTAAAATTTATAATACATTCATATTGTGGCGTATTGTTGGTCTGACTTTTGAAATTTGCAGCAAAGCAGGAATCAAGTCTTTTTTATATGAGAAAAAGAAAGTAACGAGCTGGTAACTAATGGGTAAGTGCAGCCTGCTGGAAATTTACAGTTTCTGGAATAATAAGTCTCTCAATGTTTCCATTCAAGACAAGTGGAGACTGGCATCCAGATTGTTCATTCCTCACACATAAATGTGTAAAAAAAATAGATATAAGAACATAAACATACACTCATCCTACACTTTTCCTCAATCAGTTGCAGGTGAGTCAGTAGAGCCCATCATTATTCAAATGGCAATCAGTGGTTTGTGATTCCCAGTGAAGAAATTTTGTAAGTGAAGACATGAGCAGATGTGAAGAATAGACTATGAGATAACTGTGTTTTTTAATAGATTCTGAGAGAGAAAAAAAAAAGTGTGTTTATAGAGTTCAGTATTGTGAAATAAATACATAAAGAAGATTTGGATTTTTGTTAAAACTGGTATATGTGAAATTAAAGAAATTCAATTTGTACAGCCCCTGCTACCCATGACAGTATATAAATAACTGTGGGGCCTATAAATTTAAATGTTGTAACCCTCCCATTTTCTAAATTCCCAAATGATAATTCCTTTCATTTCATAACTACACTATCAGAAAAAAATTAAGAGTGAATTCAAGAAATAGATCACTGTAATTATAATGTTATTTTACTTACTCAGGATCACATTTTGTATATTGTCCATTACTGTCCATACCACAATGTCCATTAATTGAACCTTTAGAATTAAATTGATCAAAGCATTGTTTATCACCAGCAATTCCACCTGAAACAACAATTACATTTTCTTCAACTGTCATTAGAAATTAATAGTTCACTTTGTGTATTTTCATATTATCACCATATCAAAGAAAATCACAAATTTTACAAAAATAACGGGGATAATTAACAGTATAATCAAACCATCTTTAGTACAGAAGAACACAAGATTATGGCTTTATAAGGATCTCGCAAGACCAATATTAAGATATGGTAGTGAAGCATGGACAATATGAAGAAGTGATGAAAGGAGAATAACAGCAAATGAGATGCGATTTATGCACCGTACAGCAGGCTACACAAAGTGGGACTGTAAAAGAAATGAGGAACTTATGGAAGAGTTGGATGTAGAACCCATTCTTCACCATATACAAAACTACCAGAACAACTGGAAAGCCCATCTTCAACGAATGCCGTCTCATAGAATTCCAAAAGCCATACTTCGCTACTGCCCCCAAGGCAAAAGATCGCTGGGACATCCAAAAAAGCGCTGGATGGAAAATTTCTCTTTGAGACAGTAACAGGCCACACGGCCTAATACTTGCATGGATGATGATGATGATGATCTTATAATCCCTTCCTAACTTGTTTTTTCCTCTCAGATTTTATTTTTAAAAGTTATATGTCACATATTATTCTTTACTAAAATGATGATGGTGATGATGATGATGATGATGATAATAATAATAATAATAATAATAATAATAATAATAATAATAATAATAATTTAGCACAAGGAGAGTAACCCAACAAAAATAAATGTTCATATTTGAAGAGAAAAATTATATGCTCAGACTGGGACTCGAACCCAGGACCTTTGGCTTTCCAGACCAATAGTCTACCAACTGAGCTATCTGGGCGAGTTTCAATCTAAGTGCAAATTTTTCTCCTATAAAATGTACTAGAAGAAATTGTAATTTTAAAAGAAACCAATAACAACCTGTTTTAAATGAGAATACACCCAGTACATACAATCCTCTGTACCAAATCATCATTAGTGTATTACAGTAGAGTCGCTGTAAAAATCGGCAGCGAATCACTCAACAGCTTTCGATCAGCTGACTAGCTGTTTCTATAACAGTGGTCGTCAAGGTTATGGACCACAGACACACGTCACATTTACAGAGGATGTTGCATTACTGTTGTTCTCATGCTCTTTTCTGAAATAAACTATAACGTTAAGAATTGTTTCTCTGGTTAGCGAATTGATAGTCTTCCGACTCCTCCACGGCATTATGACACAGATAACACCACACTGTAATAATCATGAATCAGATTCGTCCACCACACAATTCTGTACTGACTTGACAATGCCGCTTTGTTTTGTAAACCAAGTGCAGCAGTCCCGCCAAAAATCAGGTAAGTGTGGCCATGCTGGATATTATAACGGCACGACTGTAGTATTGCATTCAGGGTCAGTAAATGCAGACCTATGTCCTGCTCCTTCTGCAGATGATGGGACTAATCCCAAAAGACCTACAGAGAACTTTACAAAGTTGAGGAGATGGACCTATAAGGTAACAAATTTATCATTTTATATTATAATTTTAATTAGGTAGTTTAAAGTAATATTCTAATAATGGTGTTAGTGATTTATTCATCAATGTCTTGTCAGGTATTAATCCTAGAAGAACTATTAAGGCCTCTCCAAGGAATTTCCATGCCATCTTCTTGGAGCAACCCAGTGAATTAAATCAAATGATTTCAACATTGCCTTAGGGAAACTAGATGAAACCATTCTGATGACACGCTCTTTCCAGTTCTGCAGATACTTGGAGTTATAGTTGACAGCTGGTAACATTTTCTGAAGAGACTTTTTTTTTTGCCCTAACGGAGACAGGTAACAAATTCAAATATTTGGGATCAATACTAGAGTCAGAAGGAACAAGTAATTCTGAGATAAAAAAAAAATTAAACAAGTAAATTATTAGTTAAAGTTTAGTTGTAATTCATTACATAACATAATTGAAATATCAAGGTTTAAATTATTTGTAAATGTAGAAAGGATGGACTTACTAAATGTTTTAAAAAATCTTCTGGGAATTAGACTAGAATAGATTTATTTAAATTTGAAGAGAAAAATTTTTTCGCCTAGACCGGGACTCGAACCTGGGACCCTTGGCTTTCCGGGCCAAGTGCTCTACCAACTGAGCTACCGAGGCGAGTTACGATCTAGACGCAAATTTTTCTCTTATATACGTTGTAGATTTATTTAGCCTGGTGGACTTAAGATCATGTGCCCTTCTCTTCCACACACCAGTACAAACATATGTTACATTTAAATACAAAAAAAAAATACAATAATAGTACATACTAAACAATTAATTATCTGGTCAAACTAGACATTAATGAAAATAATGTCTAATAATACAATAAAATTAAATCCAATTAAAATTAAAGTAATGAAAGAATGTATACACAAACAAATAACAGCTCGAATCTACTATACATAAAAATAAAATAAAAAATACAAAGAAAGTAATGAACACTGTAATGAATTTATCTATTGCTTATATATAAGGCATTATTAAATTAATGAGTCATTTTAACATCTTACCTCATATTTCATGTTTTATCAAACACGGTAACTATAGTTTTCAAATGATCTTGTCATTCATTTTCAACCGCCATTATGACTACCGGATATTCGTTGGAATCTCCCTCTATAACGTTGCCATCTGGTGTTGATTTGACGAACTTCGAGATATCGTTGCCATCTGGTATTGATTTGATGAACTTCGAGATGAGGTCACATTCATCCGGAATGTCGAAATTCATAGATTTAAATTTGTTCTTCTGTATAATATTTATCTATGAATTTCGACATTCCGGATGAACGTGACCTCATCTCGAAGTTCATCAAATCAATACCAGATGGCAACGATATCTCGAAGTTCATCAAATCAACACCAGATGGCAACGTTATAGAGGGAGATTCCAACGAATATCCGGTAGTCATAATGGCGGTTGAAAATGAATGACAAGATCATTTGAAAACTATAGTTACCGTGTTTGATAAAACATGAAATATGAGGTAAGATGTTAAAATGACTCATTAATTTATTAATTAAGAACCTCATAATGTGTTTCCCAATTTTAACTTTGAATAAGGCATTATGTAAATATATTGACAAAACTTAATATGATTTTTATTAAATAATGAAAAAACAAATCATTAATTATTAAAAAGTAATATTAGTGAGATGTTTCTATTCATAATTTTATTTTCAATTTGTTTCTGAAAGATGGTAAAGTTTGGCAGTCTCTGATGAAGGATGGAAGAGAATTCCAAGTTCTAGCAAGAGAAACTAAAAAATTTCGAGTAATACGTAGTGTGATGAGGAGGGATATAAAGGACAATGTGCTGATGGGATCAGGTATCTAATTTATGTGTATCAGAGTGTCTAGTGAAGCGGTGTGATAAATAATAAGGTAATGATGTGTGTAATATTTTACAGAGAAGAGGTAGGGAATGGATGGTTCTACAATCTTGTAAGACAATTGTTCCAGGGATGGTGTAACGTGATCAAATTTGTGAATACCACAAATAAAACATATGCAAGAGTTATGAATTAGTATAACAGGGGAGAAGAAATCATTAGGTAGAATATGGCATAAGATCAAGTGAAAATAGACAGAGAAGGTAAAAAAGAGTCTAGGACTGGAAACATTTTAAACAGATGAGACTAATAGAAGACACTTTGTATCTAGATGGCCCAATGGGATGATTTTAATCTTTATAGGTTCAATTTTCTCTCTCTCTCTCTGTCTCTCTCCCTTTTTAAAATTTAATAACATCAAATTATTGGAAGCAGGGGAAGTAAAAGGTAAAGAAAGATACCTCATTAAAAGTCATGAAGACCTATAGTAACTGTGGATGTAGGGCACCAAATCCTTAACTAATGGCACATTAATAATGATTAAGTATAAACTAAAAGGTACTAATAATTTAATAACAATTTTATTTTTTTTTATTATTCCGGCTTTTACAATGAATATACATTTTTTCGGTACTCATGTTCACAGTTAACTACACATTTGTTTCAACACATTTTTCCATTCCTGTCTGTTCATCCACATATCTTCTTCTATTTCCCATTCCCTCTTAGTTTCATTGATTCCCTGAATCCACGTAATAGTTGGTCTACCCTTCTTTTTCCTTCCCTGTGGTTCCCAATCCATGATTAATTTAGGTAGTCTTCCTTCTTCCATTCTTCTAATGTGTCCGTACCAATTTAATGGTTTCTTCTTTATAAAATCTAATATTGAATATTGTACCTGCATTTTTCTTTTATATATGAATTTCTGATTTTATCCTTCCTGGATATTCTTGCAGCACGTCTCCAGTAGTCCATTTCAGTGGCGAGCAATTTTTTTTTCATTTGTGCATTTAAAGCCCACACATCAGCTCCATAGGTAATAATGCTTCTGATTATTGTATTAAAAATATTAAATTTTTTTATATTTAAATTAATATTGGGAAGTAAACATTATGAGGTTATATCATAATATCATTAACAATAACAATTTATTGTTTTAGTATTAACCCTTAAATGGAGAACGCTAGAGTTGTAAAAATTATTTTTTTGTAGGAAAATAAAAATTAAGTAACAAATGATGACAGTTCCTCGTGGTACTCATTCTATAGGAGGCCGGACTGTCCAGGAATCAATTCAGTCCATTTAACCTGTGTGTGAGCTACCCAGTCTACAGCAAAAAAAGTAATATACTCACCATAACCCCAGATCTGCTCGCACTGAATGTTGAGTGTAGGACAAACACCATTGAAGCAATACCCTGTGTTTGTTCCACAAGGATTCCCATTCTTTTTATGGATATCAATTGGACATTGTCCATTTTCACCTGAACAATGTTCTGGTAAATCACATTCATTCGCTGCATCTCTACATACTACACCTCTCGCTCGTAACTGTAAAATAAAATATGTTATATATTATCAAATATAATTTTGTCATTATACTGAATATTTTGAATAGTTTCTAACATTCCAGACAGCAGTGGCACTAATAACAGATCAAAACTTCTGTAGCATTGGCCTTGAGCAGTCTTCAGTCATTATATAAGAAGAGGAACTGTCTGTAAACAAACGTAGAAACATGTGAGCTATCTACAATCAGTTTATAATCTGCACCTTTATCACTAACAGGTACTATTAATCTAATCACTTAAAACTAAAAATTACATTCTAATCTATTAATTACACTAATAACAAATATGCAAATTATTACATAGATATTATTCATATATTAATATTGGGAATTTTACATTACAACTACTTCAAAAACTAAAATTATGGCTTTTCAGGGCAACATGCCTGTCAGAGCAAAAATAGTAACCAATAATGAAATAATAGAACAGATTGCACACTTTAACTATCTATGTTCAGATATAACATATAGCTATGATTTGGATAAATTAAACCGATATCAAATGATGTGTGGCACCATAAGAAGAACCCTCTGAAAGTCTCGAAGAGAAACTCAGCTCAGATTTTATAAAATCATGGCTGTTCCTGTTCTTTTATATGGACTGAATCTTGGGTATTTACAAAAAAAGATATCTCACACATTTAAGCCACTGAAATGAAATTTTTAAGATCCGTAAAGGGATGTACACGCATGGATAGATTACACAATGAATCAATAAGAAATGAACTGGAGATATTTTCAATAGTCGATAAACTGGAGCACAAATACCAATGGAAAGAACATTTACACAGAATGGACAATACAAGATTACCCAAAAAGATCAACACCTACAAATCACATGAAAAAAGATCTTTGGGACGGCGAAGGAAACGATGGACTTGAGACCGGAACAGGTCGCATTGACCTAATCCTGGAAAGGAAGAAGAAGAATTTTACAATACAGCAAACTCCTGATTATCCATGTTAATTGGGACCGAGATATGCACGGAAAATCAAAAAACACAAATAATTCAATTACATTATTCGGTGCTGTGGAAGTTGATCAGAAATTTATTTACCCACTTTAACACCACTTAAATGCAACAAATATTAATAAAATGTTATATTAAATGTATTTAAGTGTGAGTCATAATTGTCATTATTTTATTTTACTCGTAAATATGAAAAAAAAGTGGGACTATTTCCTGTCATGACCACTCTGGTTATGATAGTTATTCAAAATGGCCACTGTAACCAGTGACAACTACACTAGTAACCACCAATATCCACACTTATAACCAGCAATGACAAATAATCAGCGATAACCACAGTAGTAACCACTGATGACCACACTAGTAACCATCGATGACCTCACTACTAACCAGCGATAAACCCACTGCCACAGCATATCTGTGGTTTCAATCTGTAACAACAAACTTACAGTGACTCACACAAAAGAAATTTCTGAAATTGTATTGTATTCTCAGAATGTTGGTTGGTACTGTTAAATGTGTCAGAGGAGGGGGTCTAAATATATGGTCACACGTAGAAATTCAGTATATAATGGAAATGGACAGCTAAGGCCAAATGAGGGAAATTTTGAGGAAGTGGCTGAATTCAAATACCTAGGAACAATAATCACAAATAGGAATGAGATGCACAAAGAAATTAAACATAGGCTCAATTCTGGAAATGCGTGCTATTATGCATTACAGAGACTTTTGATGTCCCAACTCCTTTCAAAAAACATTAAGCTGAAAATATATAAAACTATTATTCTACCAGTTATATTATATGGGTGCGAAACATGGACTCTTACATTAAGGGAGGAAAGGAGATTGCGAGTATTTGAGAATAAAGTTCTTAGGAACATTTTTGGACCAAAGAGAGATGAACAGACAGGTGAATGGAGAAGATTACATAACAATGAACTACATGGTCTTTATAGGAAGCCAGATATAATAAGAACAGTTAAGTCTCGTAGACTGCGATGGGCAGGACATGTTGCGCGTATGGGGAATGAAAGACGTGCATGGAAACTTCTTGTAGGAAAGCCAGAAGGAAAACACCCAGTTGGTAGACCAAGAATGAGGTGGGAGAACAACATTAACTATGATTTGAGGGAAGTAGATTATACAGGGAATGATTGGAAAGCATTAGCTCAGGATAGGGATATATGGAGAGCTTATGTCCGCGCGGCCATGAACCTATGGGTTCGATAGTGCCAGTGAGTAAGTAAGTAAGGAGGGGGTTTGTGAGTGAAGGTTACTCTTTTGTGCTAGTTTCTTAGCTTAGTTCACAGTAGCATGTTTAAAAATAAAGATTTTTTCATAACAATACAAAACACAGTACAGTATTTATCTTCATTTTAAAAAAAATACAGTCATGCCCGGATAATCTGCAAACAAGATAATACGCACACGGATAATCGGGAGTTTGCTGTATGTGGTTTTCAATGAATAAAATTGACTCAATATTAATTGTATTTTATAAATGTTAGTTTGGCTTGTAGAAATAGCAAGAAGCAGAAAGTGAAGATATTTATTGCATGACAGCAGTCATTCACATTTCAGGAGGGAGTGACTGATAAGTAAAGAAGTACCTTTGCTAATTCTGATTCTTCACATCAGGATTCACATATACTCCTTTCCCTAAACTATTCATTTTTTGAATAGATTACACATCTCCATTTATTGTTTGCATGGTGTAGCTATAAGATAAAAGTTAAAAATTAAAATGCACCTGTTGGCAGGTGCTGTCATCCTCAACTTTGTTAAAATGGTGTACATAAAATTAACCGAGTTGCTGCTACAAACACTTGGAGTATATATCAGAAAGGGTAGATCTTGTACAGATGGATTCTTTACTCTAAAACTACTATTAGAAAAGCACAAGGAATTCAATATAGAAACTCATATTGCCTTCGTTGACTTCATAAAGGCTTTTGACAAAGTAGACAGAAATATATTACTACAAATTTTAGCTGATGATAACGTTCCACAACAATATATTACTAATATCTTCAACATCTATAAAGATAATGAAATCTCTGTTAAACAAGATGGCAAATTATCTTCTTGGGAAAAGATCAACACTGGAGTAAGACAGGGATGTGGACTTTCACCGGTGCTTTTCATTATATACATGAATAAATTAATAAATGAATGGAGGAAAACACAACGAGGATATATACCCATCAATAGGAACCTCAAACTCGATGCTATTCTTTTTGCAGACGATTTAGCTCTTCTGGCACTTTCCAAAAATGATTTGCAACGATCAATTTATAATTTACAAAAAATAGGTGCCAAATTTAATATGGAAATATCAATTAACAAAACTACAATTATGGCATTTCATGGGAAGGACCCCATACAAAGTAAAATCTGTCTCCAGAATAAAATTTTAGAGAGATCTAATCAATTTAAATATCTTGGATATTATCTCTCTATCTGGGATGAAAAGGATATCCCTGAAAAAGTTACTAGTTATAATAAAAGTTTAGGAATTATTAATCAAGTTATGAAACCATCCCTTGTACAAAAAAACACCAGATTATGTTTATATAACACTTTGGCTAGACCAGTGTTGACCTATGGTAGTGAAGCATGGACACTAAGAAAACAACATGAAAGCAGAATAATGGCTTGTGAAATGAGATTCATGCGCAGAACAGCGGGTTACACCAGATGGGATTGGAAAAGGAACACCGATATCTTAAAAGAATTGAAGACTACGCCAATTTTGGAATATATTAAACAGTACCAACTAAATTGGAAACACCATCTTGAAAGAATGAGTTCAAATCGGATCCCCAAAGCTATTTATAATTATATACCAAGAGGACGAAGATCACTGGGCCGTCCTATGAAACGTTGGAGGGAAAATTTTCTATAGGATCGTAACAGGCCTTGGCCTAATACTTGGAAGGAAGAAGAAGTATATATCATCGTAAACAACAACAAGTAGCAGAAGCTCAACCTGCTGATGATGGAAGTTAATTTCCAAAAGCGCTCCAGTTAATTTTATATATATCATTTTAACAAAGTTGAGGAAGACGGCACCTGCCAAAAGGTACATTTTAATTTTTAACTTTTATGTTATGACTATTCACCTCAACGGAATTTGGTATGAATTTTATTAGTATGGTGTAGCTAATTCTCTGTTTTTTAATGAACAACACTATCATATTGAACTTTTATAGGAATAAATCACTATCAGGTTTGATTTAAAATAAATTAAATGTTTCATACCTCTCCTCATAATTAATCTTCTAAGTAGATCGCGATTTCAAGACCATTGCAGTCCCATCCTCAGTACCATCTTGACGACTGATGTTATGTTGATCTGAAGAACCGCTTCTTCTTCCCTCTGTTGGTGGACTGATAAACCTCTGGATCAGGTCAGAATCCGCGGGAATTTCGAAGTTCATAAGTTTTTCTGAATGTGAATATTTCCCCAAACCGTGAGTTCCCTTTGTTTATCTATTTGTTTAATTAGACTAGCTTTTGATTCAATTAGATGTTTTCGGACCAAGCATGAGCAGCTACTGCTGACTTTTCCACTTCACCAACAGAAAGAAATAAAATTCAAGAAATTCACTTACCATCCATTGAAACACCACAAGTTTCAAAAAACTTTCAAAACGTTTAATATAAGATTGGCACCGAAGAATGAATACAGCCTTAATAGGATAATTAAAACCAATAAAAATTTTAAAATTGAAGAAGAAAACAAATCAGGAATTTATCAGATCAAATGTAGGGATTGTGACAAAATTTATATAGGAAAAAAAAAATGAAAGCAAAGGTGAAAGAACATCTTACAAATGTCAAAAATGGAGAAGTGGAAAAGTCAGCAGTAGCTGCTCATGCTTGGTCCAAAAAACATCTAATTGAATCAAAAGCTAGTCTAATTAAACAAATAGATAAACAAAAGGAACTCACAGTTTGGGAAAAAATTCACATTCAGAAAAAAAAAACTTATGAACTTCGAAATTCCCGTGGATTCTGACCTGATCCAGAAGTTTATCGGTCCACCAACAGTGGGAAGAAGAAGTGGTTCTTCCGATCGACATAATATCAGTCGTCAAGATGATACTGAGGATGGGACCACAATGGTCTAGAAATCGTGATCTACTTAGAAGATTAATTAATTACGAGGAGAGGTATGAAACATTTATCTTAACACTATTATATCTTAGCTATGTCCAGGCAAAGGTTTATAATAGTTATATTGTCAATGATTATTGTTAGTCTATAATCTTTAAGTATGTTGAAGGATAGTAATTTTAAATTTTGTGTTGGCAGCCCTTAAACACAGAAAAATGTACACTTATGACATTTCCTCTAAAATGTTTATTCTATTTTCTTTGTAATCTTTGAATGAAGTACCATGTGTTGTTCAGGAAAGTACAATTCAAACATCTCAAGATAAGTGAAAATGAGGACGATCCTTCAAAATCTTCTCCAAAAAAATAAATAAAAACTGAAGCATCAACAAAGTATTTAAAGTTTTAAATAAGTGGACTGAAACAAGAAACAGATTTGTTACAGACTTAATAAACACAAAACTACAAGTAATTTTAAATTATAGTAGCAGTATCCAAATGTTCTGAAGCTCTTGATTTGTCATCATTCGCTTTTTAAATTATGATAGTAAATAAGTGAAGAATTTTATAAATTTTCAAAGTGTGATTTAAAACTGTTAAAATTTGCCAAATCTGCAGTAAAAACTGAAAGAAACATTCTTTATGGATAATGTTTCAAGATTCTGTTGTTTATATTATGAGGTATGTATTTTTTTTACTCTTATACAAAGCATGACTTAAGTGAATATCAAATACAAATAGCCACTTGGAAGGAGACATTTTTAGTGGAACTTGATGATTTTCAGTTTAATAATTTGGTTGAAGAATTTATTTCCTTCTTAGCATCTGCAGTTCATATTTTACCTGGTCCCAAACATCCTGCCAGAAGATATTTTGATGCACGAAAAAAGAAAATAGCTGCAAATAATCAACAAACTTATAAAACATCTACTAATCCTGAAAGGGCTTCGAAACGAAATAGACTAAAGAGGAAAAATGAATATAGGTATCAGCTGACTCAATTTTATTTTTACAACCAACGTAGGAAGGTTCTCCGACAAGTATTTCAAGGAGACAATACTTCTTCTTCTTCTTCCTTCCAAGTATTAGGCCAAGGCCTGTTACGATCCTATAGAAAATTTTCCCTCCAGCGTTTCATAGGACGGCCCAGAGATCAGGAGACAATACTTCATGTTCTATTGATTGCCCTACATTACATGAATATTTCTCAAATTTGTTTTCTACACACAATGACTTTGTTCGAGAAGAATAACCAAACAAACTAGGTGAAATTCATCGGAGAACATATTGTTTAAACAACTCACCTCATAGGATTCATGCTTCCATGATATCACGATTTCAAACATAATCATGTTCATCGTCAGCCATAACTCCGACTGATTTAACGGAATTATGGTTGACGATGAACATGATTATGTTTGAAATCGCGATATCATGGAAGCATGAATCCTATGAGGTGAGTTGTTTAAACAATATGTTCTCCGATGAATTTTAATGATTATACCTCATAATGTTTACTTCCCAACATTAATTAAATATAAAACTAGGTGAAGTTGAAGCTGTTCAATTAGATGAAACATTTGACACTTCTATAAGTACAAATGAAATTATTGAGGCTACTAGGAAAATTTCAATAGATACTGCCAGTGGTCCAGATCATGTAATTGTAAGAGCAATTAAAAACAATGTCGCCGCTGAAATCATATCTCTAATTGCTACAAGAATGCTAGTTTCAGGAATTGTGCCACCAGTATTACAGAAACTGTATTAATTCATAAGAGCGGTGATAAAAACGAACTTTCAAACTGGCGTCCTATAACCATTTGTTCAGTAGTTCGGAGAGTAATCGAGAGAGCCCTTAATAAATGCCTGTGTAGTTACATAACCTTCAATGAACACCAGAGAGGTTTCACAAATTCTCAAGGCACACACATTAATACATCTAACCTAAATAGCATCTTACAATCAGCAAAACAAAAGAAAGAGTCTGCATGTATAGTTTTTCTGGACATAAGTAAAGCCTTTGATAATATAGGACATAATCATCTTAAGAACACATTACAAACTGTCGGTGTGCCAAAACAATTATCAAAATTAATATTAAATCTCCAGGAAGGAAACACGACTCAGATTGAAACCCATCAAAATAAAACTAAACCAATTACTCTCAATCGAGGAGTTCTACAAGGTTCTCCGTTATCACCATCTTTATATAACATTGCAACTAATCATATTCTCGATGAACTCTCAGAAAAATCAATAAAAAGTCAATATGGTTATCTACTACTACTTCCGATCAACCTCATCTAACAATTATGAGCTTTGCTGATGACACGGTGATTATAGGGAAAGATGTAGCAGCTGCCAGTGAACTGACAAGAATTGTTCTACAGAGGTTTCAGGAAATAGGCCTTCAAATTAATGTTTCCAAATCAGCAGTGCTTTCAATCGAGAAAGGTAAACTATGTGAAAAAGATCTCCAATTTGATGGACATGCTATTCGTACCCATAAAATCACTGACACTATTCGTTACTTAGGTGTCAGCTTTTCAGATCATATAACTTTTGATTCTAAGCAAACCCTTACTAAATTACGGGATAATATTGAAACTCTCATTGCTTCACCGCTGTTACAGCCTGATCAGAAATTTACAGTTTTAATATTTAATTTTATGAAGTTATATTTTGAGGTTATTTTAATTATATTATTTTTGGTCTGGACATCTTACCTCAATATTAATGTTGATTTGTTCTTGGACATGTTTCAAAACAATTCTGTTTTATCGTCAGCTTTCCCAGGAAACATGTCCAAGAACAAATCAACATTAATATTAAGGTAAGATGTCCAGACCAAAAATAATATAATTACAGTTTTAAATTGTTCCATATCTCCAACTCTAATTTACCAGTTTCAAACAGTACAACCAAATCAAATACCAAAAACATTTTTAGTGAATTGTGATACACTTTTGAGAAGTGGACTTAAAGAAATTTTACATCTTCCGATGGATGTCCCTGATCACATGATATATACTGAACGTCGGAATAAAGGACTTGGTTTATTTTGTGCAAGGTGGGAAACAAAATTACAGCATATAAACATTTGCCACATTCTTCACCAAGACAATAATACATACATTACTACTCTCTGAAACCTAAAAGAGGAAAGTTTACAATGTGTGAGAGACCTTAACATTGAACCTAGTGACATTAACATTAACACTTGAAGTCTTCTACCAGATGCAAGGAAACTCAGGAAACAACTAAGAGACAAAAAAGCAGTTCTCTGGAGTCAACTTCCTCATAAAGGAAAAGGCGTTGTTCTGTACAATGAATATACACCGGCAAATCAATGGATTCGTGACCATCAGGGATTGTCTTGTTCCGAATGGAGAGAAGCGATTAAAATGCAAGCCAATGTATCGGCGGTGCATTCTTTGCCGGGCAGGTCTAGGGACGATACCCTCTGTAGACATCGCAGAGAGCATGAAACCCTTGCACACGTCCTTGGGGCCTGTCCATTTGGAGAATCACTGAGAAATATTCGGCACCACACTATTCGAAATATGATGGCAGAAGCCTTGCGAGATTTTGGATACACAGTTTATGAGGAAGTACATGGTGTGGCCACTAATGGGAGTAACAGACGAATAGATATTATTGCATTTACACCATCCTCTAAAATTGGTATGATGTTAGATCCCACAATTCGTTTTGAGACTCACAGTGGCCAACCTGAGGAAGTTGACTCTGAAAAGAAAGCCATATATGAGCCAACAATTGACTATTACAAAGATAAATACCAACTAGATAGTATAACTGTCACAGGGCAAGAGGTACTATACCAGGATTCTTAGCCAAATTTTGGAATTCCTTAGATTTGGACAGGGTATATCTTTCTAGAATTGCCATTGCTGCCATTAGAGGATCAATTTCAATTTTAAGATACCATATTTACAAAATTACTTTATAGTATGTATACTTCAATTAGGCCTACAAGTTGAATTTTTTAAAAATATATTTACAAAATGTATTTCATCAATTACAAAAAATTAATTGTCTGTATCACTTTGTCCTTGA
The DNA here is from genome assembly GCA_030220185.1 of Diploptera punctata. Lineage (NCBI taxonomy): Eukaryota > Metazoa > Arthropoda > Insecta > Blattodea > Blaberidae > Diploptera > Diploptera punctata. The sequence continues at coordinate 372,651 of JASPKZ010000826.1, forward strand.
GGCAATCCTCTAATGAGGAAAGTTTTATACAATAAAAATAATTTTTTATAATCTGCAAGCCTACTTCAGATGTTTTGGTGCTACCTATATTATATCATTTAGATCTTGAAATACTGTATGTTAATGAATATCTCAAGTAATAAGATAAAACAGAGCATAAAAATATGTAAATTAAATGACAAAGCAAGATAACATTTAAAATATATGAAATTATCCAAAGCCTAAAATCACCATACGCCTATGAATCCTTCTACATATTTGTTTTAAATGTAAAACTTTATGTAAGTTAATAAAAATACATCATTGGCTTCATAAGTCCTAAAAAAAAAATTATATATTGAAATAGGAAACATACCCGACAATTATTACAGCATGGACCTGAGGCACACTCAGCCTCTGTTGTTAGTTTACAAGTAATGGGATCACAGCAGGGGTCTAGTTCATGACACTCATCAATAGTGCCACAATCACAGTCTTCACCTTCTTCAACTATACTGTTCCCACACGTTCTTCTCACTACCAACTGTAATAAAAAAACACATTCACTCCTCTCTTCACCAATTATTTACAAAAATTATTCATAGTATAAGACTGATGATAAGTGGCTAAATTTTACTTAAAAAAGCTAAGATAGTTTTTCATGCCTGGTTTTCTAAAAGTTGGAATAACTATCCTGTAACTATTGATTTGTCCTTTGACTGCCACACATTCCTCTAGCTGGTATGTTTTAGTAATCTCTTGTTTTTATACAAATCATGGACCAGTAAATGCTAGGCACGGCATATTGAGTTACTCCCAACATCACCATCTACTGATGGACATGGAATTCAAAGAGCTAAAGTTGCTGATCCTATAAATCTTTGTTGTGAAAATTTAAACAATCATGCCACTCTGCTAAATGTATAGATAAATAAATAATATAATTCAGAAGGCCTAAGCATAATATTAAAATGTACCAATATTGAACTATTATAGGAAATACTACTATGATATTTAATTTAAAATTTGAAGTAAGGGGTGAGGGGAAAATAATTTTATTTTAAATTTTAAGCATCTATCTGTTTGACAATCCTGTAAAATATTGTTAGTATTTACACAATACCAATACCATGGAAAATAAAAGAGCTAATGGGAATGTGACTTTCAATTAAAACAACTTAGTATATAAAGACATTAACACAAAGAAGAAGAAAAAACTTTCCTTCACCTTTATCATTTAATTTCTAGTTTCACATATTTTTATGTTAATTAGCTTCATTTCACAATTTTGTGAATTCCATTCCATAGTAATTTTGTCTGAGGGCAGGTCTTTCACTACAATCATAGCATTTTCATGTATGCTTTGCAGGTTTACTAGGGAATTATAGGTGTGGTAGCTTTCTGTTTCTTTCCACACTGGTGAAGGAGGATGATGAAATGATAAGGATGAATGATGATGGCCAGATGATTTTCGGGGACCGTTGTACCCTAAGCTTCCTGACATTTGTCTAACAGGTGAGGAAAAACCTAAAAAAAAAAATCTCACCCATAAGCCTGTCCCGACTGGGAATCGAACCCGGACCCGCTGCGTGACAAGGCAGCATGCTACCTTGAGACCACTGTCCACTGCAGACAATTTTGTGAATAATATTTTTAATTATCCTGCATAATGTACTGAACTTAATGGACATGAAAGCAGTTACAGATTAGAATTTGGTAAGAACTAGTAGAATAAAACTTTGTGGTTATTGATAATAATTGATGAAGAGGAGATAACTTTTTTTTTACGTAAGTTGGAAATCCAATGCCTTAGTGCATGATGCCATTGTGCAGAGCTACGGGACTTACGCTGGTTAGAGTCCCCATGGGAGAACAAATTTTCTCATGGAATTTCAGCCAGTATGAGACCAGTGTTCACCTAGCATTGTGAGGAATTTGAACAGCTACAATAAGTATCTGCTCCAGGTTGAGAAAATGCCAACAGCCAGCTTTCTAGGCCTGTCATGCTATGGAAAGAGTTACATAAGATGGAAATTGTTACAATAACATAAAGAAACAATCTTCATGAATTCTGAATCTGTCTTTGAATTCATTGCTATTATACATCACCGTAATATCAAGTCAATGTTGTTGATCAAATTGTGTTTGTTTTAGTATAATTTAATATAATAAATATGGGAATTTTAACATTATGAGGTTTCATTAATAAGAATCAAATGAATCATGGATTCTTCTTACCTCAAACATCTATGTTTTTTTAAACACAGTTACTGCAATATTGGAGAACCATCTTGCTGACGATGGAGAAGATGGTTCTCTGATACTGCAGTGCTGTGTTTAAAAAGACATAGATGTATGAGGTAAGAAGAATTAATTATTCATTTGATTCTTATTATTGTTTTAGTATGTTTACTGTGTCTTCATTAGATGACAAAATAACATATTCAAATTTTAAATTTGAAAAATCTCAAGCTGGAGGTTGATAGCTAACCAAATTCCTCACAATATTAGGTGGGCACTGGTCCGTTACATGACCAAAATTTCATGAGGAATTAATTAATTCTCCCTTGGGGACATCAATCAATGTGCTTCCCTTAGTGCTGTACCAAGGCATTATGTCTTATACCACTTGGCCCTAGTTGAACTAATTATATTTTTTTTAAACCAAGTAATACATTTGATGAATTTAATAATGAAGACAAATATATCACTACATATGAGCTTACTAGTGAGAGAAGCTATGTTATTTTGCCAGTTTTTAAAAATATCATCACTGAGGTAACTATTCAAGTTAAATTGTACTAACATATCTGAGTGACCCAGTTGTCCCTTATACATTAATATGCAACAGTTGTAATACATTTTATATTGAAAGAACCTCTAGACATTTTAATGTAAGATACAAAGAATATTTTAAAAACTTTAAATCTGAGGAAGGAAAATCTAGCTGTGCCTATGCAATTGAAATTTTCAAAGAAGCCTGAAACAGAAGAATGTTAAACGAAAGCATACCAACTGACCACAATCTCCTCTACAAAATCCTCACAACACAAAACAGTATTTGAACAAACACTGAAGACGGTCGATGATGCAAAAGGCCTCTGCACTTTAAAAGTTCAGAATGACTAGTTCAGTCATGTGCATTTGTACAATTTAACTATTTCATCTATCTATCTTCGGGTTTTTACAGCTGCTGCCGTCTTCCCATGCCAAACCTCCAAAGCCTACGGTCTTGGGCATCTTCGATGCTTAGCCCTCTAGCTTGCATTACTGTCTTCATGTTTTCCTTCCATGTTAACCTTGGTCTCCCTCTTTTCTTCTCTGTTCGGATGCCATTCATATAGTTGCTTCGGCCATCGCTCATCTTCCATTCTTAAGACATATCCTAACCACTTTAATTCCTTCTCCTCAATTCTTTCAATTATGCTTTCTTCTGCTTCCATTATGTTTCTAATTTCCTTATTTGTGACATGTTCTAATCTAGACTTTCTGGCACTTCTCCGTAAATAATCCATTTCTAGAGCTATTAGTCTATTCTTGTAGTACTTATTGATTGTCCATACCTCACTTCCATACATTGCAACAGATTCCACCAATGTTTTACCAATATATTTTTTTGTGTCTTTCCAAATATGCTTATCCCACCATATGGAATTTAACGATGATATTATTTTGCTACTCAATTCAATTCTATGTTTTATGTTCTCTTTGCCTATACCTTTAATGTTATCCATAATTATTCCCAAATATTTAGTTTGTTTCACTTGCTTTATTTGGATTCCTTCTTCCAATATTAAATTTTCTCGTTCATTGCTATTTATTGCCAGATATTCTGTTTTTTGTAAATTTACTGTGAGACCCCATGATTCATATGTGTTTTTCAACCTCTTTATCATGAATTCCATATCAAATTTGTCTTGCGCTAAAACCAGTTGATCATCGGCAAATTGTAATGTCAGCAAAAATCTGTTACCTATTTGGATTCCCATACCTTTGCAGCTTTGTTTCCATTTCATTAATATGGATTCTACATAAATATTAAATAAAATTGGTGAAAGACTGCACCCTTGTTTCAATCCCTTTGTGGTTTTTATAGGATTAGACATTATATTTCCAATTTTAACATAAGTGGAGTTAACTTTATAGATTTGTTTAATAATTTCTATTAGGTTTCTATCAATATTGTATTTCTCCAATACTTCCCATAATTTGTCCCTCAGAATTGAGCCATAAGCTTTCTCTAAATCTATCTTTGTCAAATGGGTTTCTTCTCCAACTGCAGTCCGTTTTTCAATTAACTGTTGTATTGCAAATATATTGTCAACACATGACCTTCCTGGTCTGAATCCATTTTGATCTTCTCCTAATTTGTCTTTAATATCTTTTTGTAACTTTGTTTTTAATAACTTCGTAAATATTCTATATAATGTGTTATTTATACTTAGTCCTCTGTAGTTTTTTGCGTCTCTTCTATCGCCCTTCTTGTATATTGGTACAATGTAGCTTATTTTCCATTCATCGGGAATCTTCTGTATTGCAATGCACTTATTAAACAAGTCCCTCAATCTACCTATTAAATTTTTTGGGCCATATTTAATTAACTCATTGGGTATGTTTCCCGGCCCTGGTGCCTTTTTATTCTTTAGGGTTTGAATTTCTAATTCTATATCTATTGTATCAAATTCCAGGACGTTCATTTCTATAGTTCGATTTTCTATTGTTTCCATAAACTCATTTCTAGTTTCTGACTTCATGTTCATGTAAAACAAAAGTACTATTTAACAATTTGATACTATTATAAAATCAATATTTTATATTTGAGAAACCAAGCATCAGATTATTCTTTGTGTGTTCAGATTTTCTGATTATTCTTTGTGCTTTTTAATATTAAAAATAATCACCTCACCTCATATTTTGTGAACATATTTTTAATGAAATTGTTTACTATTTGATTATCATCAGCATAAGATATCCCCATTCTTGTGGATCAACTAACAATTTGGCTTCAACAAAATTTGTCTGCAGTAACAAGTATCAGCTTTTAAACACTTTTTATGCTTGTTAGCATGTCAGTACACTATACAAATATCTCATCTTTTTTTAAAAATAAGATACCATTCATTATCTTTTTTTAGATTATGTACTATCTTCCTCTTCGAAGTTGTTGACACCAAGTCAAAGTTTATGAATTTTTGAGATAGTTTGGAACAGTCTGTATAATGAAACTGAGAGGAATGCCATAAAAACATGAAAAGCAATGCAGGGTTATGCAAATTATTTTAATTAATTTTGAGTTGTTTTTGACTCATCTCATCCATCCAGACCCAGGTTTTGTCACTGCATTTGTGACATTCTTGATGCAACACCACGATCACAACTGCCGACCAGCGGTTTTCTCTCTTGTAGATTGATTTTTGCGCTCTCTGATGGCTGACCGATGAACTTCCAAATCAATCCCCTCTCATTTTCACCGGGTATTTCAATATTGATAGTTTTCTTTTTATTCTTGCATATGTAAATTTTCTCCCAAATTGTGAGTTCCTTTGGTTTTTCTAACTATTTGAGTAAGATTGTCTTGGTTTCAATTATGTGTTTTTCAAACCAAACATGTGCAGCTATTGCAGATTTTTCTGTTTCTCCATTTTAAACATTTCTAAGATGATCTTTCAATCTTATATTTAAATTCATTTTGTTTTCTTTATGTATATTTTTCACAATCTTTACAATCAATTTGATAAATTCCTGATTTGTTGCAGTCTTCAATCTTTTCATTTTTGTTGATTTTGATTAAATTATTCAAACTGTAATCATTTTTCAGTGCTAATTTAATGTTTTGGATTTGATGAAAAATTTCTGAAACTTGTTAAATACTTAGAGGTGGTATGTAAATTTCTTGAATTTTTTACCAATTTCTATATCTGTCTGAAGAGTACTTTATCATTTTCTGTTTCTTGAATTTATTTACTTTTCTTGTGAATCATCTTTTCTTGAAATCTATTATCTTTTGCAATTTTTATAATGTGTTTTTTCTCTTTCTTGGGTGAGACAAAAAACTACTCAAAATTAATTAAAATAAACCTCATAGTGTTATTTCCTACTACATAACTTAAATTATTTTAACTTTGTCCCACAGCAATGCAAGAGAAGAAAGAGTAATCAGTATTTCCAGACAAAAATAAAATAGCTCCATTCCAGTTTGAAAATGTACAAAAAACTCTCTCTTCTAAGTTGCAAGATGAATTACAATAGGAAATGTTATGAACAGGAATTTGTTGAGAAATTCTTGCAAAAAAAAAAAAAAAAAAAAAAGAGACTAAATTTGCCAATGACAAGTGCAACAAAAATAAATCTCACATGTAAACTTTTTTATTAAAGTTTTTAATAGCATTTAAATTCAAACTATAGCACTGAAATTAAAAAAAAAAAAATCACAAATATTTTGAGAAAATGTAAGATTTGCTTACCTCATTTGGTTTATTTAGAAGGCAAATACCGTGACCTATTCTCAAGGCATCTATATAATCTGAACGACTGCACTCTGAAAATTTGTAAGGTTGTACATTTTCAAGACCAACAATGGACTGCGCCATAATGCAGCCATGCCAGTCTCTGCAGAAACATTCTTCTCCTGCTCAACAAATAAAGAAATCAAATTTACAAATTAAACAATAAAATCACAAAAATCACTCTGCACTAATTATTAATATTTTGGAAGTATTGAATAATATATTTTATCAGAATTATAAACATTTCTGGGAAAATCAATAATTATTGCTAAATTATATTAATTATTTAAAATTACAAATTTTGTTCTATGCCAATTGTACAAATTTTAAAAGAAGTGCTGTCTCTATGTTATTTAATGTTTTTATTGTTTTCCTTCTCCATTCTCAAGTATAGTTTGTCACTTTTGGCAGACCCTATTTGTGTAAATTTGTTAAATCAAACCAACAACTCATACTACATTTTTGTAGTACTGTTGCTCTATGTACTTTTTCTGTCTTTACTAACATTGTACTATTTTAAATGTTTTGCAATGATACTTTAACTTTTTTACAATTATTAAATATTTATCTAAGCATGAAAATTGTTGAATTTATCTCTCAGTGATTTTGTTTTTAAGTTTTACAGAATTGTAGTATGCATGTACAAATGATTAAAGAAACTTCCAGCAGATGGTGGACATAACTGTGAAATCAGAATAACCAACATTTGTAATTAATTCCAAAACATATTTTAAGAAATGGATGTTCACTCTCTTTATCTTGTTAGGTTCCAATGGCACAAGTTAGTGTACACCAGATTAATTTATAGTTTATTAAATAATATGTATGCAATCTATTTCATTAGGTTATGAAAGGACATGTTAGTGTACATCCATTTCTTATAAACATGTTTGGGAATTAATTGCGAAGGTTGCTCCAGCTGATTTCACAGATATGTGATTCCAATTGGCGACAATTCCATAAACATTTGCAGAGTGCACTTCTATTCTGTAGAATTTAAATAAATTCATTGGGCAAGGTAGTCGTAAGTTTTTCCAAATCAATTGCATCATCAAATATTGTTAATACTACAATTTTTTTTTTTGTATATGCGATAGTTAAACACAAACCATCTATGAATAATCATAAAATATAATTTTTCATTTACATCTAATAATTAATAATATATAGCTATTATAACTTCTCAGTTTAAAATGGACAAAATGTGGAATCATTACATTGTTACTCTCATACAATAGTTATTTTATTATTCCTATTGTTATAGTAGTTCTTACAACTTCACTTAATTGGACAATGTTTAGCAATAATAAACCACACACCAAAAATGCTAACTGAGTTAGTTGATTAATATGTATACCTTATTCATCTTAAAGGTAAGGAGATAGGGTTTAGTTTATCTTGTGATTTGTAGTATCAAATTGAAGTTGTTAATTGGATAATTTTTTCTAAACTGAAATAGTCCTGTATGGAAGCTCTGATTTGATTATCACAAATTTGTATTTTGGTGCTTGGATCACTATTGTTAAATACCATCCACTTCTCCTTAAAAAATAATGATTTGTAAAATTTTTAATGTAATTTCCAACAAAAATACACTTGACTGTCATAACTCATGAATATGCAGAAATGTGAAAGAAATGTACAATCATACACAGTGTAAAAATGAAAACTAAATTGAAATAAATATAGTCTATTATTGGCATTCTTTTATTTAAGGTACTTTCAATTTATACCTGTAGCACTTTACTGATGGAAATTATAATAATGGTGATGGTAAAGAGTGGGAGAAAGAATAATTCAAGTAAAGGAATTACCTTGATAGTCAACATTTCTTTCCAATGACTATTTAACTCATGTCCCAAACGGGAGCAATGATGAATCACATTTCAATGAATTTTGTTTTACAATGAATGACAGTAGTGCTTGATCTCACTATTTATCAAATTCTGTTTACCAAAATAAAGAAACCTTCTCCTTTTTAATATTCTGAATAGGTCAGAGCATTATTTTGCAGTGACTGACTCTCCAAAAAATACACTAAATATAGGAAATAATGAACAGATTCCTTCGAACTAAACATTTGATAATTGTGTGTTCAATAATTGTGTTTTCAAATAATGATTTTACTGAGTTGTTTCCTAAAAAAATAATTAATAACCTATAATGTTAGTTATAATATACAGTTTGATGAGTTTTATTTATTTCTCCACTATGATGCATTCTTACAATATTGCAATCTTAGTGGGTTATCACTGATTGCGATCCTATTTGGCAATAAATAATATGATCAAGTTGCAGTGAATAAACATAACCACATATTTCTGATTTGTTTTCAAACATCGCCGTTAACATTAAATATATAAATATTTTAAAATAACTATATTTAAATAACGACTTTTGAGTAAACAGTTTAATTTTACTTATTTTAGGAATTCACATTATGAGGTATATTTATTTAGGTAAAATTTTTTATCATTCACATCGTATTATTATTTTTATTTTAATATAAACTAGTTTTGGAACTTTGTTTCCGTTCCATCTTCAGTATCTTCACAACCGTTGTTCTGTCGTCTTGAAGGGCTGTCTTTCGCTTCTTCCATTGGCAGACTGAAAAACCTCTAAACCAGGTTATTCTCCCCTGGAATTTCAAAGTTCATCAATTTCTCCTTTCTGCTCTTTTGAATATAGATCTTTTCCCAAACAGTGAGTTCTTTTGGTTTTTCTATTTGTTTTAATAATTTAGCCTTCTTCTCGATAAGATGTTTTTCAATAAACAACTTATTGAGAAGAAGGCTAAATTATTCAAAGGAGCAGAAAGGAGAAATTGATGAACTTTGCAATTCCCGGGGAGAATGACATGGTTTTGAGGTTTTTCAGTCTGCCAATGGAAGGAGTGAAAGATGGCTCTTCAAGACGACAGAACAACGGTCATGAAGATACTGAAGATGGAACGGAAACAAAGTTCCGAAACTAGTTTATATTAAAATAAGAAGAATAATATGAGGTGAGTGATAAAAAGTTTAATTTTATTCGTTAAATAATCCTGACAAATGCCACTCTTGATTTCCAAATCCACTAGATAAATTGGAAATCACTCGTGGCATTACTTATAATAAGTAAGTTGAGTCTGTCGTCAACTTACCTCAAATTCAATGATTTCTTTTAGGATGCATTTCAAAATATCTCTGTTATATCTTTGGCTTCTCCAGGCTAGATAAGCTGAAGGTAGAACAGAGATGTTTTGAAACGCATCTAAAAAAATCAATGAATTTGAGGTAAGATAACAACAGACTCAACTTTCTTATTAAGAAGAACCTCATAATGTTACTTCATATTGTAATTTCACAATTCCTTTCTATTATTACAATAATTTGTTTTGAAGACAATTGTACTTACTTCCGTCATCATGGCCCATACCAATGTTGTGTCCGATCATATGGGCCATAGTTCCAGCGAGAAGATGTGGTTCATACGTGTTAATGTCGACACTAATTCCAACTGATTTGGCTGTACAAACAGTTTCTGGGACAGCCATGCCAGACTCCCCACCCTGAAATGTCTCACCACTGCAAACAATAATAACAGTCAGTCTTTGAAAATAAACATGGTAACAAGCTTGCCTTTCATGTACTTGAATTAGTTAATAATTAATGTTTTATTTTAGGAAGTAATATTTTGAGGTTCTTTTTAATCAAATTATTTTGAGTCTGTAATATCTTACCTCAATTCATTCAGTACCGTAAACCAGTTAAGGCGATTAAAGAGACTATCGTGTATGCGGCTGTCGGTCAGTTAACTCGTTTTAGAGCGGGCGCGAAGAAACCGCATTTATATTCGGCGCCTAAATATTGTGTTGGCTTAGTATGTCTTGGAGATCATAGATGGCATGTAAATGTACATTTTCTATTCCCGTTTGACACGTTTAACCTTGCTGAATCCCCTTTTATTTTCAAAACAAACAACACATGGAATTCGTTCACCCAAACTTGACTCCAGGCTCCAATGCAGTTGTATATGTTTCTCGTTATCGCGCTGTTGTTTGTGCGTGAGTGAAACCATGGCGAAAGAAAAATATCTCACTGAAGAAGAATTAGTGAATATTTTGTATAATGATGATTCAGGTGATGAACTGATTCCTGAATTAGAAAATTCACAAAATGAAAGTGAAGATGAACTTCCACTTCTTGAAATTGATACGCTGATACCATGTGATGTCAATCACCCAAGTTATTTCACCATCAAATACTACTAGGATATCTCCTTTCGGTATGTACAAAATTTGAATTTTCCAGGACTAATAGTTTGTGAATAATGGTCCATTTTCTGAAGTGCCACGAAAAGGGTAGCTGGGGTATTTAAATGGCTGGCCTGTGGGTTTAAATGCCCTGCTCAGTGCCTGGTACTGAATGTTAATGTTGATTTGTTCTTGAACATGTTTCGATTAGTCTTCTAACATCTTCAGCATCATGACTAGACTGGTTGGATACATGTTGTAAACCCTGGATGTCGATGTTCAAGAACAAATCAACATTAATATTGAGGTAAGATATTACAGTTTGTGAGAAGATATATATTCAGAAGAACAAATTGAGATCCATGAATTTTGAGATTCCTGATGAATATGACCTCATCTCAAAGTTCATCAAATCAACACCAGATGGCAACGTTATTGATGGAGATTCCAACAAAAAGCTGACAGTCATAATGTCGGTTGAAAATGAGAGATGGTTCTCTTGAAAACTAGTTCCCGTGTTTAAAGAAACATGAAATATGAGGTAAGATGTAAAAAGCCTCATTAATTTACAAAATAAGATATTACAGACTCAAAATAATTTGATTAGTTAATGTAATGCATGCATAAATGTGTACATACTGTAGAATACTGTTTATTTGAAATCAAGGAGACAGAGCTATTTTGGATAATGGGTGGCTCCATGGCACAAGCAGTTAGATGCTCGCCTCTCTTGAGATCAAGTCTTGGTCAGTCCATGTGGGGTTTTGTGGTGGATGAAATGAGGCCTGGGCAGAGTTTTCTCAGGATTGAACCAGTTTTCCTCTGCCACAAATTTCATTCCACTGTTTCTCCATACTCATTAATTTAATTTTGTTCATCTGCTCCTGTGATGGTGTGCCAGTACTTTTGTTGTTGACAGACCTCTATAAATATAGGTACTTCATCTCATCTCACCTCAACCCTCAAACCAATCCTGAGATGGATATAAGTTGATATTTTTAGATAAAACACAGAAATTCTTTTAGGTTATAAAAATATGTTGGATAGTTTTAATTTGTTGCAAAATATAATTTATATTTAATAGAGTGTTAGAATTTTAACGACTTACCTCATATTTATAGATTTCTTAAAAACCAGTTTTGATATGTTATGTATCATTGTCAATTCTTTCTAACTGTTGAATCAGCGGTTGGTGATCCTGTAGGTTGATTTCTACTCCCTCTGTTGGCTGTCCGATGAACTTCCAAATCAAATTTCTTTCCCCAGGAATTTCAAAATTCATGATTTTCTTTTTTATTTTTGTGGATGCAAATTTTCTCCCAAATTGTGAGTTCCTCAGATTTATCTAACTATTTCAGTAATTTGGCCTGTTTCAATTCTGTGTTTTTCTGACCATGCATGTGCAGCTATTATACAATAAACATTTGTGTGTGTGTTTCTAATGTCACTTGTTACACTGGAATTTAAGCCCAGTCGTAATGTAGCGTAAAAGGATCACTAAGGTTTAAGTGGTCTTTGGCCCGAGTTAGGCCTTGGTTTTTGGTGGGAATATTACACATAAAAACTCGGGGAAACAAATATTAACATTGTTTATTAAAAATAACAAAGGTAAAGAAAGGATTAGACAAAACATTTAAGCAAGTGATTGAAGCCAGATAAAATCGCCATGAAATGCGCCGAAAAGACTAAAAACTTGTTCAATCTCAGAGAGAGAGAGAGAACCATTTAAAAAGAATCAACTTTGGTTATTATTGACCCTTAGGTCTTCTTAATTTCATGCATTCTTAACAATCAATAAAATTATTCTAAGTTCTTTGGACCATTTGGTCCTTTAATTAAATTTATGTTTGAAAATGACCATTTAAAAAAAACATGATTTTTTTTTAGAATGATAATAAAAAGTTGCATCTTACCCATATAGATGCTGCCTTCTCCCTCTGGAGGACCATCTTGGTCCTCCAGTCTGTTCTGACTTTTTTCCCCACAAACCCCTGGGTTTTTATACGGTACTTTTGCCTTTCTCTAACCTCCAAGTTTGTGGAAACCCTTATCTATTTCCCAACCTATAGCAACCTTACTGGGCCTGTCAGGGCCAAGTTGTATAAGACGTTTTCAACTACTTATCCTAATGTGTTTGGGTTATAAAAGTTTTTGTAAGAGTGTCCCATTAGGTTGAAACTAACAAAGTTGTTTGTGATATTATATAAGATTTCGTAAGTGTGTCCTCATAGATTGAAAAATACATTGATGTGAAATCATTTCTAAGATATTTTATTATAATTTTTACCCTCGTTTTTATTTATAAAACACTTGTGTGTATTTTGATTGAGACTTCAATCAGCATATTAAAGGTGAATATTTATTGGTATAATAAACAAGTATCTTGTGTATATGTTTCATCTATTTTTATAGTATTTTATTATTATGGCAGTTAGGCCCTAGTGTAGGCGTAACATCACTCATTGCACTTTACATGTTTTGGGTTCAGAGGAATGCAGATTCTAAAATAATTACAACCTTCCCTCCCATCTACAGCAATGTTTTGATGAGGAATGTTCTCTACTCACTATTAATGTATGTTGGTTTGGCAGTTTAATATATTATAAATTTTGAAGAGTTATTTAGGTCAGAAAAATGCATCTTCAGCACTGTGGTGTCTTGGAAATGGAGAAATTTAGAAATTATGTTGAAATGATTCTGTGACATTGTCAAAACAAAAACTGGCATATTTCTAATACTGGATTCTTACTGAAATAAGATTTAATGGTCGTTTCTGGGCAATTCTCATCAACATAATCAGACCTAAATACACAAATATTTCATCCTTACTTATAAGAACCTATGAATGTACTTGACGCATGGTTTCCAGGTTTGGGATCTTATAGTCTGCTTGGTATATCTATTCATCTCTTTTACTACAAAATCAACCACTTCATCGTAAAAACAAAAATCAACAACACTTATTCTAGAGGTAAAGGAGCAATTTTTTAGAACATAAATTAGCAATAAATGGAAACTGATTTGGGATATAAGAATCATCAACCGGCAACCAATTACCATTTTCCTGTATATTTCCTACATCACTATAGTTTTCATCATCACTCTCATTAAAATTTCACTATTTTCACTTTCATCACCCCCTGATATGTCTAAATCACTTACAGCATTGAACAGTTCCACAATTTGACCACTAGAAAGACAATTACAGAATATATAACTAGCCATGGTGCTGGCTTAAGATTCTTTTTTTTGCCAGAGATTTTATTTTTTGATTTACTTTATGAGCCTTCATTTTACTGCTAAACAAACTCCATGGTGCAACAGGCCTAGAAGGCCCTTAGTCTCCAGCCGGGTGCTGACCTCACATCCACATGTGTTAATCACAAATAGACAATCATCTAGTCAGTGTACAGGTAACATGTGGTCAGCATGTCGGATTCTCCAGCAGCTGGTTTTCCAATCAGGAGCTGCTACTTATTCCTGCTACCCAAATGTCTTACGATGCTGGATGGGCTCCGGTCCCATATTGACCTAAGTTCCATGAGAAAATTTTTTCCCCCATGGAGACCCAAACCAGTGCAGGTCCAATAGCTCTGCATCAAGGCATCTTGCCTTAACCACTCAGCTATGGCGCAGGATTCATTTTATAGCCACAGTGATTAAAATCAGTGTCCTAAAGTTTTAAAAGCTTTTTTTTTTGATTATTCAAAAGAAGCGAGAGAAGAAAGAGCTTTAAAATTATTGTGTACAATCATACCCCTTACGTCAAACTGTCACAGAGAGGGTTTATAGTTGATGCATACAATGCATGTCAAAACGGCCTGAGAGGTTAATAAATTGACTTACGTGAGCAATTGTGTTGTATCTTTATCCACCTTGAACAGTTTTCTTGAGGTGTAATCGTTGAAGTTGAGCAAAGCACGGCTGATGTCCTGACTTTTGTCGATGGGGGCTTGGTTTGTACCTTGCCATGTCTCAATATACACTACTGAGACACGTGTATTTAGTGTTCGGAAGTACTGAAACAAATTAAACAGCATTATCATCCATTTATCACTGTCAAAACTATTAATAGTAATAAGTAGAGACCGGACGTTAGGGAAAATGCCTATAGTTATTTATTATAGATATCGTAAAAGTGACTTCATATAAGTTCATACCGACAACCCTAGTGTTTTCCATGAAGTTATTTTTGCCTAAAAATGCCTATTTCAGGTTACAATGCCTATAAATGCCTATTTGCCATTTTTTCTCGAAATTAACTTGTTATTTCAATGAAATTAATTGAAATGGACAAACTTCATGACACATATCATTGCATAGAAACCTTTAATTGACTGGCAATATTATTTTTGACGTTAACACTGAATTCAGTCTGTAGTCCTCGTTCACAGACAGGTGCTTCTAAGACAAAGTTGTCGACCACCTTTAGAAAAGTTGTTTCATGATGCCTAAAGAATGGACAAGAGTAAAACAGTAAAAGACAAACTGACCAATTTTGTGAAAGAATTTGGTGCGGAAATATTCTCAAGTGATATGGTTTTGAAAAGTGTGTAAAATTTCAGTGAATTGCCATGTTTCGCAGCACGTACACACTGCAAAACATAAGTATGCTCTTCGTAAAAAGGCAAAACAAGTTCCAAAATCATCTCTCATATCTTTGTATGCTATTGATAGCATATGTTTATAATCTTTATAAAAGGCTGTAAAATTTTATGTTGTAGTTCATTTTTGTAAGAGCCCATTTTGATTTTTTAGTGCCTATTTAATGATTTTTAGTGCCTTTTTTGCCTGCCTATTTTGAACTTTTTAAGTGCCTAACATCCGGAGTCTAGTAATAAGCATTAACTATTCAAATAGCCTTCTTTAAAATTCTCTAATGTTTTGTTATAAATCTTCTTCCCTATGGAAATAATACAATTATAATATTGTTAATATCTATAAATGATTCCAATACATCTAATAAGAGAACTGTCAACCATTGCATACTGAAACCTACCTTAAAATTTCTCCCAGAGAAGCGTTGTGATATACCAAGGCAGTGTCCAAAAAGTTATGTGCCTTTTTAACTGCAAGACATTAAAATCGAGCGCCAAAGCTCTCATTTAAATTACAGGGAAGTAATACAACTTCTGAATTCGTGAAATGGGTATCCTGACAACCATGTTGCATTCTGCCACACTCCAACCCTGAGAGCCTGCCCATATGCCACATCCCATCACACTAGATTCTGCGCAGGGGACCTATCTGAATCACACAGTGGGTTGCCTTTACTGGATTCTGATTTTTGTACCTTGCAGTTACAAATGGCAGATAATTTTTTGGTACATCACAATGTTTCTCTGGGAGAAATTTCAAGGTAGGTTTTGACATGCAATGGTTGACAGTTTCCTTATAAGTAAAAAATGATGAAAATCCATTTGGTATTTCTAAGAGTATTGGTTAATGGATATATCATTAATCCTCAATTTTTTTTTATTCAATGTCCCAGGTTGTCATTTCGACATTTCTGATGTTCTCTCCTAGCTTTAGTATAATTGTAACCCACTTCTGAGGTTGAGGCATCTGGAAGGCGTGATTATGCTGCCCTGATGATATAATGGGTGATGACAATGATAGTGGTGGCAGTAGAGTCCTTAATCCTAAACTTAATCTAAGGTGAATGAATGATGATGATTATGATGGTCATATAATGTTCGGCTCCCACTTTTCCTAGACAATTGGCACTTTATATCAGCTCTGGGTTGTCAGCCCTGCATGATGGCCGCCTTAACCCCCAGAACAAGTGTCTGGTACTCATTTAAGTTAGAGGCTGAGTCGACCCCAGGGCCATAGTGCTGCCAGAAAGTTTTGGTCAATTTAAAAATCCTGATAGCTTTTTTTGACTTTAGAGTCTGAGTCACTATTCATGGATTTCATAGTGGAGGAAACGGAGCTATGGCAGGTTTTTTCGGTGTTCCCATTTCCCCCCCCTCCATCACAATTTCATTCCACCTTTCCCCATACTCATCTCATTCGTTTCGTTCATCACACGTAGATAGCATGCACCCTTCTTATTCACAGACTTCTATAAATACAGGGGCTTAATCTCATCTTTCGATCCGACCCTGAATTGGACACAACTTGAATTATTTTATTATATTAAAATATCACTCCTGCGAATTGCCTATGTGATGTATATCTTGCTCCTTCGTCATCACAAAACATATATATATATATATATATATATATACATATATATTTCATAACCACACTAAACATATTGCCAGATGGGCTGTAGGGCACATTTTATTCATGCCATTTGTTACACAACATTTGACACTTTTAGGCCTATATTTAAATCTATGAGGATTAGGGGTTACATTAGAAAACACAGGAAACATAGACATATGTGCAAAATTAATGTAAGCAGTGCAAGACATGGCCTAAGTACAGCAATCAAACAATTGTATAAAGGAAGGCATCATTGTGTTTTTTCAACCTCAAACATACTTCATCTATAATTTAAATTTGTTAAGGAATAGGAATAAAAATAAAAAAGAGAGGAAAATCATTTATAACAATTTAAATACAGTTTTCTTAATAAGTGATTAATTTTATTCTTTTGATCATCGGAAAATATTAATTATTTGTAAGAGTAACTACCATAATCTTTATGGCTAAAGTAAAACCAAATATTATATGTAATTTCCAACTACCATATATATATATATATATATATATATATATATATATATATATATATATATATATGAAATTCTGTCATAACAGCAGTTAATTATAGATAACCACTTACTCACCATACTTAAAGAAATTATTTAACATAATCTCTAACATTAGCAATGCCACTTTCTTAGTAAAGTTAAATGTTACATTAAATATATCATTGAATCATTTATAATATATAAAAAACATTTACCACTAAGGTTAATGGTATTATACAGTGAAGAGCAACAATAAAGATCTTTTAATTCAAATGCATGTAGTCTCTCTTATGGGATATTGTATAGGCCTACAGTGAATAGCAACATCCCATAAGAGAGACTACATACATTTGAATTAAAAGATATAAGACCAAATTTTATTTAACGAAAAATTGGGAATTAAAGTGAAAATTATTCATACTTGGTTCAAGTAATGGCTCTCAGTATCTTAATGATAGGACATAGTATATATCACACTAGAGTATTTGTATATTCACTGGTCAAATTTAGATAAGAATATTGTAATATCTCAATTGAATTTATGGGTGATACTTCACAAAACTCTTTATTCAGAAAATATTACAAATTTAAGATACACTGTTCATCTCTCTGATCATTCCACAGTTTTCTTATTACATTACACATTTAAAGAAGAGTACAAATGCTCGTTTTACCTGTAGAGAAAACTGGTTAGACAGCCACTTTAGCATTTATAGAAATGGCCTCATGAACACAATCATAAGATTCTAATTTATTTTATATATCTTTAAATTAAAAACGAAAATTAGAATTAACTATGCACGAGGTATTAGTAAATGAATCATCTGGGGATATAATTGTCATAAAAAACAGTGACTCGTTAATAACACAATAATCTACATGCATAGAAGTTATACCGGTAATCGTAAATTCTTGATGTTGATGACAATCTTAGAATTATCACTATCTTTAGATTTACTTAATATATCACTTATATTTGTCTAAAGGGTTAGCCACCTTGAATAACTCGTATATTAATGTCCAGACGTAAACAACACAAAATACATACGTCAAACAAATTGTTTCTAGACAAAAATCGCCATGTTTAAACTGACTGAATGAAATAACCAATCACGCAGCTGTCATAGATAAATAGGAATAATATTAACTGGAAAGCGCACTTACAGGAGTTTAATTTTTTAGTTTTTGCTACAGTCACAATGTAGATGCAATAATAATAAGAATAACGGAGTCCTGCAGGGGTCCAATGAGCCCATTGTTATTCAACATTCCACAATGGACGTTGCCCAAGTCATCATGAAAGACGAGGTAAAAGTATTTGCTTACGCGGATGACATGATGCTGATGTCAACATCATCTGAACAAGTAGAGCTTGCATGTAACAAACTATAAGTATGGGCAAGTGAAAACGACCTTCACATAAATGAAAGTAAAACGGTTTCGATGATATTCAGGAAAGGAGGACAAACAATATCGAAAGATGATATCTTCATCATCAATAAAAAGATTCAACGGGTAAACAATTTTAAGTATCTGGGAGTCACCTTTCAGACACGCGGAACAGTTTTCAACAGTCATATCACAGACAAAACAATAGCGGCAACACTAGTTATGAATGACATCAACCTGATACACAGACTCTCCCTGGACACAGCACTAGCGCTTCTCTAAGCAAAGATAACGCCAATTGTCACATACGGACTGGACAACATATGGACCCACCTAACAAAGAGAGATCTCCTACAAATAGAGAACTTAAACATACTTTAAAAAGGCTCTCTGTCGAAATATTGTCTTCTATATTGAAGAGCTGCGACAAGATTTGCATCTGCAGTCCACAGACGCATACAACGCTGCAATGGAGGAGTTAAGATGGAAGAATGGCCGAATCTGGGTGGAATTCTACTCTACGCGGACGCTATGATGGCAACGAATTGGAGGCAAGCAGAATACGACCTCAGACATCTGATGACGAGGATGGCAACACATGGGTTCCATCATAAGATCTCTAGGATGAAAAAACATCACGAACCAGACTCCCAGTGGAGCTGTGCGCTGAACACTGCGACCATTACCCTGTTGTTTGGTGTCTGAGGCGAGACTTGTCCCTGAGGGCTTACTGTGGAGGGGATTGAACAGTGGACGATGGTGAAAAACCTTGACATTATGCACATTGTGCGCTCTTCATTATTATTATTATTATTATTATTATTATTATTATTATTATTATTATTATTATATTATTATTATTATTATTATTATTATTATTATTTTATTGTTATTGTGTTGTTATTGTTATTAAGAAGAAAGGTTCACCCTAATGAGCATTGGTTGTACTTTAGTCTTTGCTGTAGTCGATCAGCGATTTCGTGTTTCTTGGGAATTTCGGTATATGATATCGGTCGCACTGTCCGCCACACAATTCACACACGCACTTATCACTAGATTCGTGATATATCTTGATTTTGCACACCTTATGATGAAAGCCGTGAATCGCATACCGTGTTACAACATGTCTTAGCTCTTGGTTGCCTTTCATCCAGTTCCTGTCCAGCATAGCTCCTGAGGTGTAGAAGTCAGCACCTATCATTGTCTGTTTTTCTGTCCTCTTGTTTAAAAGTTCTTGGTAGGGGCTAGTAGATGGTAGTAGCATTTTCAGTCGTAGATCTTCTATGTAGTATGTTTCCTTTGTGAGTTCATAGATGAGTTGTGAGGGTGTAGTTTTCCCCACTCTCAGTGCTGTTTTTAGGAAACGAACTTTCACGTTTTCTCTCTTCCTAAGGTCGCTGGGAGTCAGTTTTTCCCATATCACATCTATTCCATAAGTGATAACCGGCGAAATCGTGATTTCGAATAGAATCATGGCTGTCGGCAGCGATAGTCTCGCTAAGTTCTTGATGCTGTAGATTGCTTTAATGGCAGCTATTGTTTTGTCATGTACATGTTGGCTGAAGGATTTCGCTGTAGTCTGTAGGGTCAGTCTAGATATTTGAATTTGTTTACAGTTTTCAGGGGTGTTGTTTCTAACGTCAGATTGTCCTCTGCTGTAGCTCTTCCTCCTCTCCTAAATGTTATCTGGACTGTTTTATCAGTGTTTATGAAGAGGTTGTTATCATCAACCCACTTTTTTAGATCATAAAGAGTGTCCTGGAGATCGCTTTTGTTTGTGCTTCCTAGGACCACATCGTCGGCATACATTATCAGCACTGTTTCATTCGAGGGCTTCAGTATCTTCGTTATATCAGATGTGAAGACATTGAACAATATCGGACTAATCGGGTCCCTTTGTAGTACTCCATTTGTTTGCAGTATTGGGATTGATGTGAAGACTCCATCAACAATTTCAATGGTATTATGTGCTAAGATATTTTCTATCGTCATGCTGAGCGGGTAGGTTTCTCCTATTATGTTTTTAAGTTCTTTGATTAGCTGTTCTCGGGTGATCATGTCGAGTGCTTTTTTATAATCTTTCCGGTCTCTCCAGCGCCTTTTCTATTTTTTCCATCATGAATTTAATTGCTTGTTGGGTACTTCTTCCTCTTCTAAACACAAATTGCTGCTCAATAATATAAGATTCTACTTTTTCCACTAGCCAGGCTGTCAGAATTCTCGTGAATATCTTGAATATGTTGTTTTCTAAGCTATGCCTCTGTAGAGTTAGGATTGTTTGTATCCCCTTTGCCTTTGAATAATATTTTCATTTTTACCGTTCTCCAGCAGTCACTCCGAATTGTATGCACTTGTTGAACAGTCAGTAGATGTAGATGTAATAATCCCTGGCAGCGGTTTCGTCTGTCTGTAGCGTACTTTTACTTTGCTGCAATAGCTGCAAGTCCGCTAGAGCGCTTTATTGTCCGCTGAATGGTACACTGCAGATAAAGCGCTTTTGTAGCGCTTTGGCCGCTGAATGCACCCAGACTTCTTTCCTTTTCCCCGGGAATTTGAAAATTTATAGTTTTCTCCTTATTCTTGTGGTTGTAAATTTTCTCCCAAATTGTAAGTTCCTTATATTTATCTAACTGTTTCAGTAATTTGGCCCTTGTTTCGATTCTGTGTATTTCTGACCATGCATGTGCAGCTATTGCTATTATACACTGCTCAAAAAAAAAATAGGGGATATTGTAGAATAACCTATTAAGACTATGTTTTTTGGAATAGTATTAGATGCAATCACTTTATATTACTCCAAGATAATGTAAATAAGAGTTTGAAGTTGTTACGTAACCTCGGTACCACACCAGAGGGCAGTGTCTGTACTGTTGATGTGAAAGGGTGGTGTGGGGGTGAATGTTTTGTTGCTGTTTTTAAATCCAGTCCAGTTTTCAGTTAGTGAATAACTTGCCTTAGGGACAGTGATGCCTCGACAACGTGATTTACCTGAACCAATGGCTTGGAGGGCCGTAGGAAGGACGGAAGCTGGACAGACACAACAAGAGGTGGCACAAGCCATTGGGGTGTCTCAAAGCGTGATTTCCAGACTTTGGAATCATTTTCAAAGAACATACTGTTCACAGAAGAGCCGGACAAGGTCGACCAAGGGCAACAACAACAAGGGATGACCGTTACCTCTTGTTAACAGCCCGTCGGAATAGACAGCAGAATGCACTCAATTGCGAAATACACTTCAAACAGCAACAGGACGCAGGGTGTCAACTCAAACTGTCCCTAATTGACTGCATGGAAGTGGTCCCTATGCCCGCAGGCCCATGGTGTGTACCAGGTTAACTCCACAACACCATAGAGATCGCAGAAACTGGGCGGAGGAACTTCGTGGGTGGAGATCAGTTCTTTTTTCTGATGAGTCGCGATTCAACGTGGAATGTGATAGTCGGCGTGTATTCATCTGGAGAGAAAAAGGGACACGAATCAATCCAGCTTTTGTACGTGAAAGATCCCCATATGGTGGCGGTGGATTGATGGTGTGGGCAGTAGTCAGTAGTGGTGGACGTACGGACCTCTATGTCATCCAAGGTGGCACTTTGACTGCGGTAAGGTATAGAGATGAGATTCTCCTACCTTTTGTCATGCCTTATGCTGGTGCCATAGGCGATTCTTTTCTTTTTATGGACGATAATGCACGACGCCACAGAGCTGGCTTGGTGGACGACATGCTGGAAGTGGAGGGTATCGAGCGTATGCAATGGCCAGCTTCCTCCCCGGACTTACATCCAATTGAGCATGTGTGGGATGCATTAGGCAGGCACATTGCAGGCAGACCAGCACCTCCCACAACTGTTCCAGAGCTGCACACTGCTCTTATGGAAGTGGCCACGTATCCCCCAAGAACTCATTGCTAACCTAATTGCATCAATACCACACAGGTGTGAGGCAGTGCTGGCCGTTCGAGGAGACCATACACCATACTAAAGAAACATTTTCACCCATGTTAATGTTGCTTTGTTTGTTTGCCATATTCCTAATCAGGATCTCTTTGACATCTGGTGTGGTACAGAGGTTACGTAATGACTTCAAACTCTTGTTTACATTCTTTTGGAGTAATAGAAAGTGATTGCATCTAATACTGTTCCTAAAAACATAGTCTTAATAGGTTATTCTACAATATCCCCTAATTTTTTTGAGCAGTGTATTAAAGGTCGGGTGGACCTACACTAACAGGCTGTAGCCAACTTATGGGAATAAGCTAAAAAGTAAATAACACACATCAGTCTTAAACTCAGAAAGCTAACCAACATAATTGACAGAAACCTTATTTGTCACTTTTGTGTTTAAGTGTTATTGACGGGGGGGGGATAAAACACGAGAAGTTAGTGTAAAGCGGAAATGTGAATATATTTGTTGGTAGCAATAATTGTAACGGACTAGTGTGCTATGGTTAGTACCGGTAAACATACTTGGTTTCCGTTCCAAGATTCATGGACTATTTGCACTATAGTAGCCAAAGTTGTTTATTAGATTTAAAATTATAGGAAGTAAACTGGAATAGTTGCCTATGTACCTGAAGAGTAGACCAACACATACCACATGACATCATACCAAAAACATATGGTTATTGTCATTAGAGACCAGGGTTGCCTACACCAAAAAAAAAAAAGTGACTAAAATTGATTCCTAGAAATGACCAAAATACAAGTTTTATCTGTGGAGTAAGTTGTATTTTAAAACTTTTCTTTAAGTGAAATTTTGTCAATATTTCTTGTATTCTACCGGAACTGTTGCAACTATAATAGGGCAGGGCATATGTCACGAAATGGGAATGAAAGAGGGGCACGGAAGCTGCCTGTAGGAAAACCAGAGGAAAAGCACCCAGTAGGCATGCTAAGAATGAGGTGGGGGAATAATATTAACTATGATTTGAGGGAAGTAGATTTTAATGGGGATGATTGGAAAACAGCTCAGGATAGGGATATATGGAGAGATTATGTCCGAGCCGCCATGAACCTATGGGTTTGATAGTACCAGTGAATTAGTTATAATATAGTATTCTAATTATGAATATAAAGTAAATTTTGAGAAAGAAATATTTTCTAACAGCGAAACATTCTGCTGTGATACTAGATTTAAAAAATCTTTAATTTCTTTCTCTTCAAGTTTATCCAAGTAATATTTGTATTCTCTTCTCATCAACAATTATATTTCTGTGGGATATTCTTTGTTTAGAATTACTCTCCCTAAATGGTAGTAAGAATCACTATATTGTAATACTATCAGTAGATGTCCAAGTTTCTGTGTGTATGTTCTTCCTTGGAAAGAAATCATTCATTATACTTAATTGATTTTTTAAGGTGGAAAAATCGATCAGTCTCCATCCCTCATCATTACAGAATCCATATAATACAATAACATTAAAATAAAAATTACTGAAGAAAAGGCGACAAGTGGCCAGAAAAGTAATTAGTGGCTTTTTCACAGAACTGTAGCCAGGATGTTTTCAAAATGGTCTGATCTAGCCACGTAGTAGCTAAATTGGTAACCATGTTAGAGACCAGAGACATGCTGGCACATACCAGCGCCTGTCATTCTTGTGCAAATTTCTTTTTCGAACAGCTCTTTTCTCTGTGCTCGAAACTGAAAACGCGCTGAAAATAAAAAGTATGTGCGACACGTAACTTTATGCTTGAAGCTGCAGGATAACTCCTTTACTAAACAGTTTATCAGAACATTTTCTACAAATTGTAATAATAAAGATGACTCAATATAACGCAATAAATTACCTTTTTATTGCAATTTATTGTATCATACATAGACCCTTTAACGTATAGGCCCAATGTTGTATCGTGTCTATTTATTTATTTGTTTTAATGATGCTAATAAACGGCGATTGTGATGAAAAGGTTTCCATTAATACTCGTAAAATCCAAATCCAGCATTTCCCTTGAAGACAAAAGCAAAACCAAAAAAAAAAAAAAAAAAAATTAATAAATAATAAAAAATAAATAAATAAAAACATAACATTAATTCAGATCGGTACTGGGATTTGAACTCAGGACTTCCCGAAAACTAGACTCAAACGCTACTGTTCGGTATTGAATGCCATAAATTATTTTCTGGCCTACACTGCATTCACAGAGAATACGCCTCTGATTCGTTCTACGCTTTAATAGGTTTCAAATAACACAATAATAATAATAATAATAATAATAATAATAATAATAATAATAATAATAATAATAATAATAATAATAATAATAACAATAATAAATAATAATAATAATAATAATAAATAATAATTATTATTATTATTATTATTATTATTATTCCACCGCTGTGGTCTCGGGGTAGCGTGCTGCCTTGTCACGCAGCGGGCCCGGGTTCGATCCCCGGTCGGGACAGTTTTTCTGGGTGAGGTTTTTATCGGGGTTTTTCCTCACCTGTAAGACAAATGTCAGGAAAACTTTAAGGCCCAAACGGTCCCCGAAATCATATGGCCATCGCAATCATCATTCATATTCATCTTAGGTTAAGCTTAGGATTAGGGACTCTCCTGGCGCACCATAATCATCATCGTCGCCCATCATATCATCGGGGCAACGTAACCCCGCCTTTCAGGCGCCCCAACCTCAGAAGTGGGTTACAAGTACGCCATGCCAGGAGAGAAACCAGGAATGTCGAAAGACAAACCTGGGGCATTTGAAAAAAAAAATAAGTAGGGCATACGTGTGTAATTATTTGGAATAAACATTTCTAACCCTTAAATTAACAATATATGCAATAATATACATTGGTTTGATTTATGTAATATTTTAAATAAAACAGTAGAAAACGAATGAGTAGAATTTACTTAGGCCTACAATTACACATGGTTTTGTTTTCACTACTGTCCGACACATTCAATTAAATTACATGATAAATTTGTGTTTCGCCAATTTAAGGGTTAAATTTGTAACTACTAGACTACGCTTGGGTCAGACCTGTATCCAATCATGCGTACATTAGTTTGTAACTATTTTTTAAAAATTCTACTTACCAAATCTGCAATATTTGCAACTTGGATGGCATCATGGACAACTTCCATTCTTGTACTGCCGTTCCGCTTTTCAAACTGAAGGAAGAAGAATTAAGATACACAAATGCATTTACATTATCATTGGTTATTATACTGAATGAACATAACGACATAAACTAATCACAAATGCAGATAGCTACAACTTGACCTGCATCTCGAAAATTATTTAATAATTAAGTCAATTCTATGGATTAACCACTCACTGAGTTGGTTAAAAGTTTACAAAAAATACAGGATTATTTGAAAGGACTTTTTCTTGAAAGAAATAGTTTCGTAAGGAAATTGATTCTTCAATATGATGCAATGAAACATTAATTTTTTTCTTCCATTATCGGTACTTTTATGTACCTCATAAAAGTTTTAGTTACACTTAGAAACCCCAAAAGAGGGCCAGGGCCAGACTTGGGCTGTAAGAGCGATAAGGTGGATGAATGGATGGATACTGTATCTTACTGCCAGGAAAATTAGATAAATAAAAAATAAACAGGTTTTATAGCATGTATGGAACAATAAGGTGATTAAAACATCTATACAAGGTAAATTGCATGGTAACTGACGTACCAATTGCAACAAAACAAAATAATTTTTTTTTTAGCCTTCAAATGGTAGGACACTACTTTTTCTCTTCATAACATTTAGGGAGTGTATATATATATAAAACGTAAGGTTTTATATCGGTAACTGTAGAATGACATGTTTTACAGAGTGAGAATAAAATAATAACTGTGAACTTTTCTATTTTATTTCAACAAGCAATTGTGAACGTAGTGTATAATACAAGTGGGGGGGGGTTACAAAATACTATACATGTTTTGAGTTTAATGTTCTAATAAAATTTAGTCACTAATTATACAAGATAAAGGTAACTGATATGAAAACTAAGGCTTCTGCTTGCTGTAAGAGTTTTAATTAAAATAAATAATTCTTCGTTATGCATGAGTTTGTTCATATTCTACAATATTTTGGTATGTGGACACTTGAAAATCTTTTTAAGAGTCCACTTAATAATTTTGAAAGCAGGTATGAAAATTTAATTTTCATGTGTTATGTCAAATTTTACACGGAATTCACTAGAATTGAAACGTTATAAAACACTGGCAGTAACTTATAAATGTTAAAATATGGATACGAAAATTGGACAATTTCTAAATCATGACAGAAAGATAATAGAAAAAGCAAAAAATGAAATTTTATGACCGTCAGTAGGTTACACAATCATTGATAAAAATATAACGAAGACACAAGAAATCAATTATAAGTATTTTAACTTTAAGAGAACATTGAAATGTCAACCTATAATTGGTTAAACTAAACTGAAACGATGTCACCAAATAGAATTCCACACATTTTATTCAATTATAAACCGATAGGGAAAAGATGTGTCAGTAATACACCATATTACACAACATTAAACACTTGAGGGGTGTAAGAGGTAGTGATGTGCATTCTATAACCTCTCCTACCTAATTCTCAACCTCACCTGCACGTGGTACATCCTGCTTTTAACTAACGAGGTAATGGGGACCGAGTCTCGGCGGTATAACCGTTCCATCAAATATGGACGAAATTCCATATTTTGAACGCCTGACTAGAGGCTATAAGGTAGCAGCCCTACCACTAGTCTTGCTCTGTGGATGGTTGGTAACCAACCCAGGGGACTTCCTATTACTCGAAGAAACTTAAGCAAAGACTGGAATGACTTCAAGTAAGCCAAATGCGCTTCTTACGATCATTGTTAGGAGTTAATAGACTGGATCACCAAAGGAACACTATTATCAGAGAAAAACTTGGAGTAACAAGTTTAAATGAAGATATACAAAGATACCAACAAGAATGGAAAAATCATCTGAGGAGAATGGCAAGAAATATACTTCCAAAATTGGCATTCCAATATACCCCAACTGGACATAGGGACCAAGAAAGACCAAAACATCGATGGAAAGATCAAGACCATCTTCTCTAGGTTTACCGTACAGGCCACATGGCCTAAAACGAATTTGTTCATGATGAACTTGACTTAAATAAGCTAACAAAGTCGAGACAAGCATCAATCGCTAAAGGTTAAACTTTTCTCTCCACACTTTTCCCAAAAGCTTCCCCTAGATACGAAGTTAAAAATAAACCCAAAACCAAAACAGACAAACCCAAATCTCGGAAATACCTCTATTTATCTGAAAGAGGCTTAAGCAATGCTTGAGTTGGGCATGGACTAATTTCGGCACTTTTTTCTGCCTTGCTCACCAGACTTTTAATAAAATCGAACCCGAACCCTAAAACAAAAAATACTTAAAACATAATAAGAAAGAGGATAGCAAAGGGCATCATATAAAAGCCTCATCTACCGGGTATCCGAAAGGAACCGAAAATTAGTCAGAGAGAGAGAAAGGAAGAGAGATGTGTAAGTCGCCCCACAACGAGATGGAAGGACTCAATCTCTTAATCCTTATTACAGAAGGATATTGGAGAAGAAAAATAAGCAATGTAGTTTCAACAGATATTCAAGATCCATCCATAGTAATTCTGCCCGAGGGCAGGTCTTTCACTGCAATCACAGCATTTTCATGCTATGCTTTGCAACTTTACTAGGGAATTATATGTGTGGTAACTTCCCGTTGCTTTCCACACCGGTGAAGGATGATGATGATGGCCGGATGATTTTCGGTGACCGTTGGGCCCTAAGCTTCCTGACATTTGTCTTACAGATGAGGAAAAACCCCGAGAAAAAACCTCACCCAGGAGCCTGTCCCGACCGGGAATCGAACCCGGGCCCGCTGCGCGACAAGGCAGCACGCTACCTCGAGACCACAGCGCTGGACTTATACAAGATAATGTACGCTAATATTTGCTGCCGAAAGATGGCACTGACAAGACATCGTTCTGAGTGCTAGCCATTGGGTTTCGAAATATTTGCTAAATCTAACCCTAACATTACATACAACCACAGTGCGTGTTAGTTCAAAGAATTGGCTTGAAAATTGTTCTGATGAAACTATTAATACAATTAAAGTATTATAATAATTACATGAATATTGTATATTAAATGGTGCTACTATACACATTTTTATATTTAAATTAGTACAGTATGCGTTCTCTTTTATCAAATAACCTCCAGTGCTTACAAAAATGGAGAAGCAATCTAGTAAATTAAGCAGGCTACAAAGGAAATTACTGCGATACGTTCATTTTTACATGCAGGAAAATAGTTGAGTTGAGTGATCATGATTGATCGCTAGTTAACAGTCGCCATTGCGTTTGGTGTACGCTACTTGACAATTCAAATGCCTGTAAACTTTTAACAGGCGTTTTGGAGGGTAATGGCTGAAACTAATTGACAGTAATACACTCGGCTATAAAGGGACTGTTTGATAGTAATTATCAGGGGTAAAAACATATCAATTTAAATTTAAATAACCTCTTTTATTTGAAATTGATAACAAATACGAATACTGTTTTCCATTTATAAAATTTAGTACATTAAAATATGAATACCTTGATATTTTTTTAAACTTTAATTTGAGAACCTTTTTTTTTTTCTGTAGCGCAAGCGGTTAGATGCTCGCCTCTCATCGTTGGGACCCCGAGATCGAGTCTCGATCACTACATGTGGGTTTCGTGGTGGACGAAACGGAGCTTGGGAATGTTTTTCTCGGGAGTTTCTCCCGTTTTCCCCTGCCACAAATTTCATTCCACCATTTCTCCATACTCATCTCATCCATTTCGTTTCATTTCATTCATCTGTCCCTGTGATGGTGCGTCAGGCGTAGTGGCCGGCACCCCTGTCATTCATAGACCTCTATATAAGGGGTTCATATCATCTCATCCCTCGACCCGACCCTGAGTTGGACACAAGTTGAGGATATTTATTATTTTTTCCTCGTTGTTTAATTCTCTCTTATTTTTTAGGAGTTAAACTCTTATGGGACTTACATTCCATTGTTCTGGGCTAGGAGGAATGCAGTTTAAACCACACACTATAGATACAATACAAGTCAAGACTTTGATTTGCTAATATCATGGTCGCTGCCGTAGGAAGTACAGGGACATAAACAAAATGGACATTTAATATCCCCTATTCTTCCGGGAATCGAATCCCAAGTCATGACCATGTACACTATCATACAATTATATCATAATCATCAAAATAAGTATAATTTCAAACGTGTTTTTTTTCATAATTAAAACAAACTAGATTTATATAAAACATTAATTAATATTGGATATTGAAAATTGGCTAAAACTGAGTTTTTTTCTCGGGCTTCATTATATTTTATTTTATAAAATAAACGCTCGCATTTAATCTCTTTCTTATGAATACATCGGCTTACTTCAATTTATTATAAATAGAATTTATTTGGGAATCTAGCAAAATTACTTCATTTTATAAATAGCTAAACACAGAAGCCGTTATTGAAAATTGTCACCAAATATTCTCTAAACAAAAATTATAATTTCATTCAACTGATAATTAGTCCTCATATTGCTTTTAAATAGCTATTTTGGATCTCGAAGTTTTATAAAAAATAATCATTCCAAGGTAGGTTTGAAGGAATCTCTGCTCGATGAGATTTGGTTAATAATATGTAAAATATGAAATTGTTAATATCTGTCCAGTAAATTATAATGACATTTAAAAGATCGAACTCAATCAATTTTATGTCATAGTAGCTACTAGACCACTGAGAGCGACTGAGTATGTCAACACTTGTTCCAAATCTTTTGCGGTCATTTCACTGGGTATCTTTGCATTTAGGGAACGTAATAATTAGTATTAAGGGGTAAAATTATAGCCTCACCTCCACATGGAGGAAACGTTTGCAACGGCTAAGTAGGCCTAATCTATCATTCTGCAGAATTCAATTAAGAAAACGTCGATAAAAGTCATCTTCTAAGGATGGTAATCTTAAGTTACTACAATGGGACTGTGGTGGCATCTCGCAACAGAAGAAAACTAGCGAGAGTATTAATGATATTTTCTATTTGATAAAGTCCAATAAAACGGTAGAAAATAAGGCGAAGTTTCAGTTCTCAGGTTATGCACTTTATATCGTTAAGAAATCCAGACAAAGTGCTGGCGGAATAATAGTTGATGTTAAAAGCAACTTAGTATCCTATTTAAAAAACATCAAAGCTATGGGCAATATAGATGACATTGACTGCATGGAAGAAAATTAATCACTACTTTGTCATATTTGCAGTCTACAACCAACAAACTAACTTTAGACATCATTAATGTAATAGAAAAACTATACTCTTAGGTAACTTTGATTTCTCATAGAAACTCTCCTGGAGAAATACTAGAAGATTTCATTAAGCAGCACGAATATGGTGTTGATCTACAAACTACCAGACCCACCTACATTTATTCACTACAATGGCAATGGGACCACCTTGATATTTTATTTGTATCAGCAGATGTTGCACAACTACAAGGTAAGTCATTTATGACCCAGGAAGCGAACGTCACATAATTTTAGCAAATATTCACTTGAAAATAATAGTATTAGAAAATCTCTTCCGAGAATTTGCTGGAATTTTTAAAAAGCCATCTGGCCGCAATATCCTAGTATCCTTGAATCAGAACTTGGCGGCAACAAGACAAATTTCACCCAGTATCCGGATAGCATCTGCAAACAAAACACCAATCTAATAATTAACAAGGAAAGAAATGCATTCCTCTAGGCCGATAAACGAGATAAAAATGCTTCTGTAATGAAAATCTTACATCGCTGAAGAAAATCGCTGAAGAAATAACGTTACAAGCTCAGAAGATAAACCGAACAAACAAAAGATCCAACCAACGTTCAATATTGGAGACATCCCTCAAGCTCGCAATACTAGCTCCAGCTTTAACAAATATATTTCTAAACTTAACAATCGAGCAGCCAGCCACAAAATCTACAACTCCATTCACGAAATGCAAAATAAATACACAGCTCCTAAAAAACAGTCAATTCAATCTGGAGAGAAAGTCTTAGCCATGGATGACCAGATTGCAAATATCTTTGCTTACCTACTACTCCTCGCAACAGAAGAAAACTGAGTACATCAATAGACAACTGCTCTGAGATAGCACAAACAAACACAAATATAGTTATCCTCAGCGACTCCAAAGCAGCAATATCTGCAATAGCAAAATACCTGCTTCCTACAGTCAATGACGACATAATTTGCTCTAAAAACGCCATAAAATCTCTTTACAACGCAAGAAAAATTCTGCATCTACAGATACCATCCCATTGTGGTATTATAGGATACAACGCAACAGACTTCCTAACGAAGAACTATACAACCATTCACCTGTTATATCATATCACAATTCTCGACAGCGGAACAAACCTGGAGGAAGAAACCAAGGATAAACAGTGGAAAGACACTACATACAGCTGTATCAGATTGGCCCGGGAGAGAATCGGTTGCGAAATTTGTCACGGCAACAAACCATAACTGCTTGGGTAGCCATCTTTGTCGCCTGGGCATACTGCAATAGTCTACTCACCACATTTTAATTTGTCCATCTCTGTCAAGTAATTGTGTTGTCAACAGACACTGCGAGACTAGATACAAAATGAACTCAACTGTTTTTATTATATTAGTTAGTTACTTGGTTATTTCTGTATATATTGTGGTATTGTTTTTCTCTTTATTGTTAGACCAATAACTTAGGTTAAGGGCATCTACATTATATACACAAATAAAATAATAAAACAATTAGTATTAAAATAATGTTATATCTTTATAGGATTACTTCTCTTAAATAAACAAGCATGCAACATAATATCAGTAATGTACTTACCATAGCTTTGTCTATGACTATTGCTGTTTCTATATATTTGGTAGCTTCCCTGACGTCTCTTCTATACCGAGTATATTCTTCTCTGTTCCTGAGATTTCTGCTACCTTCTTTAATATCTCTACGTACTCGGACTCCTTTTCTAAGCGTCCACCTGTATTTTGAGCCTATTTTGACGCTCCGGCGATATCTTGGGCCAGAAGAGTTCGGTCCTGTCCCTTCCGACATGCCAGAAATGTGTTTTTGTCTTCTATAATTGGGTTTTAACCTCCATTCTAAGTTTCCAGAATTGGCACAGCCTTTATTCGTCTTGGTACGAGCCTCGAATATAACGTGAGGATGTTCTGCTAAAGAAAAGCCGAAAGGCAAAGCCGTGCAGTTATATGAACATACAGTAACTATAATAAAATACAAAGCACACCATAATTCAACACAAATTGCTTCATTCTTAATTGAATAAGATTGCAACACACTTTTTCCCACGTTAATTTTTACATTGTAGAAGGTTGTTAATGGTACGTGGTATCTTTTTCCAAGTAAAATTTATTTTTATTCGTTTATTTAGCGTGGTGATGTGGCCTTCTCAGGACAAACATATGTTATATTAGAATATAGCAATCACAATTAATTCTAATATTAAATACTAAATGAAAATTTGATTAATAAGGTAATATCTATAAGATTAAGATCGATAACATAATAATGTTAATGATAATTATATTTAAGGCTAAATCTAATAATAAAATGTACACAAGGAAGATAGATTACATTTTTTGGTAGACTGTCCCTAATTAATGTACCGGTGCATAAAAAAAGAAAAGAAAAATAATGAGATATAATGAACTGATTTGTCGGTTATATAATATTTCAAACAAACAATTGAAAATATTTAACTGGAATACTATTTTCTTAAATGAAACATATTTTCATACTATTTTCATTAATATTGTTAAAATAATATACAAACAGTGAGATATGTTAGTTTGCTATTAAATAATTATTCTGCTTGTTTTTGAACGATGTTATTGTCTGACGGTCTCTGAATATAGGGCGGAAGGCAGTCGTTTTGATAAAAAAATGAGGTTCTGGCCGGCTGTTCATTTGGATAGATTCTACACTTTAGTGACAGAGTTGATGGCAGAAATAAATTATGGACCGCCAACATGCCTTTATAACATGAACTGTATATATGACAATCGATAAGAACATCCACAACAGTTAATATAAAAAACAAAGTCTGATCGGCGACCATTGGTTTTGTAACTAATGGCTAGGATTTTAAGTTTTTTTAATATTTCTTGAGGGCAAAAAATGAAACGCGTGATCATAATTCATATATTGTTTTTGTAACTGACTCCTATCATGTAAACATATTTTTATTTTTATTTTATATTCTACACTTTCGTTCT
Organism: Diploptera punctata; assembly: GCA_030220185.1. Lineage (NCBI taxonomy): Eukaryota > Metazoa > Arthropoda > Insecta > Blattodea > Blaberidae > Diploptera > Diploptera punctata. Next base: position 406,737 of record JASPKZ010000826.1, read on the forward strand.
CAAACAAATATTTTAATCATGTTCAAGATTATTATTTTTTTAAAAATATATCTCCTATTTTCCTTATCAGCTGCATATTGTGTAGACCTAATGTGTTATTAATTTAACTATAGATTATTCATTTTTTATATGTGTAGAATTTAATCATGGTGAAGCGAAAAAGAAGACCTTATAGTGTTCATTACATCAAATACAATTATTAATAATAATAATAATAATAATAATAATAATAATAATAATAATAATAATAATAATAATAATAACAATAATAATAATATTTTGTATTTGATGGAATGAACAGTGTAAGATCTTTTTCACTTCACCATGATTAAATAATAATAATAATAATAATAATAATAATAATAATAATAATAATAATAATAATAATAATATTAATAATAATAATATTATATTATTATTAATATTGTTATAATATTACTATTATATATGAGCAAAATTTGGATTTGCCAAGTAATGAAAAAAAAAACTTAATTCTATGATATACAAATTGATATTTAGGGACAATGGTGTATTGAGTTCCAATAAATGAGATAGGTCTACACATCTTTCTAGAATGCATGTGAGGCAACAACCGGAAGTGTTTCAAAGAATCTGCGTTTTTCTCAGACACAATCTGGAAGGTAAATTGCAATGCATTTAAATTAATACAATCATATGCAGTACCAAGGAGCTCAAAGGAGAAAATTGCCGCTCTTGCAATACAAACTGTTTGATAAACCATAACTCAGAAGATATTAGGTTTAGGACTCATGATCATATTTTATTGTCATATTATATTTCCTGTGTAAATATAGGAACTTTTTGAGAACACCCTGTATATGTTACTGTTGTAATTAGAATCAAATTTTATTACTTGATCTTCAAACGTATAAACATTGTAAATAACAACTGTTTTATTAGTTATTTTACTTGTTATAACAACATTTATTTATTATATCTCTAAGATATGGAACCCTATTTTACAGATGCTAGTTAAGACTGTAGTTAAAACAAAACTGAGCAATAGCGAGGATTTTAATTTCCGAGATTCCGTAAAACACTTCGCAAACGTGCGTTGTACATTATTTTTTGCGCGATGGTGTTTTCAAAATAATAAATAACAGTAAAATAATAACATCTTTGTTGGAAATATTTGCGTTCATTATAAACAATTGACTAGCGTTAACAGTGTAGGCAATGTTTATTAGTTGATACAACAGGAGGTCTTGAGAACAATTAATGATAAAATAACAGGAGGCCATGAGACCATTTAGTGATAAAATGGCGGCAAGTACGTATTTATTGTTTTACATTGTTTCAAATAAAGTTCAGTTAATTTAAAATGCAGTGATTTGTTTCGTATAATGTACATTAACATTACCTTTTGAATATGTTTTGTATATAGGCTACATTGTATGCAGTGCACATACAGGGCAGTGGTTTTACTTCCCACACGCGTGTTTATAATATGCAATATTACAGTATAGTTATTTATTACAGTATTGCTATTTAGATTGGCAACCCCGAAATGTAGGAAGTTGAACTTTCAATCATGGTCGCCATTGCTGTAAGTACGACAAAACACACTACCAAGCAAAGTAGCATTTACAAATGGTTTAAATGCTGTTTAACAACACTTCCTTTTTAAAATACCAATTATTGGATTACTTAATACTTGATTACATTCAATTAAATGAACATCTTGAATGTATCGCTTATATCCACAAGATGGACAGTCTAAAATAAGGTATTCGACAGTTTGTTCATCATTACCACAGAAACAGACATATCCATTTTGAGATGGAATATGAAAGCTTTTTAGATAAAATTTAAACTTTCTTTGTCCAGACTTATATTATAATAATATTATATAGTTAAATACGATACGATAGTTACATTTATCTTTTAACATATTCATTTTTATATAAACTATGCTTAGAAAAATATTTAAAAATAAATTTAATAAATTTAATACTTCAAGATAACAATTTGACCATTTATTGAATCACTTACCCCTAAAATCAACTTAAATGTGATTAATAAAAGTATATTATAATATTGTTGAATTCTGGAACACTGTGTATGGAACAAATTCATATATTCATGTTTTACAGTGCAAATAAATGAAGACAAAACGAAGAAAAGAAAACGCTTCAAATAAGATGTCTGTGGTTTAAATAGACAGAAAAAAATGTAAAACGGTTCATTCATATATCAGTTCTAAAGCCTCATACAACGTACTTTCTCTTTGTTTCTTAGGTTTAAATTCGCATGTTTATACGGTATTAAGAGACTAATCGTGTCATCAGGATTATTTCCTATACTATTAATTGTATCAGGTGTATACTCTTTATATCAGGTGTATACTCTTTATATCAGGTGTATACTCTTTATATCCGAAGTTATCAAAATATGCCACAATTCTCCATGAACGAAACTGATGGCAATCAACTTGCCTTCCGAAAAAAGCCACGACCTCGAATTTTTCTCACCATAAACTTAATCTTAGCTGGAATCGAACTGCAATCGTGGGCTAGAGACCACCAAAGGAGACCGAATTAGATGAACGCTCAGAGACATTAAAAGTTATTAGATTTGGCATCACCGAAGGCTTGTAAATCGGAAGAAAGAAAGGGGCATTTATAAGCGTAGGACTGTATGCTATTTATCATTTAGTCTAGGAATGCTGTTATGATACAGCGAATAATAAATTATTTATCAATTTACGTTCTTACCATTGACTTACACTTGTTTTGAGTTTTCGTCAAGTGCTCAATGTAAATACAGACTAGAAATTAGATCGGAGAGTAGTTAGTTTAGCCTCTTCAGTCCTTCGTATCCTATGCGATTCCTGAGAGTTTGACTCAAGATCGCTCTGGTTGGTTTTATAATGATGTTACATAACTGTGTTTCTAATTCATATTTTTATTTAATTTCTGTTAAATTTAGATAGCAACACTTTATTAATCGTAAAAACAAAAATCTACTGTATCATAAATAATAAAAACTCAACCCCCTTCAAATTTCCCGTTCATTTTATTTTCATTTTATTTGGTAAAAATATAAATAATTATGCTCTTGGTAACTCGTGTAACGAAAACAACACTCCAATTCTTCAAATCAGTTTAGGTTCACATTAAGGTCCCAAAAATACTTTCGCTTTCATAATTGATAATTTTTATTCTAAAAAATCGATTAAACAGAAATATCAAAATTGTATTTGTCATATTCACTACAGGCAGGACTCAAGAGATTAGAGTTAGCCGGAAAGAATAAATGTAACCGAAATGTCTAATCACAGGTTTTGTTCATATTTTCAAGATGTTTTAATGCCTCTGAGTGTAAAAAACATTATTAATAGTAATTACATGAAATAAAGGTGCATTACTCATTTAAATTAGGAAAACTCCTTTTGCAAAGAAAGTCGAAATGAAGCTTCTTTTTTTTCCGTTTTATCTTTGAATAACATAATCATTTCGGGTAAATATAGTACACAGATTAATTAATCTTACAAACTATCAAATATAAATAACAAAAAAATATTACTCTATATTTATTATTCACCATATTAAGGGGAAAATGAGGTAAGTCAGTAAAATGAGTTAACACCAATGTATTATGTAGTTTACGTGGTTTAAATTGCAGAAGAAACGAGAAGATAGCCACTGGTAAATTTCATAATAAGCAATTCTCAGTTAGGGAAAATTTATTCGACTTCAAGTTTTAATTCTTTGTCCTGAAAAAAATGAAACATTGGCTTAGTTCCTTTTCCCCTTGTATTTTTCATGTACCATAGGTTCTGATGCAGTATGCAGCGGAAGTCAAAGATAACAATACATTTTAGTTATTATTCTTACTATTTATTATACAATGGTTGACCAATTGTTAACTTTATCAAGTTAAATAAAACGCTCCATTCATATTGAAGAAGGTAATTTACTTGCCAGTCACGTTTAAGATGTTGATACATGCAAAAAAAGCTTATTTAAACTTAAAGCTTACCTTGTCGATAACTCTTAGTAAACTTTTACTTTGTTATTGTATATAGTAGCGACTTTCTTTTATATTATTGTTGCTATTGTTCTGTCTGGTTAAATTTGATGTTCTCTTTGCCTTAAATATGTCTGACGTCCTTAATGCCTATACATGCTGTAAAATTATGATGAACGGACACTCGTTAACTTTAGTAAGAGGTATTCTCGATTCATATTCAACCACATATGGATGGTTCAGAGCACAAGTAGACCAAGTCTAGAAAGTCACGTTAGGAGATATAAGGTATTAAAGTTATTATTTCATATTATTATTAATTATATTTTATTCTAGAGGCTATTTCAAAACACTTGTTTGCAACTGAAGAATATAAGTGAAAAATAATCGAAATCCATTTCTATGTTTTTTTAAATTAAATTTTAATTTAAAAACTTCGATTGTTTTTCCTTCACGTACTTTATTTTAGAACTGATTTTGAATGGACTGTGAATGATTTTCTCATATTTTGTTGTGTTGGAATGTGCTACTTGACACTTAAAATAGCATAGCATCGAAATCCCAAATCTGACTAAAAGCGGACTTCGATTATGCCGAAAGTAATAATAATAATTATTATTTTCTCTTGTTAACTTCAATTACGTTTTAGATTTAATCTTAAACCATTATTATTGCTAAATATAGTTAAAATTAATAATTAGTTTTTTTATTAAAAATATCTACCGCACTTTTTTAAACAGATTTACTTGTGCTCTGAATCATCCAGATAACGGAAACTCAACTCTTAAATCTATTAGCAGGTTTAGTGAAAATAACCACCCATATATATATATATATATATATATATATATATATATATATATATATATATAACGCACACTGTATATTGTCTAGTAATAGGGCTCGCTTGGTTTAAGTTGCGGGAATGGAAATTTATAAAAATTGCCGACGATTACGATATGCGATTAACTCCAACGTACGGGAGCTCGAAGACGAAATACATATACTAGGACATTTTAAAGATTTGTTGCTGGAAATATTTCTAAATTCAAATCGTGATAGATTGGCATGCTACGAGTTAGTGGTAAATTCAGAAAATTGGATAAGTGTAAGCAGATTTCTGGACAAAGCGCGGAAAATAAGAACAACACTCATTCGTGAATAAATAAACATGAAACAATGTATCTGGATCCTTGCAGACAGCGAAAGCTCTATGTAACATCTTCAGAGCTACCAGGATGTTCGTTATGTAACAGGAATAAACATAAATGAAAGAGCTCAATTTACTACCTAAAAAATCTGAAGTACACTATCAGTTGATTCCATTACATGTGGGTATTCAGGATAACAAAATAGCAGCAGTTTGGCAAAAGAAGGAGGCAAAGGAACAACGTCAGAAACAGATGAATTAACTTTCAATGCACTCTATTAAAAAAATAAAACAAATGCTAACAAACATATGGAAAATACCACCACAACACAACTGGAGACTATCAGAACAACACTGTAACGAAAAAGAACAGACAGCTATAGCAAGACTTAAAACAGGAACTTTAGAACTCTTAAAATAAAATATGGCAAGACGACATTCCCACTGTGCCCAAAATGTAATATAAATAAAGCATTACCACAACATATATGAGTACTGTAATGCATCAATAGCTCAAAAACGAATCTTTGGAATCAACCTGCAGATTTAATAAAATTACTTCAAAACAATAACGTCATGGACTTGGTTTAGAAGAATCTAGGATAAGCAACAACAACAAAGTGTAATTACTACTACTAGAAATATACTTTTTAGCTTAATTGTTTAATTTCAATTTAATTGTAATGTTATCTATTGTTTTTATATTATTACTAAACTAATTTATTGATATGGACTCTCAAACAGCATGTACGACTTGCCGTGCGATCCATTTGTAAATAACACTGCATATATATTTTAATTTAATAAAGTTCTACTACTACTACTACTATATCCGTCGGTACCGTAACATTGTCTCCCCTAGATGGGACATTCAACTCTCTTTTGCAAACACTGACAAACGATTTGAATTAACTACTACATGGCTTTGTTGTCTTCTACTTATTTTTTTTAGTAGTAGTAGGACTTTATTAGACAAAAAGTAAGATATTTACAATATTATTTACAAATATGGGTCGCACGAGCAGTAAGCCGTACGTGCTGTTGACAGTCCGTTACAATAAAGTAAAATAATTGGTAATAGATTAAAGAAAAAAATATATTACAATTACATAATAATACAATAGCATTATACATTAATTAAGTTATGTATAATTATTAAGAATTAATGGTATTGCATTTTGATAACATATACTCGTATTTATTAATGAATGAGTGTTCTTATTTTCCGCGTTTTGTCCAGAAATTTACCTAAGTTTATCTAATTTTTTGTTTTACCATTAACTCGTAGCATGCAATCTTTCCCGATTTGAATTTAGAAATCTTTCCGGTAATAACTGACGTCTCCAATATTCTAAATAATCACATTTTCCTACTATATGTATCTCGTCTTCAAAGTTCCCGCACATTGGACATGCTCGCATATCGTGATCGTCGCTAATTTTTATAAATTTCCATGCCCCTATCCTAAACCAAGCAAGCCCTGATCTCTCTTTAAATCCTAGGTTGAGTATATAGGATTCTTTTCCCCAAACGTGTTTTAGGTCTCTTTATAAACACAGTGAGCGTTTTCCCGTACATTCGGCGAAAATATCTTGTTGGTTTATATCTAAGTACCTCCTCCTTATTTTTCTCCACACTTTCTTGCGATTTTCAGTCCCTTTTTCACATATACAACTCATCCCAATCTTTTGGAGTTCTCTCCTAACCCCGTCTGCCCAAAATTTCACATCTATGTTTCTAATTTGGTGGTCGTAACAAATTGCTCTGAGCATTGTTTGTTCACCTTGGATTACTCGCAACCAGTATTTGAGTACACGAATTTTGCAGTCGTCCTGGAATGACCCAAATTCATATAAAATTCCACAGTTAGAAACGGCCTTACTAAGTCGTGTAATATATTTTAGAAAATGCGTATATACCTTATTTAGTATTTCCGTTCTTTGAAAACCCCAAATGTCACTACCATACTGCATTACTGGCCTGACCATAGCTCCATACATTTTTTCTAATGTGCTGACTGGAATATCAGGCACTCGACCCAGAATACCGAGTACACTGTTAAGTTGTCTCCTCCCATTAAATAATGCTATATCAACATGTTTTTTTTTTTTTTTCCCACTTTTCGTTCATTTTCAACGTCGTACCAAGATATTCAAAATGTTTCACGTTTTGAGGTACTTGATCTCTGTATTTCCATTCCTCTGCTCTACCATAAACCGTCCCATTTTTAAAAGTCATCGTTTTGTCTTAACGACATTTACAGTCAATCCCCAATTCCTACAGTATATTTCCAGTCGGTCAAGACCTCTTTGCAATCCCTTGATTGTCTTGGAACATATCATTAAATCATCCGCATACAACAGGACTGGGACTTTAACATTTCTTATCTTCGGAGCCTCAATGTCTCCTTCTAGTATTACGTCTACAATATCATCAACGAATAGATTAAATAGCATTGGTGATAAAATGCAACCTTGTCTCACTCCCCGATTGGCTTCACTGCTCTCTGTGATGTGCCCTTGGTCTACTTTTATACAAAATTTAACATATTTATGAATTTACATTAAAGCATGTATCGTTTTATGAGACAAGCCTTTCCGATTTAATTTTTCCCAAAGTGCGCTTCGGTCCACAGTATCACATGTCATCTTAAAATCAATGAATGCACAAAATAATTTACCCCCCTCATTTTCAGATTATCATCAATTAATGTTCTCAGAACAAATACGTTGTCCACTGTGGAGTACCCTTCTCTAAAACCTGCCTGATATTTTGAGATCCTATTGTTCTCTTTAGCCCATTGTCTCATTCGTTCGTAAAGAAATTTACAATATATTTTTCCAAACACTGACAAGAGGCAAATTCCCTTATAACTTTCTGGTACCTGTGTCCCACCTTTCCCTTTGTATAGCGGTTGGATGACACCTGTTGCCCAGGCTCCATTAAAAAGTTTGTTGAACGCAGTTTTTAAAACTTCTATTAATTTATTGGATGATATAATGTTTTTCAAGAATTCTCCTGGTAATCCATCAATTCCAGGTGCTTTACCATTCTTTAAACATTTAATACAAGAAACCACTTCATTTTTCGAAATATCCTGATCCAGTAGTTGAATATAAATTGGGTCAGGGATCTCAACTATCTTTCCTTGATTATATCTTAACCTCTCATTTCCCAGCACTCTGTCAAAGTAGCTTTTCCATTCCCCGGGCATTATTCTTGTGAGATTTATGGACTTTACTTTGAGTTCCCTTATCGCTTTCCATATGTTCGCAATGTTCCGACTTTCAGTCGCGGTTCTCATTTCTTCCGATTCTTATTTCGCCATTCTAATTTTATTTCTCCCAGCAATTCTTTATATTCCTTTCTCTCTTGCGCATAATTTTTTTCTGTTTTCATCTATGCATTTTATGTTATACGATTGACGATAATTTATGATGAGGTCGGTGATCTTTCAGCGAAAGGTGTGGGTCGATTATCCTGGCATTTGCCGTACACTTCTAAAAAATATCAATCGGAAATCTAACCCGAATCCGTTGTGTGATCCGAGATCACAGCGGTAGTGGCTTATAATTTATTTATTTATTTCTGATGACAGGTATATAAAGATATTACATATTTGATATAACAACAAACTCAAAATAAAGATAATAACTGAACAGTATAAAATAAACAAAAGTTTAACAGACCATAGTAACTAGGAAATTAAACATTAACATGAAAATTAAAACAAAGCTTTAATAACGAAGATAAATATTTGAAGAAGATTTAGTAAAATTAAATTCATTGCGAGATCATCGGTTACATTATGTCCATTATTAAATATAATTTATAAATATATTTGGAGGAAATATTATTTCAAATTTATCTTTTTCACTTGTAGAATTCATTCAATGTTACCAAAAAATGCACGAGTTAAATTAATTATCTAACCCGCTCAATTGCTAATGGAACCCGTATGACCAATAATACCCCACTTGTCTCTATCTTCAGCCAACTCATACCAATTCATAACTCCGATACTGAGTTCCCTAAGATCGATCAGAATATTATTCTCCCACCTACACTAGGTCTTTCTAATTGTCTTTTCCTCAAACGGTTACCGAATAAAACATTGAAAGTATTCATATTACAGTGCGATACAGTGATAAACCTCAACCATTTTAATAGGCCATAATTTCTCTCTGAAACCTCGTAGAAATGTGAAATTTGTTTTAATGATCTCAGTGGTTCGGGAAGAATCGACAACAATCGATCAATGCCATCTTGGACTATATTGTTGATTTCGATGGTAATTACGAGCATTTTCATGGCATTGTAGACAGTCTTTAGTTTCCAATCATAACAGCAACATGCAGTACTCACATCGAGAGCGAGTTTTCATTGTGAAAACATATGGGAAGACAAATTCCTTGGTAACAACACAACGGGAATTTCGAAGAGTTAATGTACGGGATGTTCTGACAAAGGCAACAATTTTATCGCTAGCAAGAAAGCTGGAGACAACTCTTACATTCCAAAGAGCTGCGACGAAAACGGGATTACGACCATACTGAGAATATGGTGCAACAATTGAAAGAAGCAGATTTTAAAAAACGAATCCATTATTGTCGATGGTTTCAGGATTTTCTTATTCCACGTCCAGACATTCTCTCCATAACGTAGTTTACAGATGAGGTATGGTTTCATCTATCAGGCTACATAAACACACAAAACACCATATACTGGACGGCTGTAAACCCCCATATGATCCACGAAACACCACTGCATCATGAAAAGGTTGGAATATGGTGCGCGGTGTCAGCTTCCAGGATTATTGGTCCCATTTTCTTTGATACAACTGTAGATACTGAAGTTTATACGGGTATCTTCAATACATTTGTGGAGCAGCTGGATGATATCAAATTGAGAGAAGATTATTTCCAGCAAGAGGAGCAACATGCTATACATCTAATGCCTCCATCATGGCCCTTGTAACCAGTTTCTTTGATAATCGAATAATCTCAAGAGGTATATGGCCCCGCAGATCCCCTGACCTAACCTCATAGGATTTTTCTTCTGGGGGTATATAAAAATAGTGTGTACAAGAATAGGCCTCGGACAATTTATGATCTTAAGGAATCCATTCGAAACGAAATAAGCAATATAGGCGAGGATACACTCCATAGAACTTTACAGAATATGGTGAAACGAGTGCAAATATGTATAGATCTAGTAGAGGACCCTTCCAACATTTGCTCTGAGAGATAAACAGTGTAATGTAATCTCCCAATCGTGTGTAATATAATCTCCCAAATGTGTATTATATTCTCCCAAAGTTGCACGTGTGTTCTATTATTATTGGTTCAAGACTTATGGCCCCTTAAAATGATTCAGGTTTATATGGATCGCATTGCAGAATCCATTTAGATACATGACCTGCCAATCTCATTCTGCTAGATCCCAATAACATTGGCAGTATTAGGACAACGAAATAAATTATGGAGGTCCTCATGAAATTTAAATAGAATGAAACTCAAATCAATTCTTGTTACTAGGAAAGCCAGAAGGAAAACGCCCAGTTGGTAGACCAAGAATGAGGTGGGAGAACAGCATTAACTATGATTTGAGGGAAGTAGATTATACAGCGAATGATTGGAAAACATTAGCTCAAGATAGGGATGCATGGAGAGCTTATGTCCGCACGGCCATGAACCTACGGGTTCGATAGTGCCAGTGAGTAAGTAAGTAAGTAAGTAAGGACAAGAATATTTAGCAAATTTAACATTATTTTAAATCTCATTGATCGGCTATATTTTTGGGCTTCATAACATTAAATTTAACTTATAAACAAAGCTCAGGAAAAAGTTTTAATTTTCTTTTTTTCTTTTCTATATTTCGTTGAATATTTAAAAAAACTACGCGATAAACAAAGGAGACGCAATTAGATTTTATTTTGTGCAGAAATATGAATGAAAATTGGCAAAATTATATTTCATCTGTTCTTTTTCACTAAGTCACTGGCACTATCGAACTCGTAGGTCCATGGCCGCGTGGACATAAGCTCTCCACACATTCCAATCCTGAGCTAATGTTTTCCAATCATCCCCTGTATAATCTACTTTCATGGTTAATATTATTCTCCCATCTCATACTTGGCCAGCTTACGGGCTTCTTTCCCTCTGGTTTTTAAGCCCATCTTTCATTCCCCATTCGTGCCACATGACCTGCCCATCGCAGCCTACGAGACTTAACTATTATTATTATTAATTATTATTATTATTAATAATAATAATATTATTATTATTATTATTATTATTATAACTGATTTCCCATAAAGTACATATATCCCATTGTTAGGTTTTCTTCATTCGCCTGTCTGTTCATCTGTCTTTGGTCAAAACATTTTCGTAAGAACTTTATTCTCAAATGCTCGTAATATTTTACCCTCCATTAAAGTAAGAGTCCATATTTCACATCCGTGTAATATAACTGGCATAATAACATTTATATATATTTTCAGTTTAATATTTTTTGATACTAGTTGGGACAACAAAAGTCCCTGTAATGCATAATAGCATTTATTATTATTATTATTTATTTCCTGTAATTCCTAAATGGAACATAGGACAGTAGTATAGTTCCTCCAGCATACTCTACTTGTAGCCAGCCATTTTACTTGTTTCCAGTTTTTCCCTCTTTCCTTTGCTTCCTCCTCTACTGATCGCTTCCAAGTTTCCCTAGGTCGTCCCCTCTTTCTTACTCCCTGCGGGTTCCAATCTAATGCAGTCTTCTTGATAGCTCCGTCTGGATTTCTCAATGTGTGGCTTATCCAATTCCACTTACTGTGTTTTATTTGGTGACATATTGGAGACTGGTTGGTTTTTCTCCAGATTTCTTCATTTGATATTATTTACGGCCATCTTATGTTTAAAATATATATTAGCATGCATTTCCAGAATTGAACTTATTATAATTTCTTTCTGCACCTCATTCTTGTTTGAAATTATTGTTCCTAGATATTTGAATGCAGCCATTTTATCAAAATTTCCCTTATTTGTCATCAACTGTGCATTTCTTTTATATAATACGTTTCTAAGTGAGACCAAATATTTAATTTTATTGATGCTTATTTCTAGTAACAATGTCTTAGTGTTTCTCAATATAGTGTGCATGTAGCTTTTTTCACTTGTAAGATTAATCTCCTGAAATTAATGGGATGAGTGGCATCCTGAATTTGAGAATTCATTTTGCTGGTATGCTGTGTCACTTAATGGCATATGTTGCTGTGCACACACACACACACACACAAGTGGAAATTACACAAACAGCAGCTGTCGGAAAGCTCTGGAAATAGACAAAGCGGTTTCCCCTGTAACACGATTATTTTGTTAGCAGTACTTGTACCACTGGTACAACATAATGCAGCAGATCTCTAACTCATGTAAGTTTCATCTCAAATATGCAAGACACAAAATGGACGTAATGTAATTTGTCCTTGTTTCAACGAAAAATACACACAACTACATAGTAGCACACGACAGGCCACTTGAAATGGCTTTGGGGTTATGTTTAATCTGTTTATATTGTTTGAGAAGTGAAACCATGGAGAAACATGCACCAAAACTTCCACGTATAATGCCTTGGTCCGTAGATTTCAACTATTAACTATATAATCTTAATACTAACATTTCGCATTAACACCTCTGAGATTGTTTACATTTAAATCCTGAGTCGGACTTAAAATTATTTCAATTTAATTTTGAGATAATTGATAATTTTAATTCAAGTTGTTTTAAACATCACAGACAGAGGTGAACAGAAGATAGTACAGAACTGGACTGCTATTATAAAATGAATGTATGTCTGTCTGTCTGTCCTTTATGCGCTGCCGTACCGTTCATCTAATTGTGATGGGGCTTTTTGCAAAATGTTCAGGAGTTTTCGGGGAAGGTTCTAGATTATAAGGGGGTTGTAATACTCAACCCCTTCACCCTTAAAAATCACCCTTTGTTGAGAAAAAAAGTGTTTTCGGAACTTTTTGGACGCTTAAATGGCTTAAGCTGCCTAAACCATAACATATACACCAAATTAATACACACAGAACTGAATATAGACAGCATATATCTATCTTTTATGGATAACTCACAATGACCATTTTTATCTTTTAGCTGATTGATGCCAAAGAAGATCGAAATGACTTATTCTCGAGCAAGCGTAGCAGCGCACGGCGGGCATTCTTTTACGGATAACTCTCAATAATCATTTTGTCTTTCAGCTCATTTATACCAAGAGGATAGGGCTAAGTAGTTTCCCGAGCAACGCCGGGTAATCAGCACGGGGTATCTAAAAATAATTACGATAACATGTATATTTATTTTTCTTTTTACTTATTCAACTAAACATAAAAACATATTTCATGTAGTTAGGCGTAGCAACGCACGCTGGGTATTAGCTGGCAATTGATAAGGAAGAAGGAGTGGGTTAGAGATAGTGTAATGTAATGCTCAGATCTGCATTAGAGAAATATTAAGAGGAACGAAGGTATTTCAATTAATAACACAAGCAAAATAAGGCAACTGGTGATAGAAGATATGTTTCCTATTTTTTTTTCTTGTTTTCTGTTAAACAACTGTAATGGTAACCTTAAATTTTAAGGAAGTCAGTAAAGAAAATTACAGTAAAACTTGTTTAATCCGGAACGTGAATAATGCGGAAATCTGTCCAATGTGAACAAATTTATTGGTTCCGGCGAAATAATAGTAATTTTACGTGTATTTATTTTGCATAAAACGGAATCTGTCCAACGCGGAAACGGAAGGATATTTCTACACAATTCATGATAAAAAATTATAAAGCGGAAAGACAGAGAGATAAATTAGTTTCCACTTCACTGAATTCCCGTTAGGCCAAGAAAACAGTAAGGAAAAATTCCTGCCGTCGAGTGAAGTAGAGATTCTACCTGTACCTGAAATTTTATTTCGGTCTCACTGCACACCCTTTATGTAAAATACAGGTAAGTTATGTGTCTTACAAAATTAAGTTCTGAGACCGATCTTTTTGATATGTAGCGTTCTGAATTTACGGAATAAAGATGTATCACTTAAACGAAAAAGTGAGTGATAGAAGATAAATCTCCTAATTTCCGGACCGATGCTCCAAAGTTAAGCTCTAGCTGTTGCTAAATCCCTAGCGAATAACGATATAAGGACATCTTCATGTTGGCTGTGGACAGTTTTAAAAGACGACACAATGTAAAATTAATATAAAATTATGGAATATTCACCTGAAAGGTCCGTCTCCTCAACTTAATTAATCATTTAACTGTAGCGCTTTCGGGACTTGTCCCATCATCGGCAGGATTCAAAACTGGTGTTTCACTGAAGATCTGGTAGAGGGGGTTGCATGTATTGGGTTCGTTTTTGTTTATCAGGCTGTCGTTGTGAGCTGCTTTCATGATTTCCATCTCTTCGAGTACGTTTATCTTCGCTGGATTATTTTATCTGTGCATTACTGTTAGGGTGTTTTCAATATTTAACATGCGATGTCCTTCATGGATAACGTGTTTTGCGTAGCTTGATTTCCCTTCTGCGCGAATGAAGTCTCGAAAATGTTCTTTGAATCTGATGTTAAAACTCCTGTTTGTCCTTCCTATATAAAATTTGTTGCAGTCCTTACATGTCAGTTTATAAACTCCTTTGCTGTTGAAAATGTTATTTTCTTCAATGTTATTGTTTATTATGTTGTTTAATTTGTTATTGGTTCTGTGTGCTATTTTTACGTTTTTATCGGCTTTCGGACCTTTCAGGTGAATATTCCATAATTTTATATTAATTTTGAATAATACCTCAACGGAACACATCATGAATCTTATAAAAGTCGACACAATGTAGTGTGGAATGAAATTTGAAAGGAATCAAAGGATGTGTCCCCGAAAGTGTAGTTAGTGAGCGGAAACCGAAACTGAATACTTTCATTTCAGGATACGCGCCTGAGAGATATTTTTATCGCTAACGATTTAGTTCTTTTATAATGCGGAATTTTGTCTAATCAGGAAAGAATGGTCCCATGCGATTCTGCTTTGAGCAAGTTTTACTGTATTAAAATTCATTCTCTTCACCATATGGAATACATTCTATTCTTACGGCTCAAGCAGGCACTAGTATAGACACTCGTCATGCCACATTTCGATTACTGTAATATATTACTGACTGACTTAAATACTGATCTCTCAAACAAGCTACAACGTGCTTTTTGAAATCGCCTTCCGGGTTGAATGGCCGTAGTTCAGAGCTTATGCTACACGACGTTTCGTCTACTGCTGCGGTAGACATTCTGTGAACACTTCAGATGACGGCTTACAGACATGTTCATAACGCTGGCATTAGACATATTTGTAATATCTAAAGGTGTGACCATGTGTTTCTGCATCTATTGAATCAGTGCCAAAGGCTTCCAAATCATGCGCACATCTAACCCCAGATATCCGTTAGTTCACTTTCGTATTTTATTCTTTAATCATAACGTCAACACTTGATCTCAATTCAATGAAATATTAATCATACTCTATCACGGAACATCTCATTATTCTACACGTTTTACTGACTCTCTTTCCCCATATTGAAATTAGCTATGAGCAGAAATCAGGAGCTGCCACATAGTAGCCACATTTAAACAAAGATAAGTTCTGCAGTTGTGTTACTTTTATCGTAATATCATAAATTACTCGATAAATCGAAATTATATATAATCGCAAGCACTTACATTTTTTGTAATATTAAAATATATTCATTTTAAGTGCATATTTATGATAGCTGACTAGTCTATCAGGAAATGGACTACGATTATTCTTACAAAAATTTTTAGACCAAAGAGAGATGTACAGACAGACGAATGGAGAAGACTTTATAACAGTGAGCTACATTATCTGTATAAAGAAAGCAAGTAGGAAAACTAAGTCTCGTAGACTGCGATGGGCAGGACAATTGGCACGAATGAGAAATGAAAGAGGGGCATGGGAGCTTCATGTAGGAAATCCAGAGGAAAACCGATCAGTTGATAGACCAAGAATGAGGTGGAAGAATAACATTAACCATTATTTGAGAGAAGTCGATTATACAGGGAATGAATGGAAAATATTACCTCAGGATAGGGGTATATGGAGAGCTTATGTCCGCGCGGCCACGAAGCTACGGGTTCGATAGAGCCAATGAGTTAGTTAGTCAGGCTTAGTATTTAATATTAGTTTGAGTTTTAATATTATAGTGTATAATAGTATATTACGTTGCGAGGTTGGAAAGTGGTTTTTACAGAAGCGAGAAAAATGTTTTTAATTTCCGAGATTCTGTAAAACACTTGACAAACGTGCGTTGTACATTATTTTTCGAGCGATCGTGCTTTCAAAATAATAAATAATAGTAAATTAATAACATATTTGTTGGAAATATTTGCGTTCATTATAAACAATTGACTAATGTTGACACTGTGGGAATGTTTATTAGAAGAAACTACAGGAGGCTGTGACACCAATAAGTCATAAAATGGCGGCAGGTACGTATTTATTGTTTTTATATTGTTTCAAATATTTCAGTTCATTAAAAATGCAGTGATTTGTTTCGTACAATGTATTAACCCTACCTTTTGGATATATTTTTGTATATACAATGTACGTAGTATACATAAAGGGTGGTAGTTTTACTTCCCGCACGAGGTCTGTATTATGTAATATTACATTTACAAGTATAGTCATTTTATACTTCTTCTTCGTCGCGGTTTAGGCTTATTTACTAGCTTGTTCCGGATCCAAATTGCTGCTCTTTCCATATTTTCTTTGGTCTTCCCAAACTTTTTCCACCTCGTGGTGAATAGTTGTATGCTACTTTTGGTATTCTATTCATCCTTGCTAAGTATTTTATACAATATGCTTATTTAGGTTGACAACCCCGAAATGCAGGAAGTTGAACTTTCAATCATGGTCGCCATTGCTGTAAGTACGACAAAACGCACTATCGCGCAAAAATACATTTGAGTAGAAGATAAGGCCCTACGGCCTTAACTCGCCAGTTTAAATATGACGTTTATTTACTTAAACAAAAATAAACGTAATTATGAATTAACTGTTTTAAAAAGAAATCGATATGCGTCAATATTGTTATATTGGTACGAAATGTAGACCAATTTGAACTTGTAATTTTTGTAAAATGCAATAAAAAGAGTTTAGTATATCCATCATCCAAAAATATCGGCTGGGTGAACATTATCAGAGGATCCAATCTCCCAATTAGAAGTCTGATGAGAGTCGCTCTGGGCAAGTTGACACACGGTTATAAAATGTTTTTTTTAGGTCAACTCACTTGTTTTAAACCGGAAAATAAAAATGACTGTCTATAAAAATGATGACATACGATATTTTTGTTTTGTTTTTTGTTTCATGTCATACATTTTTACAGCCTCTTGACATATACTCGTTGAACTGACATGGATTTAAGGTTCTTTTTAATGTTGTTCATATTTACGTTATCCTTGTACTCTTTATTAATGTCATTCTGAAAACATTATTTACACACCCATGAAAAATCACATGTTTGTAGATATTAATAAAGTAGCTACAAATGCATAACTCTTTTTATACGCTTACAAGAGAATTAGTTTTGAAGCGAATTCATAACATTCAAATAATAATAATAATAATAATAATAATAATTAATAATAATAATAATAATAATAATAATAATAATAATAATAATAATAATAATAATAATAATAATAATAATAATAATAATAATAATAATAATAATAATAATAATAATAATAATAATAATAATAATAAGGACCTGCCTTCGGGCAGAATTACTATGGATGGAATAATAATAATAATAATAATAATAATAATAATAATAATAACAAAATAATAAAAATAATAACAATAAAATATTAACAATAATAAAATAATAATAAATTATTAATAAATTAATAATAACATAATAATAATAATAAATTATAATAATAATAATAATAATAATAATAATAATGATAATAATAATAATGATAATAATAATAATGATAATAATAATAATGATAATAATAATAATGATAATAATAATAATAATGATAATAATAATAACAAAAATAATAACAATAATATTAACAATAACAATAATAAAATGATAATAATAACAATAATAATAACAATAAGAATAACAATAATAACTGAAAATATATAGTTATATTACATGGATGCGAAATATGGACTCTTACTTTATGGGAGAAGAAAATATTACGAGTATTTGAGAATAAAATTCTTAAGAACATTTCTGGACCAAAGAGAAACGAACAGGCAGGTGAATGGAAAAGACTAAATAACAGTGAGCTAAATGATCGTTATGGGAAACCAGATATAATAAGAACAGTTAAGAATAATAGATTGAGATGTGACACGAATAGTAAATGGGAAAAGTTGCATGGAAAACCAAAGGGAAAGCACCAGTAGGTAGGCCAAGAATGAGTTGAAGAGGAGAAAACACTACAAGTATTTGTGAATAAAGTTCTTAGGAAAATGTTTGGACCAAAGAGAGACGGACAGAGAGTTGGATGGAGAAGAATACATAAGAGCTACATGATTTTTATGATAAGCCAGTTAAGACACGTAGATTGCGATGGTGAGACGAATGGTGAAAAAGGGGTATGGAAAACCAGAAGGAAAGCGCCAGTAGGTAGGCCAAGAATGAGGTGACAGAATAACATTAACAATGATTTCAGGGAGATAAATTATACGGGGAATGATTAGAATACTTTAGCTCAGGATGGGATTATACGGAGAGCTTATGGTTGCGAAGTCATAAACTTATGGGTTCGATAGTGCCTGTGATATGTTAATAATCATCACTATGCTTTTAACATCATAACTGTTATATATATTACAAATCAATATATAAAAGTGGAGTCGAAATTAGAAACTCAAAAAATATTTATCAACGAACATAACGTTGAGTGATTCCGGGTTATGTGGCCGTGGTCCATAGTTGGTGTTGATACCAGACGTTTCGCCCTCAACTGCGGAGGGCATCTTCAGTGGCGAGTGCTTCTATGCGTGTTTCCTGGTCGGAAGATCTACTTAGAATGAGCTAAATGATCGTTATGGGAAACCAGATATAATAAGAACAGTTAAGAATAATAGATTGAGATGTGACATGAATAGTAAATGGGAAAAGTTGCATGGAAGACCAAAGGGAAAGCACCAGTAGGTGCTCAGCAAGAGCCACGCCCACTCACCCTGCACCCCCCACTAATACAACGTCCTCTACGTCCACAGCGCTCATTCTAAGTAGATCTTCCGACCAGGAAACACGCATAGAAGCACTCGCCACTGAAGATGCCCTCCGCAGTTGAGGGCGAAACGTCTGGTATCAACACCAACTATGGACGACGGCCACATAACCCGGAATCACTCAACATTACGATTACCGGCCGTGAAAGCCTGCATTCAACGAACATAATGACACTAAGAGATATGTAAAAAATAGAGAAATATTAGAAACTTTATTGTAAGGGAAGACATTAATATAAAAAGTACCGGTATGTAGTTTCAAACAGTTAAACTGATATGGACGCGCTAGGATGATAATAAATGAAAGGACTCCAAGAGGACTTGTGGAATGGTGTCTATCTGGAAGATAAACAAAGACCTCCAAATGCATTGTCGCAGGAAGGCAGGACGAAATAAGAAAAAAAAATGATTAAAACGATTAGAGAAGAATGGAGATGAAAAATACAAATTTAGGCACAAAATAGTGTGTAAAAAATTATATATATATACACACACACAGAGTGTTACCGAAATGAATGCAGATTTTTGCTGTGCTGATAAGGAACATCCATACAAGTATTTTAACACAATGGACCTTGGGTCGGAAATGCATTGTTGTGGGCCTACAGAACAAAACAACATTTAAAATTGTTGAACACATTTCTGTTTATTCATTAATTCAAAAGAAAAATGTATTACATGTTATTTTACAGTAACTGTTGGAAATGGCGACCATTGACCTGGATGCACAGCTCCGCGCGTCTCACCTCGGACTGATGACTTTAAGAAGCATATCTGGACGCTCCCTGATTTCAGCAGCCGCTGCGCTGCCACGATACTTGCTACAAGCTCTGGAGCTGTGCATCCAGGTCAATGGTCGCCATTTCCAACAATTTCTGTAAAATAACATGTAATACCTTCTATTTTTCATAGAATTAATAAATAAACAACAATGTGTTCAACAATTTTAAATGTTGTTTTGTCCTGTAGACCCACAACAATGCATTTCCGATCCAAGGTTCATTGTGTTAAAATACTTGCGAAAAATCTGCACTCATTTCGGTAACACCCTGTATGTATGTATGCATGTATGCACACACAAACACACACACACACACACACATATATATATATATATATATATATATATATATATATATATAGAGAGAGAGAGAGAGAGAGAGAGAGAGAGAGAGAGAGAGAGAGAGAGAGAGAGAGAGAGAGAGAGTCCACCGCTATGGTCTCGAGGTAGCTTGCTGCCTTGTCACGCAGCGGGCCCGAGTTCGATTCCCGGTCGGGACAGGCTCCTGTGTGAGGTTTTTTCGGGGTTTTTCCTCACCTGTAAGACAAATGTCAGGAAGCTTAGGTCACAATGGTCCCCGAAAATCATCCGGCCATCATCCTTATCACTATCATCATTATCCTTCACCGGTGTGGAAAGCGACGTGGAGCTGTCACACCTATAATTCCCTAGGAAAGGTGCAAAGCATAGAAGTGCTATGATTGCAGTGAAAGACCTGCCTTCAGGCAGAATTATTATGGATGGATGGATATAATATATAGTTTGACATCTCTCTTTTACGTGTCCCATGCCACCTGGGCCTTACTGTATACGACTTGTCGGGAAAGGACGTTTAAACTTTGGAACAAATACTTTTGGAACATACTTTTTTTTTAGCCATAGAAGGATATACACATCCACCTCGAATGAGGGATCAGTTTAATGCAGGGCCACATCCAAGGCTGGAGCGTAGGCTAGACTCATTTGATCGTGAAGCCAATGAGGAAGGAAGAGAAGAATATGCTTAAGATTGAGAAAAAAATAGTGATCTCATACTACTAGAGTAAAGCCACTCTGTAGGTAGTTAAAGTTGTGTGATGAAATTAAAAAAAAATTAGTTAATATGACCAAAACCCTACCAATATATTATTATGAATACTATTGGATGTGAATAGGGAAACTTTTTGTTCAGATCTGTTTTATTTCAAACTTGAGATTATTTTACGTGCCGTAAAACCATAACACTGGACCCACAGGTTTACTTCCCATCCGAAGGAAGATACACTATGGATTTTACACCCATAAAATTTTGTGATTCCTCGATCCAATATGATTTGAACAATGTATTGTTTCAGTTTAAATTGTTTCTAACCAATTTTGAAATTCATATATTTGCCATGGTCAAGATAGGGAGGTATTAATATATTGTATGTAGACTATACATTGCTTAGGATTGATATTAACATTCTAACAGTTCCTGTGTGACGGAATTCTTAATATCGTTTCGGTAATTTACGTAATAAAGTTGTGCAGAATAAGAGAGAGAAGTACTGGAGTAGTTAAGAAGTTTAATTTTGCATACAATTTTGGTTAGCCCTGTGAGAATGATCTCACGTGTCTGTAAATTATAAGGTAAACATTACAGAAACATATCAATACAAAGGGTTTACAGCTGTAAAAATGGGCGGACGGACATGTACAGTTGAAATTGCTTACAAAATTATTTACAATATGTCCTTAAGGTTAAAAATCAAAGTGTTCTAAGGCCTGATTTCAATCACATAATTTTTCATTGTCTAAGAAATATATGTCGAGCGGTTAAGGTAGGAAGCCTTGGCGCAGAGCTACGGGACTTGCGCTGGTTCGAGTCTCCATGGGGGAAGAAATTTTCTCATGGTATTTCGGCCAGTATGGGACCGGTGCCCACCCAGCATCGTGAGACAATTGGGTAGCTACAATAAGTAGCGGCTCCAGGTTGAGGAACCAGCTATAACGGCTGGGGGACTCGACATGCTAACCACATGTCACCCCTACACTGGCTGTTGATCATCTACCTCTGTGATTGACACATGTGGATGTGAAGGGCCAGCAGCCAGCTGGTAAAAGGGCAACCGCTGAAAAGTGGAAAGACCCTCAATCGAATCGGATTATTATTATTATTATTATTATTATTATTATTATTATTGTCCACCGCTGTGGTCTCGAGGTAGCGTGCTGCCTTGTCATACAGCGGGCCCGGGTTCGATTCCCGGTCGGGACAGGCTCCAGGGTGAGGTTTTTTCGGGGGGTTTTCTCACCTGTAAGACAAATGTCAGGAAGCTTAGGGCCCAACGGTCCCCGAAAATCATCCGGCTATCACCATCATCCTTATCATTATCATCATTATCCTTCACCGGTGTGGAAAGCAACGGGAAGCTACCACACTTATAATTCCCTAGTAAAACTGCAAAGCATAGCATGTAAATGCTGTGATTGCAGTGAAAGACCTGCCTTCGGGCAGAATTACTATGGATGGATTATTATTATTATTATTATTATTATTATTATTATTATTATTATTTGGATGTTTTGACACCGTTGTTGTAAAAAAAAGTTGGTGACGATATCAACTGGGCTGTGAATAAAGTTGATTTGCACTTTCGTTTGTTTAAAGCGGGCTCACAGTTTTGTATGCTGAAAAATTTACGAGTAAGCACAATGGCGAGCATTTGGAAAATCAAAAAGTCGGTAACACAAATCAGAGGAGGAAAGTTTTGCGAGTGGACGACTGCAGCGCTATGAGAACGGAATTAACGCTACTAATCCGGTTTTAATGGCCGTATATACCTAGTGCGAGCTTCTGCATGAAAATCCTCAGCTCCACTCTCACTGACGCACTATACTATTGTGTGGCGGACTGGTACACACTAACTTACTCTATATCTCACGAAACCCTTAAGTTTAATTCTGAATTGACTTAAGGACCTATCCTCAGCCAACTCAGTCCAGTTCTTATCTCTGTCATCCAGTTCTCGAAGGATCATCCGAATTTTTCTTCCTATTGATTACTAGCCCAAGTTAAGTCTGTACGACTGGAGGGGAAGCGTGTAAGAGTTAATGTCGCCAAACTACAGCTTTATGGAAGGGGGAATCTCTAAATACATGCGAAAATATTTAAATAATATATAATATTTAAAATAAGATTTAATGAACATTCCTCAGACTTTATTAAAAGACAAGGATAATCAAGTTTTGCTGAACACATTTCAGAAATCGGCCATCGATTTAACAAAATAGATAAAACAATGTCAATAATCAGCAAAAAGAGAACAACAGTCACAAAATCAACAACCTCGAAGAAATGGAAATTATGAAGGAGGGAAAAAACACGGACATGCTGAATGAGAACACGCTCAACGACCAAAATCCTCTATAGTCCAGCCGCTGAGTCTCCAGCCCTGACGTTTAGGTTGTACGAGAGGTAAAGGGAGAAATTCGCCCTCTACTGCCAATAAGGAAACAGTTGAATGGGAGTGAACGTCAGCCACTGCCAATAAGGAAACAGTTGAATGGGAGTGAACGTCAGCCACAACCAATCACTGCTCTAGACGCCGCGAGTGAGTTTTGAAATTGCTGCGATGTTGTCGGCTGTATTTTTGCTAACCGCGTACATAAAGCGGCCCCTACCACTGAATATCAATATCGGCAACATTGCCGTTAAATCGTCAGGGCCGGAGTCTCAGCTGCTGGAATATATATGAAACATATAAATAATGTCAGTACCATGAGAAATTCTGAAGATGAAGCATGCTCTTTGAAAAGCCTAGATTTTAATAGCGTGACGACGTTTTACAACAGAAATTACTAAAGTTGAGGACGACTGTTTAACAGATACGCCAGACATCACTCCACTGGACTTCCTCTGGGGGTATGTAGAAGACCGTGTGTTTGCGACTCCAGTACAAGATCTTCATGATTTAAGAACCCGTATCATTGACACAATTGCAACAGTACCAATGGACATGTTGGACAGAACGTGGCACGAAATCGAATACAGACTTCGTATTGTTCATGCTACTAACGGTGCACATATAGAGATGTTTTAGTGTGTGGCAATGAACATTCTTTGAGTTTCTGTTTCGTTTAATACCGGCCTCATTTCATAATTCCGCATAATTTGTTAGTTATGATTAATTCAAATGTGGGAGGTTTGAATGGGATACCCTATATATTAAAAAGCATATACCTTACTTACTTACTCACTGACACTATCGAACCCGTAGGTTCATGGCCGCGCGGACATAAGCTCTCCATACATCCCTATCCTGAGCTAATTCTTTCCAATCAATCCCTGTATAATCTACTTCCTTCAAATCATAGTTAATGTTATTCTCCCACCTCATTCTTGGTCTACCAACTGGACGTTCATGGTATCTTTACCTTGTGGTGGAGTGGCTTGCGTGCTTAAATGATCCTGAGAGCTATGCCGGCGGTAGCATTGCTGCCGATAGGATTACCCATGCCGGACTGGTCGAAGGTGATAAGGCAGACGAAAAAAGTACCTTGGTCGAAAGAGTGACGATCTTTCACCGTAAAAATACAACCGTCAAGAAATGCGGACATGGGTTCAACTGGGATAAAATTTTCCGGAGGTGAAATAGTCCCCCATTCGAAAAAAAAAGCACATACCACAAAACTAAAATTATAATCAATCTAGGACAGAAGAAAACAGAAGAAATTTTAACAAATACAGGTGTTCGACAAGCGTGCAGCATATCACCACCCTTTTTTTAATATATATATATATATATATATATATATATATATATATATATTAATGACCTAGTACAAAGCTGGGGAAAAAAGTTAAGAAAGGAATAAGAACAGGCCTAAATAATATAACAAAATTTAACATTTTACTATAAAATGCTGACGATGTTGTTATAATGCAAAATACAGAAAACGATTTACAATTCTCTCTACACTGTTTAAATGAAATAAGTGAAGAGTGCGGTTTTAAAATATCTATAGGAAAGACAAACATAATGGCCTTTTAGGAAAGTCGCCCGTAAGGTAGAAAATAATAGAAAATAAACCTCTATCACAAATATTAAATTTTAATTATCTAGGTTGTGAATTTTTCTTCTGGATGTGGAACAAGAAATGATTATAGACAATAAATTATTAAAATTTCAAATAATACGTGGCACCATTCATAGAACACTAAAACATAAAACATGGAAGGATACAAGATTGAAATACTATAAAATAATGGCGGTGCCGGTACTTTTATACGGTAGTGGGTCCTGGGCAACAAAGAAGAAGTGTTCCGAGTAGAATACAGAGTGCAGATATGACATTTGTAAGAAAGATCAAAGGATGCACAAAATTGGACCATATAAGAAATGAAGAAATAAGAAGTGAATTAGAAATATATTCAATAAATGATATAATTCAACAATACCGCGTCGACTGGGAAGAGCATGTTCCGAGAATGGAAGAAACAAGATTGCCCAAGATAGCATATCATTATAAACCAAAAAGGATTAAGGGATGTAGGAAGACCTAGGAAGAGATTAAAGGAATCATTGTGAATTCGAAACAGGCGAATCGCCAAAACCTTGAAGTGAAGTAGAAGAAAATACAAATTTTAAAACCGGTTAAACATCGAATACAACCAGTTGTACTAAAATTTATTTCATGATAGTATTATTGTTGGCTCGGTTGGCAATACTGCTTATGGTCGGAGGTTTGACTGAAGATGAACGGGCTTCCGTTTGAACCTTGTATCGTGAAAAACACGAAATTTGTGATGTGAGATACTTAAATATTACTCTGACCGTGTGTTAAATTTATCATAAACTTATTAATCTTCTTCTACTACAAGGTTTAGGCTATGCAGCCTGTTCCGGCGAAGTTAAAAGTGGAGTCCATCTTCTACGTGGTCGGCCAACATCTCTTGTTCCTCTGGGATTATACAGGAAGGTTCTTTTTGGTATTCTTTCGTTGTTCATTCTCATTAAGTGTTCTGTCCATTTCTTATTATTTTCGCTGATTTTATCTTCAATTTTATATATATTTAATTCTTCTCGTAGTTTCATTCCTTATTTTATCCGCTCTTGTGCATCCTTTCACATTACGTAAAAACAGCATTTCCGCACTCTGTATCCTGCTTTTATCCCTTGATTTCATTATCCAATTTTCACTTCCATACAACAACAAAGGAACAGCCATTGTTTTATATAATTTAAGTTTCGTATCTTTCCTTGTTTTGCGACCTAAGGTTCTTTTTATGGTTCCACAAATAGCCTGAAATGTATTTACTTTATTTTCTATATCTTTATTTTCTCTATAAGTTATATCACATCCTAAATATTGGAAATGTGATACTTGTTCTATTATTTTGTTATCCAGTACAATTTTTGATCTAATTCCATATTTACCAATAAATGTCATTACTTTTGACTTATTTATTGATATTTTACAATTATGTCTATTGGCTATTAATTTAAATTTATATGCTAACATTTGGAGCTCATTTTCAGATTCTGCTAAAAGTACAACATCGTCAGCGAATAATAAATAATTTATTTTATCTTTATTATCAATTAATATTCCTTCATTAGTTAAAACCTTCTTCCATTATTTTAGGATATCGTCCATATAAATATTACATAATATAGGTGAGAGTGAACAGCCTTGTCGTACTCCTAGGTTTATTTGAAAAAATGTCTTATTTTTAGTCAACTGAGGGTCAATACAAATATTTGTTCCATAGTACAAGCTCGTAACAGTTTCTATAATCTGAATAGGGAGGCCTTTTTCTTTTAGGATATTCCACAATATTTCCCTGTTTACTCGATCAAATGCTTTATCTAAGTCTACAAATAACAAATGTGTTTCCAGGTTTTTTTCTTGTCTTTTGTTTATTATCTGATTCAGGGCAAATACTCCATCGGTACAAGATCTTCCTTTTCGGAACCCGTTTTGTTCTTCTGCTAGTGTTACTTCAGTAATTCTTATCAGTAAAACTTATTAATAATGATTATAATTATTAACTGTGTACTACTGTGCTGTATCCTTTTAGTATTTACCATGTGTTTTGTTTAATTTGTGCAATTCATACCCATAACATAATTTATATAATTTCCTTATAATATTAATTACTTAATAAAAGCTTCTCATGTTTGATCAACTGTGGTTCCGGACCTCGACTGAATTTACTACTTTGAAAATGGACCTCCATGAAATCTAATATATAGTAATATAATATAATAATAATAATAATAATAATAATAATAATAATAATAATAATAATAATAATAATAATAATAATAATATAATAATAATAATAATAATAATCTTCAATATGTTACAGGTCGCCCTGCCAACGTCGTCTTGGTCTTCCTACATTTCTTCGTCCTTGAGGTTTATAATGAAGCATCTGTTTTGATAAACAATTATTTGACATTCTTTGTACATGTTCACACTTACATTTATTTCTGTACATTATCTCGTTTATATTATATATTTGTAATTTATCTCTGATATCTTGACTTCTCTTTTGATCTCTTAAAGATAATAATAATAATGATAATAATAATGATAGTAATAATGATAATAATAATGATAATAATAATGATAATAATAATGATAATAATAATGATAATAATAATGATAATAATAATGATAATAATAATGATAATAATAATGATGATAATAATAATGATGATAATAATAATAATAATAATAATAATAATAATAATAATAATAATAACAGCTTAATTTTACTTGACAGAGTTAAGGCGTTCAAGGCATTGTCTACCACTCAACCAGGTTAAAAAAATATAAAAAAATATAGTTACATCTAAGTTACAATAAACAAAAATATTAATAGTATATCCACAATATAATTATTACTTGCAAGATAGTTTGAATCAATCTAGATTTAACGAATGAAATATAAAGTGCACAAGATGAAAAAAAACTATTAATGACATAGAATAAATTTAGTTCTCGAGAAAAAAATAATTGTTTAATAAGTAATTGTACAAGCATGACTTAAAGGTGTCAAGTGTGCGGCAATCCCTGATGTCTTGAGGGAGGAAATTCCAGGAACGGACAGAGGCTACTGTGAAATAAGTATAGTAACAGGAATTCCATGGAGAGGGATAGTTAGCAGACTGTTATCTTGTGATCTAATATTGTGGTAAGAAAATAACTTCTCAAATCTGGATGCCAGGTAATTAGGAGTGTAGGAATTCAGAAGTTTGAAAAGAAGTGATAGATTTATATGTATACCCATAAAATTTCACTACCAGCCACCACTGTTACGCGTATATTATATGCTACCTGTAATGTAATGTTTTAAGAATGTTACTATGAGATGTGTCCACCGCTGTTGTCTCGAGGTAGCGTGCTGCCTTGTCACGCAGCGGGCCCGGGTTCGATCCCCGGTCGGGGCAGTTTTTCTGGGTGAGGTTTTTATCGGGGTTTTTCCTCACCTGTATGACAAATGTCAGGAAAACTTTAAGGCCCAAACGTTCCCTGAAATCATATGGCCATCATCACCATCATCATCCTTCACCGGTGTGGAAAGCAACGGGAAGCTACCACACCTACAATTCCCTAGTTAAGCTGCAAGCATAGCTTGAAAATGCTATGATTGCAGTGAAGGACTTGCTCTCGGGCAGAATTACTATGGATGAATGTTATTACGAGATGTAACCATATAAAACTGATGTATGAACAAAGTCAGGTTGATATGAGAATTATAATTTAATTAATGAACGCTAGATATTTGAGACTGAAATCCGACTATAATATTAAACACTCTTAAGCATTAATCCCTGGTTTATTGTCTGTAAACAAGCAAATATACTGTTATAGTTAATGATCTCGTATTAATTATTACAGATTATCCATTATTAAATGATAATTTCCTGTTTTACATCCCTGCGTTACAACACATAGGAAATAAAGCACGCATTATTCCAATATCCAGTTTAATTTATCAACACAGTAATATTTGTTTCAATATTTAGGAACAACATGGTGGTAACGTCAATGCAAAATTTATTCAAATATGTTTTTTACGTATTTTATATTTGTAGTTGTATAATAATTAAAAGTAGGAATGAGATGCACAAGGAAATTAAACATAGGATAAGTTCTGAAAATGCATGCTATTATGTATTCAGGTACTCTTGTCGCCCGAACTTCTCTAAAAAACGTTAAACTGAAAATAGGTATATGAAACTGTTATTCTCTCAGTTCTATTTTATCAATTCGAAACTTGGATTTTTACTTTAAGGGAGGAGGAAATATTACGAGTAGGCCTATTTGAGAATAAAGTTCTTAGGGAAATGTTTGGACCAAAGAGAGTTAACAGACAGGCGAATGGAGAAGACTTCGTAACAGTGAGCTACATGATCTTTATAGGAAACCAAATATAATAAAGACAATTGAGTCTCGTTGACTGCGATGGGCAGAATATGTGGCACTAATGGGGAATGAAAGAGGTGCATGGAAGCTTCTGGTAGGCAGAGGGAAAATGCCCAGTTAGTAGAACATGAACGAGGTGGGGGAATAACATTAACCATGATTTGAGGGAAGGACGCTATTTAATTGGAGAATATTGGATCAGGATAGGAATGTATGGAGAGTTTATGTCCGCGCGGCAATGGACTTACGGGTTACATTGTGTTTTTAACAATGAGCTGAACACGAGCGTACAAATTAAGCCGTATCATATAATTATTTTTATTAAACTGCACAATGGAAGTAATAGGAATAATCCTGATATATTGGACCAACACATTTTTGCAGTAATATAACGAAGGTTCAGTTTAGGATTGTGGTTGGTTTCGCCAGCTGTGACTTGTATTGTGGGAGGTATATTCTACACTGTGCCGCCGGACTCCAATCTACCTCATGGCACTACTTCATTTCTCAACCATAGAATTAATATAGTTCAATATTATTGCAACTTTTCCTGGAGCCTGGACAGGGTTTTCTCGTTTTTCTTTCTGTTTATCCCGGTCTAAATCTTAGTTTTCCATACTCTTCTCATTCATTTCATTCAACCCTGTAATGGTGCAACAGTTATCCGGTATCCCTGTATATTCATCATCTAAAGGCACGACAACTTCGAAAGTGAAAGTTTTGGCCTTCTCAACAATCTTCCTCCATGCCAATCTGTCTCTTGCCATATTCAGATTAGTCACTTTCATTTTCCTTAGATCGTTCATTGTGTCCTCCCATCTGATCTTAGGACTTCCTACAGCTCTGCCTCCTATAGGTTTCCATTTGTAGAGCTTTTTGAACAGTCTGTGATCATCATCCCTGTATATTACAGGTCTAAAGTAGAAAAACTTCATTTCATCTCTTCCCTGAACCTGGCGTTACCCCATATATGGAATATTATTAGCTTTATTATATTATTATTATTTGTATGTGGAGATAAAAGTAGATAAAGAGGATAGGCAAGAAAGTGACATTAAGAACAGAATAAATAAAGGTAGAGCAATAACAACAATGTTAAATAGTGTCTATGGAAGGGACATACTGAGGAAAATTAGGTTACAAATACACTGGTCAAAAATAGGGGATATTGTAAAATTACCGAAGAATGCTGGAAATATTCCCTATTTTTTGACCAGTGGATACAATTCAATAGTGTACTGTCACATGTGCAGCTGAAGCATGGAAATTCAACAAAAACTTAGGTGATGGAAATGGATTACTTGAGAGCACCAAGATATTCAAAATTGAAAAAAAAAATGTCACAAGAGAAAAAATGAATATTAAACATTAAACTATAGATTATATATATATATATATATATATATATATATATATACTTTAGAGACTCGAGTTCGAATCCCGACTCAAGCATTCATTTTTCTTTTCATATCATATTTGCCTTCATTGCCAAATGTCAAAAATATATTTATAATATCTATATATAAAAGCGTTACTGCTATAAAGTAAATATTCTCTTTAAAAATTTGCTTAACTGTTACGTTAGCCGCGAGATGGCAGTTGGAACAATTTCAGCTACCTCTTGTGTGAATTGAGAATACTACATGTATAAGAAAATTGTATGCTTGTATTGGAATTCTTGAGTAGCTCAGTTGGTTAGAGCGCTAAAGGTACAGACTTTAGAGACTCGAGTTCGAATCCCGACTCAAGCATTCATTTTTCTTTTCATATCATATTTGCCTTCATTGCCAAATGTCAAAAATATATTTATAATATCTATATATAAAAGCGTTACTGCTATAAAGTAAATATTCTCTTTAAAAAATTTGCTTAACTGTTACGTTAGCCGCGAGATGGCAGTTGGAACAATTTCAGCTACCTCTTGTGTGAATTGAGAATACTACATGTATAAGAAAATTGTATGCTTGTATTGGAATTCTTGAGTAGCTCAGTTGGTTAGAGCGCTAAAGGTACAGACTTTAGAGACTCGAGTTCGAATCCCGACTCAAGCATTCATTTTTCTTTTCATATCATATTTGCCTTCATTGCCAAATGTCAAAAATATATTTATAATATCTATATATAAAAGCGTTACTGCTATAAAGTAAATATTCTCTTTAAAAATTTGCTTAACTGTTACGTTAGCCGCGAGATGGCAGTTGGAACAATTTCAGCTACCTCTTGTGTGAATTGAGAATACTACATGTATAAGAAAATTGTATGCTTGTATTGGAATTCTTGAGTAGCTCAGTTGGTTAGAGCGCTAAAGGTACAGACTTTAGAGACTCGAGTTCGAATCCCGACTCAAGCATTCATTTTTCTTTTCATATCATATATATATATATATATATATATATCAATAAAATTAGTGTGGGTACGTACGACGAATACAAGAAGAAAGGTAACCCAGAAACATATTGGAATGTTGTCCACTTGGAAAAAGAAAGGAAGGAATAATAATAATAATAATAATAATAATAATAATAATAATAATAATAATAATATGTAGATCATCGGTTGATTAATGTCTTTGACATCGTCCGATTCCTAACAGCAAATTTTGTCGATCCATCCAATCTCCTGGTTGTAGATGTTTCTCCTTCATGTATAAACATATTCCCTGACTGCAAGAGGTTTTAGGTCTTCCTCTGCCTCGTCTCCCCTCAGGTTTCCATTCCAAAACAGATTTTGGTAGCCGATCCTCTTCCATTAGCTGGACATGTTCGTACCATCTTAATTGCTAAGTTTTAATATAATCTAAAATAGTGTCTAATAATAATAACAATAATATTAATAATAATAATATTAATAATAATATTAATAATAATATTAATAATAATATTAATAATAATATTAATAATATTAATAATAATATTAATAATATTAATAATAATATTAATAATATTAATAATAATATTAATAATAATAATAATAATATTAATAATAATATTAATAATAATATTAATAATAATAATAATAATAATAATAATATTATTATTATTAATAATATTATTATTAATAATATTACAGTTGTAAACAACAAATAGTATCAGATACTCATCCTGCTGATGATGGAAGTTAACTTCCGAAAGGCCTCCAGATAATATTTTAAATATATTATTTTAACACAGTTGAGCACGACGGCACCTGTCAACAGGTAAATATTTTAGTTTTTATCTTATATTTAATTGAATTGCCTTTGTAGTTTATTCGCAAATTCATATAATTTAAGTTAAGACACTAAAATTATTTAAACTGAGCTGTGTTGTGTAAGTAGACTATCACAAGCCTCACTACAGTACATTAGGGAATATTTAATCTCAGCCATAAAATTAATGATCATAATGTTGTTATAATTGTGACGACAAATTGTAATTTTCAACCCCAAAAGTCAGCTTGGATTTACTCAAGTTGCAACACAAACTCGTTTAAAACAAGACTTACCCCCCAAAGAACAGCGTCAACTTCCCTCCACCCCACATAAACCACACGTTTTATCTTTGCACCACTCCGCTGCCTAATCTCAAACTCCAGTAATTTAACAAGAGATCGTGAGATGTCACTGTCTCTCGTATAATCATTCCACAATTTAACTTAAGTTTTATCTTGAGACTGTTCTACACAATTGTTTAATCACATTTTATATTTGTATCTAATGCCCAATCACTGCAGTTTTCTACTTTGGATTACATAGTAGACAGATGGGTTTCAGACGGTTCACATGTTTGACACAATATCGAATAACTTTGTAATAAGGCAACAATGAGTTATATATGCAATTTTTAAGGTACAATTCAAGAGAAATTACGACGAAGACCAATAAAGTCTGTTTTGGAAGAAGACCAAAGAAATACTGTTTTGGAAGATGCAACAAATATCGTAGAGTACCAAGATTATAGAAACGGGCAACTAACAGAAGAGTGGTTTCACCAGACTATTTAACTTATGCCCCAAATGGGACTCAATGGCCAATCACGTTTCAATGATTTGTTTTACAACCAATCAGAGTCGTGTTTCACGAAATATTTATCAGTGTTATAATTACCATATTAAAGAAAGCTCCTCCTTTTTAATATTCTGAACAGGTCTGACCATTATTTTGCAGTGACTGAGCCTGTGAGAAATACGGCTACCAGATTGTATATATAGTGCATAGTCCGTCGCTGTGGCGTAGTCGGTAGAGTCCCTACCTTCCACTCCGGCGACTCGGGTTCGATACCTGGCAGGGTAAGGGATTTTTAAAATCTCAACCTTGGGACTGGGTGTGTGTAGCGTCCAAGTTGTACCCATTCTCTTGAATTCCTCAAAAAAATATATATAGTGCATGAATGTCAACAACATGCCACATGCGGGAGTTAATATAAAACATTTGTAGCAATTGATTATAACACCAAAAAAAGAAACCACTGTTTGCACTTTCTTAAATGTATTTTTTCCCAGGTAACAATCCAGAAAAATATAATTGTCATATTTACATCATACGACATCAGAAATGAATTAATATACAGTTTGATGTGTTTAATTTTTTCTCCACTAGAGAGCATTCTTACAATATTGCGTTCCTTTGGCAATAAATAGTATGATCTGGTTGCAGTGATAAACAAAAGAAGCAGATGAAGCGTGCCTATCGCTTCTCATTTGTTTTCAAACATCGCCGTTTACATTAAATATATAAATATTTTAAAATAACTATAGTTAAATAATGATTTGTGAGTAAACAGCTTAATTTTATTCGTTAAATAGTCCTAACAAATGCCACTCTTGATATCCAAATTCTCTAGATAAATTCGAAATCACTCGTGACATTACTTATGATAAAGTATTAGCTTTAGATGATATGTATGTGTGAACATATGCTACATATCCTTAGCAACCTTGAACAAAGAATAATAACATACACATAAATTAATTCAAATTTAATAAAACTCAAAAGAGTTATGAAATTTTACTCTTGAATATATAAGATACTCCTTCAAAATAATAAAGAATCTTCTCATTTCAAATATAAAATCACAATTAGATCTAATAAACTTTAAACCTTCTTTACAATGTCCACGAACATTGGATCAATTCTTGGTTATCATAGAGTATATTGCGAAACAAGTGAGGTAAGCACTTGTTACTGATCGAGAAAAAGTTTGAAATAAACGTGGCGCTTGCGCCGAGTTTTTTCAATTTTCGAGATCTGTTACGTGCTTACCTTATGTGTATTGCATACTATTTTTTGTCGATGTGACTAATTTTTATTAAATATAGTAAAAAATGAATTAAAACATTGGTTAGATGTAAATGACTTCTATGAGAAAGAAACATTTGGTGATTGTTGCTATGTAGCGTTTCATTTGTTTTATTATAAGCATGGATTATTAGCGGTGGAGACATTTTTATATGTAGTATCGTGATTCGGTGAACTAGTGGTTATGCTCCTTTCCTCTGGTCCCGAGGGTCGCGGGTTCAAACCCGGCCGGGGTCGAATAATTTTTTAGGATGGAAAAATCCAAGGAGCAAGTCCTCCGGGAGGGACTTTAAGCCGTAGGTCCCGAGTCTGAAGACTTTCAGGCTCGTAAAAGATCCTTAAGCCTGAATGAAAGGCCTCTAAGCAAAATTTACCAAATTTTCCCGTCCTAGTACTACCTTGGTTCCATAGATGTCAGTATGAGGCGGAACGCTGACCATGGACCACTCAAAATGACATCTATACGAAAACAAGTGTAACTAAATTAGTAGGGTTCAAATTCTTCCCTGTAGGGGGAGAGCGCCTAAATCTCTGTAAAGGGAAAACATGGGCTTACAACACAAAAAAGTACCGTGATTAGAATCTGTTTGATAATTTTATTATGGGAGGAGTCATGGTAGATAATAGAGAAATTGAAGAAGCCTGGAGAGTGGGATGTTCTGCATTAATTCCGGAAAAATCTAAAGAAAGGTACTAGTTAGTGTACAAAACATTCAAGAAATGGTTAAATGGAAAAGGCGTGCAGATTAACGAGAAGAATTTGTTGGCATATTTTGTTCTAAGAAATGAGAAATTAAAGTCTGCAGGAAGTTTATGGTCAGAGTACTCCATGCTCTACTATATCAAAATAAATATTGCTATTATTATTTTACTTACCGCACATGTACTTTTTGAGTCCATATCAGCATTGCGATTTATTTTGTTTGCATATCAACCAGGTTAGATGTGGGAACGTTGATTTACTTCCAGTAACTACATTATTAGTAAGTATAAGAAATTAGTCACATCGACCAAAAATAATAAAGAATCTTCTCATTGCAAATATAAAATCAGAATTAGATCTATTAAGCTTTGAACCCTATTTACAACGTCCACGAATATTGTATCAATTCTTCGTTACCATAACATTTTATTTCGTCTTGTTTATAGACGATTTATAATCAATATCATATCCCTTCTTAGGATCTGTAGGTATAACCACCTGTAAAGTGATTGTAAACAAGACAAATGCGATGTGGATAATTAGGATAACCAGATAATGATGAAGGATTATCTGAGCTTTACGTTTTCTGACAATATTGTATTTAATGTAAGGAAAAGCATCGCAAAACATTTTCACTCGTGAAAAGTATTCCGACCGGTCATCGATCCCGGGTCATCATAGTATTGATAATGGCCTAATGAAGGACACTATACTTTCTCTGACATTCATGGCAGCGCAGACATATGTTATCCACACATCCCTATTTTGAGCTAATGTTTTACAAAATATATAAATATGAGTGTGTGTGATGTCTCTATACTACCTTAAAAACCTCAGGTTTATTTCATCCGGAAAAAAAGTTTTAATTTTGATAGATATATGTTAGACTGTTAGCAGAAAAAATTGACAGTACCATTCCTAACCACCCGTGTCAAATATTTCATAAGTGAATTTTATGGACATATTATTTAGTTATATTAATCATTCAATAAATATTCAAACGAAATCTAACTGGAGATTGAGATACTTTAAAGACTACATAACTCATGCCTCAAATGGCAGTCAATGACCAATCACATTTCAATGAATTTTGATTTACAGCCAATCACAGTCGTTTTTCACCTGGATTTTATGACTTTCATTTTATCGCTTTCATTTTATCAAGTGGCTCCCAGATTGTATATATAGTGCACAAATGTAACCAGATTCTGCTTGCGAGATATAATAGAAAAACATTCGTAGCATTTGATTATACAATAATAATAATAATAATAATAATAATAATAATAATAATAATAATAATAATAATAATAATAATAATAATAAAAAGAAACCACTGCTTGCACTCTCTTAAACGTATTATTTTCCAGCAATTAACGTTGCAGAAAAATATAATTGACATATTTACATCATAGGATATCACAAATTAATTAATAACCCGTAATGATGTGTTTTCATTTTTTCTCCACTAGGGTACATTCTTACAATATTGCGATTCTATATAGCAATAAATATGGTCTGGTTGCAGTGATGAACGAATGCAACATAACTTTTCTCATTTGTTTTCAAACATCGTCATTTACATTAAACATAAAAATATTTTAAAATAACTACATTTATATAATGATTTGTGAGTAAGGGTCGGTTTCACCAACAGAGGTAACTGTATTACGCCAGTTTTCCCCGTGTATAATGCATAGCTTAAACTGGCGTTATACTGTTACCTCTGTTGGTGAAACCGACCCTAAAGAGCTTAATTTTATTCGTTAAATAGTGATAACAAACATCACTCTTGATTTCCAAATTTTCTAGATAAATTTACTCCTCATTTCGTGAGTCGTGAATGTCGATAATTTGGAAATCACTTATGGTGTTATTGGTAAGTAAATATTTATCCTATATGATAAACTTAGATTCTTGCAAAAGCAATCTGTGAATTATTTTGTTTTAACTTTCAATTATTTAATTACAAATTTTCCAATCATTCTATGATTACGCTATATATGCTAACAGAGATTTAGTGTATGAGATTAAAGGCTAACACACAATAGCATTATTTTATCAAATTTGTATAGGAGGCCAGATAAAGTGTTACCTAGACAAGCTTTCCACCCGGGAAATGTAAGAAAGGTTGACCTAGATTTAAATTGATGAATGATATAAGAAGAGGTATGAGGGAGATAGGTCTGGAAGAATTGGAATGGGAAGATAGAGAAGAATGGAAAAAGAAGACAAATTAAAAAAAAACTTTGGGCACAGGAATATGTTTTATTATATTGTAAACATGTTTATAAATAGAATAATGTATTTCCTTTCATGTTCATTAATAGTTCAAGATTGATCATCATCAAGAAGAAGAAGAAGAAGAAGAAGAAGAAGAAGAAGAACAACAATAATAATAATAACAATAACAATAACGTTTAATTTATTCTGGCAGAGTTAAAGACATAAGGCTTTCTCTTCCACTCAACCAGCACAAATTACAAATGAATTTAATGCATGTAGGAAATAATACTATGAGATTTCTTTTAATTATTATTAGTTGGTTATTTTGACTCATCTCGTATTTTTTTATTTTTATACAGACCTGGTTGTCGTTTTTGCGCGACATTGTCGATGTTTTAGTTTGAAGCATCGACAAAATCGCGCAAAAGCAACGAAACCAGGTCTGCATAAAAATCAAGAAATACGAGACGAGTGAAAATAACCAACTCATAATAATTAGAAATGCATGTTTACATACTATACCACAAGCACCTGTAAGGAGTTAAATAAGGTATAATATAGTTTAGTAAATCATTTTTATTTAATCTTTCCTTCGATTTCTTATTAGATATGTGTTATCTATCATTATATTATGCAACTTCGTTAATTTTATTATTAGTAGTATTCATTTTAATTATAAATAACGTCATATTATTTGCCAGTATGGCCAATTTGTTATAGTATTTTAACGTAATATATTTGTCCTGGTTGAGTGGAAGAGAAGGCTACGTGGATTAAACTCCACCAGTTATAAATAGTGAAATAATAAATACGAAAGAAGCTTGGTGGATTTGTTGTAATAATTTAATACACGAGTCCATTTGTTATAGTTGTATTAAATAAAATTTCATTTGTTTCACTAGTGCTTTAAGTGATCATTTCAGCATTGAGATTCCTTTTGTTCGAATGGCAACCAAAGTGCGTGCAATATTGTCAACTTACGAAAAGTGTAAACAACAGAGGTAAGTAGAGATATCAAGTTGGATAACTGACTTGGAAACTTTATAGTTGAGAAAGTATTTTAGCCCATAATTAATAGAACAAAACAGCTCAGGTAACGAAATTTAGTAGTTAAATTACTATCTACAAAATTAGAAGCCGAGAAAGAACATAAATTTTACATTTTTATGAATTTCTCAGAGGACAGCAAAATCTCTTAATCTCTCTGTACCAGCTTCCTTAATTCAATGGCTTACTTACTACTTTAACCTCCCCATTACTCTTCTTTCTTTTTTCTACTGGACTTCATGTCGGGAAATTTTTATGACTGGATTTTAAAACAATCCAGTTTCACTCTTTGTCAAAGTGTGAGAAACGAAGGATATTTTGATCAAAATAAATTACCATAACTTTTTCCCTAACGTAAGATATACCCCACATATAATAATAATAATAATAATAATAATAATAATAATAATAATAATAATAATAATAATAATAATAATAATAATAATAATAATAATAATAATAATAATAATAATAATAATAATAATAATAATAATAATAATAATAATAGTAATAATAGTAATAATAGTAATAATAGTAATAATAGTAATAGTAATAATAATAATAATAATAATAATAAATGCCATATATCGCCACTTTTCTTCTTCTTTTTCTCCTAATTTGATGTTATTGTCATTGTTGACGCAATTTCGTGTCTTTTCATTTTTTATGTTATTTATACAAGTATGTGAAACTATTGTATATTATAGTTCTGTCTTGCACGCAAATTAGGCGTATACAAGTCTGGCCTCATTCATTAAATATAACGGGCCATTTTGGCTCGGCTTGGTTTCCCCTCTCTTCTACATACCATCACCGCGTGGTCAAACTACTCACTTCTCCTGTGTCTGGGTTACGGTAAGCATGCCTACCCGCCTCGGAAGGCCGGAGACAACTTTCCAAGATCAAAGCCTAGTGTAATATCTAATCATACACAATGAACGGACCTTCGGGACCCCAATTCGATTTACAGAGCCCACATTACCTGCCGTTTTGGTTCAAACCCGATTGTATTATTATTTTTATTAGTTGCGTGTTCAGTGAACTGTGGCGCTAACGCACGCACGCACGCACGCACGCACACACACACACACACGCATATTACAAATGCTTATCACATTCAAGTTCAACCACGTGCTCATCACAACCAAGGTCAACAAATTACGAATGCAAGGCAGAAGCTACAAGCTTTAAAGCGTTTAAATATATGTCTTTAGTTATTGAAGTGGTCCTGCTTTATTTTATTATTTCCTTTCGTCCAAATTATTCATACATCCCTTTCGGCCTAAATTACTACCCTTAGTGTCGCGCGTGACCACCTGAGCTATCAGAGTTTAGAGTCGTCAAACAACACGCGACAGTCCTAGTGCACTTTAACCTCCTCTATGACCTTCCATCCTTATCTATCCAACGGGACTCCCTCAAATTCTTTATTCCAAATCCTTTCATGTCTCCTTGTACACAATTCCACCATCTTGTTCTTGGTCTTGCTCTTTATCTGGTTCCGTCTGGATTGTTGTTGAAGACAATTTTCACTTTCCTTGTTGTTTCCATCCTTGTGATATGTACAACCATCTCAATCTTTGACATCTTATACAGTGGAGGAAATTGGTATAAAGCCACTAACTTTTAGTAGTAAAACAACCTGAAATATTTATGCAAATACCGTATGTGTGTCATAGATTACATATTATTATCTTCGACATAATTTCATACAGGTCTCCTCATTTTGTATTTATTATATATGTAAATAATACGTAAAATCTAAGAAAACGCTGTCCTAGGAGTGGAAATCGGTATAACCCCAGGTCAAATTCTGGTTCTTACAGAGACATAAATGTAAACTAAACACTGCAATTACATGGAGACGACGTGTCTGCGAGCATCGTTCATCAGTTACAAGTCAGCAGTAGGTACAATGCCACGTGGAAAGCCTCTATCAAATGAAGAGAAATCAAGAGTTAGTGCCTTCAAGGAGATGGGCCTTTCCAACAGACAAATGCCTACGAAATTGGGGCTTCAAGATTTGTCACTGATAATTTTGTCAAACTGGGCTCACAATATGGAAAAAAAACGGGAAATATGGACGGACAAGAAAATTGTCTGAGCGCACTAAACGTCTCATTTTACGTAAAGCAAAAGACAAGAGTATGTTTTCTTCTCAAATCCAGGCTGATTTGAAGTTGCCAGTAACAGCCAGACGAGTAAGACAAATTCTGTCAGAAGACAAGAACCTAAAATTAAAAAAAAAAAAAAACACCTCTGAACGATGCACATAAGAAAGTTAGAATGAATTATGCTGAAGAACACATGTCCTGGACCTCAGAATGGAATAAAGTAATGTTCAGTGATGAGAAGAAAGTTTAATCTGGACGGGCCTGATGGCCTTCAGTATTACTGGAACGACATCCGTACTGAAGAGCAAGTTAGAATGAGTAGAAACTTCGGTGGTGGAGGCGTTATGATTTGGGCAGCATTCTGCTTTAAAGGAAGATAAAAAATAGCATGGATACGCATCAAGATGAATTCTGAGTCCTACACTGAGGAGCTTCTGGAGTCCTAATTGATACGAATGTATGAGGAATTTGGCGAAGATCTAATTTTTCAGCCAGATAATGCTTCCATTCACGTGTCTGCCAAATCAAAGGAGTCGTTCAGGAAGAAATAAATACCACTTTTGACGTGGCCAGTCAGAAGTCCTGATTTAAATCCGATTGAGAACGTATGGGGGATCCTGGCAAGGCGTGTGTATCGCAATGGACGGCAGTTTGGGACAGTGACTGAGCAGAAAAATGTAATTCGGGAAGAGTGGGCTTCAATCTCAGTGGAAGAAATAAACACCCTCATCAAGTCAATGCCAAAGAGAATCTTCCATGTAATTAACAACAATGGAGGTTCAACTAAATTTTAGAACTTTGTTGTAAACTTTGCGCTCAGTCTTTTTGGTTTAATCTGTGAAATACACAAAGTGCCTTTATACTAATTTCCACCCATATGTGAGAGTGGTTTCAGTTTTCATGTACTTTTTTGGACGGAAATGGATAATTAATTTTTACATTATTTGTGTGTGTTTTATACTCAATCACCTCCTAAGTTAATATAGAAAAATGCCAAAGAAAGAGTAAATAAACTTGTGTTAACACTTTTAACAAGTGCCTTTATACCAATTTCCTCCACTGTATGTGTCTCCAAATCCAATTCCTTATACAATTCATGTATGTCTCACCATTGTATCTATCACCACTTTTATTTATAATATATTCTATGGTGTCCGGTAAAATGGACTTATGTCAAAAAACCAAACTTTTCAGGACAGCAAAATAAAATTCAAGGTGATCTCTAAAAAATATATTCACCTAGATATTCTGTGTTTTGGAATGTATACATAAAAAATAAATATTCTAAAACACAGAATACATTAAGTGTTTTGGAATATATACATAAAAAATAAATATTCTAAAACACATAATATCTAGTCGAACATACTTTTTTTAGAGATTACCTTGGAGTTTATTTTGCTTGTCCTAAAATTTTGATTTTTTGACTTAAGTCGATTATATCGTTATAGGAACATTTATTACATGAAAAGAGATTATATGAATCAGATATAACATGGAGAGAACAACGTCATGGACATATACCATTGAATAGGAATATGAAATTATATACGTTAATTTTCGCAGATGATGTAGCATTAGTTGCACCCTCAGATGACGATTTACAATATTCAGTAAATAATTTTAACTAAATCGCCATAAAATATAACATGGAAATGTATACAGAGAAAACAAAAGTAATGGCCTTTCAAGGAAAATACCCTGAACATACCAAATTTGTATTGATTCAAAAATATTGGAAAGAGTAAATTCATTTAGGGCCTACCTATCTTGGTTATATATTAACATATTTGGATGAAGTAGACATATCAAAATTATTAATTTTAATAAAACCATGGGAATAATAAATTCAGTAATGAAAACTTCGCTAGTCCAGAGAGATACCAGAGTACAGTTATACAAAACCTTAACAAGACCTGCACTTTGCTACAGCTATGAGGCATGGATTTTGAGGAAAGGAGAAGATAGCAGGATAACTTTTAGTGAAACGAGATTTATGAGATATAAAGCAGGGTAACACCAAGTGGGATTAAAAACACAATTATGATGTTTTTGAAGGAACTATGTTTAGAACCAGTCATTAAATACATGCATGAATACCAGGACAACTGGATGAATCATTTCGATGAATCATTTCAGATAGAGTTTCCAAAGCCATGCTTCGTTATTGTCAAATAGGGGGGATATCTCTGGATCATACAAGGAAACGCTGGATGCAAAATTCATCAGTGAGATCGTAACATGCCTATAGACCTAAGACTCTTATCGATGAAAAAAAATTATTATTATTATTATTTCCTTACTTTAACCTCCCCCCTGAGAGGTAGGTGTCTCATGCCACATAGGTATTACAGTGACATGACCTGTCGGGAAAGCTTTTGTATGCTATTTATTGAATTCTTTTAACATGAATAATCTTGACAAGTCTTTCACATAAAATTAGGCAAATACAAATCTATAGACTTCAGGGTTTAAAACACCCAGCCCATATGTTTTTTTTTAAAGAGGATTTAATGCCACAGATCCCAAATGCTACATGCTGGAATTCTCAGCTTGACTGTTTAAACACGTTTGTTAAAAATTATCCTAAATATGTAGAAATACATGAAGATAAACATTCTGAAATTCCAGATAATATTACCTGAATTTTGGAAAATGTACTTATTTACAAAAAATGTTTTGTATATAAAGGAACAGTTGATATTTATTGGAAAAATATTTGATCGCATGCAAGCTGAAAAAACCTAATATTTCTGATTCTGTGAAATTTTGGATAGATTAATAGAATGTGTTGATCTCCAAACGCATAAAGACAGTATTCAACATAGGATGAGTGAAGCTGTTTTGCCAATACACTATCTTGCAAATATGATGAATCCTAAATATGTAGGAAAACGCTCATCTTCTGATCAAGGAAATCAGGCCGAGTCTTGGTTGACAAACACCCTGAATGGATTGAACCATTTTTACCCTTTAAAATTAAAGGTAAATATATTCACTATCAATGTTTGCGGATGATGTAATAAAGAGCTTTAGTTCTGCTCAGTGGTGGAGTATTTTGAAGAAATGTTCTACCAATGAGAACATTAAAGCTTTCTGTAACTTTTTGAACGGACTGACCAGTTGCCCAGTTCATTCAGCATCAATATAACGAGTGTTTTCAACTTTGGATTAATATGGTTGAAAATGCATAACAAGTTGGGTTGTGAAAAAGTTTAAAAATTAGTAAAAGTGCAATAATAAGGACAAATTAAAATAATATGATGTTGAAGACTGTGATCCTGTTTTAGAAATTTAAGTATTTGTTACTACTTTTAATAACAGTTGTATATAGTGAACTGAATATACTGGTTGGAAGAATAATTTATC
Source organism: Diploptera punctata (assembly GCA_030220185.1). Lineage (NCBI taxonomy): Eukaryota > Metazoa > Arthropoda > Insecta > Blattodea > Blaberidae > Diploptera > Diploptera punctata. Next base: position 451,099 of record JASPKZ010000826.1, read on the forward strand.
TTTATTATTTGGTTGGACTATTTATTTCTCTTTTTAGTATCTTGACTAATAATTATTTTTTAAAAACAGAATTAAAAATAAAGTAAGTTCAAAAGTGGGTTTTTGGGTAGTTGGGGGATTTTTTAAGTGTTTAAAAAAACCCGCTGGGGAGTTTTTTGGGTGGGTGGGTTTTTAGTAAACCCTGATAGACTCTGATTAATTTTAATTATTAATTAACTTCTAATTAACCTACAGACTTAATTGTCATATTCCAGGTATATTAATGAATCACCGGGAATGAGTTTAATAAAATATTAGTATAATTTTCATTGTAATTACATTAAATCATAAAACCTGGACATGACGGGTAATGTACAGTTTTTACTTTGGACGTCCAATTAAATATAATCACGGACAGTTTATAAAGTACCACTATCGCAATAGGATTAGTGAAACAAAGCTTAAACCTCGCTGTGAAACTGGCATCAATACATGTATACTAAAATTTCATATTTTAGCAACTGAAAATTGTAAATGTGCTCCTTTGTGTATTTGGAGTGTGGCATGGAGCTGAAATTAAAGTATCTAATCCTATTTTCCAGTTGATGTTGTAACGATAGAATCATTCTCATTGTTTCTCTCTGACAGACGATAAATCAGTCATGCACCCTCCCCAAATGCATTTCATTAATATTTCAAAAATGTCCTTTTGTCATTCCAACCTCCAAATTATTCTAAAACAGTACTAATTCAATTTTACACACATTTTCAATAAAAATATGTGAAGTAAACAGTATGTTGCAGAGGTTTTGCAGCAAATTTACACAACGACAGGCTTCTATTTTTTTCGTAAATTTTAGCATCATTTGCTTTTACACAATACAAATGGATAGACTACAATATAAATTCAAAGCCATCTGATCAGACACAAAAATCCTAAACGCTGCTTGACCAAATATGTTGAAGCGTCTTGAAATAAAAGCGAAAAAATAAGTTGGATGTTAAAAGTCTGCCATCTTTAAAATTTAGGAATCTGTATTATAATTATGTAAGTTGTCATAATGACATTCACTGAACTTAAATTATTTTCGTAACATACATAAAGAGTCGTAAATTAGAACACATATATATATATTTGTGTGTGTGTTTTATATTGTAGATTTTCGTCTATATAAGTATAATTAACAATGTTTTCTTGGGTTGTCCGCGTTATGGATTCAAGGTTGGCATCTGGCCACTGACTCCGACGCTTCGACATGATCCCACATGCCATTATCAAGGAATGATAGGTTTGAGTCATTGGTATATAAGATTTAAACCAGTGACTCGAACATATCGTTCCTTGTTAATGACATGTGGGACCATGTCGAAACGTCGGAGTCAGTGGCCAGATGCCAATCTTGAATCCATGACGCGGAAAACCCAAGAAAACTTACTTCATTATATATATGTCACGAAAAGAAAAATAAATGTCTGAACTGGGATTAGAACCCGAGACCTCTAACTCTATACGTCAGAGCGATTCCAACTTCGCCACTCGGACATTCCAGCACAAACATGTATTTTTGTTATATATATGATTCGTTATCATGAGGGGCAGCGGGATGTTGGTCTCATTGTCATCTCGTGGCCACTATAACAAGCAAGCATATAAAGAGAAAATTTACATTATAGTAGTCACGCTTCTTATATATATATATATATATATATATATATATATATCATGATAAGAAAAATAAATGCCTAAACGGGATTTGAACCCGGACCTCTGGGTTGGTACCCCAGCGTGATATCTATTACACCACCAGGCAAACCCAATACAAACACTTATCTTTCTTATATATATTATATTCTCCATTATTACTAGATGTCGCGAGAACTCTGTCTTCACTGCCACCTAATAGCTGACTATAACAAGTAAGCAAATTAAAGGGAAAATTTTTACTTTATAGCAGTAACGCTTTATCGATGTTTATATATATATATATATATATATATATATGTGGTAGTATTCTCGAGTTTCCAAACGTGCACTATGGTGATTGCGTATCGGCGGCTGTGGTATGGTGCTTGAAATTTGTCTTCCTCGAGCATTTTCATACATTTCGACCAAAACGTTCTACAAAATGTTAGGAAATTCCTATAATGTTCGGGATTTCTCCTGTCTGGTTTGTATGGGTCTGCGAGTGGACCAGCGGGCACCGAACACCTACCAACGACCACCCACTATCGACCATTGACCACCACATACCGTCATTGAATGTATTAGAATGTACGAGAATATATTAAAATGCTCTCAAATATACTGGAATAATCAGGTCCGGAAGAATTGAGAATGTTCTGGAATTTTCTGTGTAGATGGTGGGGAAGACTTTTGGCACTATATAAGGCGATGCGCGATGGACATGCATCAGTTCACTTTTATAAATAAAAGGGCACTTATAAATAAACAAGTAAAAGTGATAGTACAAATTGAGTAGTGAAGCGTGAAAATAAAGAACTGGAAAACTGAAAAGGGAAGAGTTGGAAATTGAAAAATTGGAGAATATAAAGTTAGACATTGAAGAGTTAGAAAGTGTATATTTGAAAATGGGATGCATAACATATAGGCCTACAGATGAAATTACTTAGTACGTAAGATATCTGAGTACACCGAAAAAAATAAAAGAAGGGTGGGGAAAGTCTTTCAATACATGTCTTCTACATTAGATACAGAACAAAACTGCACAGATATACAAAAAAGAAACCCAGCGAAGCGGATTGGCCGTAGCCAGTTTAAAATAAAAATGGAACGGATGTTAGAAACATTAAATTACAACAGTAAGAAATTTAACCTCTAGCTTATGATAGTTTATTATTAATGCTATACATTTTATCCCATTTCTCATGTTTTCATTTTTATATTGTAACAAAGTATATTTTATTCTTACAGTTTAAATAAATTGTATAATTCAGTTTATTCCATTAAAAAACTTGTTTTTAGTTTTTAACTGTATCACTAGGCCGAGTGGACCCCGTTCCATAAATTATGCTTAAAGAAAAATTATGGCACAGCCGGAAATCGACCTATACCCTTGGAGTCCTAACCCTTACACCACACAATAATCTAATATATACAAACGCATGTTTGTTTGTTTGTACTTATGCGCGACCATACCGTTGATCCGATTATGATGGGGCCTTTTGCAAAATGTTCAGGAGATTCCCGGGATGAACATAGGCTATAAGAGAGTTGTGATACTCAACTCCTACACCCTTAAAAATCGCAGTTTGTAGTGGAAAGCGTGAAAAAAGTAGTTCTTTGGGCGCTTAAATGGCTTACGCTGCCTAAACCGTAACAAATACAAACAATTAATGTACACAGGGTTGAATAACTCGAAAAGCTCTACAAAAATGTCCGCGGTAGCATATGTTTATCTCTTACGGATAACTCACAATAACCGTTTTTGTCTTTCATTGATGCCAAGAAGATCGAGACAAATATGTAGATTTCTGTGCAAGCATAGCATCACATGGCGGGTATTTTCTTACGGATAACTCACAATAACGAATTTTGTCTTTTAGCTCATTTATGCCAAGAAGGCCAAGATAGGTAGATTCCCGTGCAACAACCGGATAATCAGCACGGGGAATCTTAAAATAATTGCGATATACATTTATAATTATTTATCACTTTACTTATTCAATTAATCATAAGAAGTACATTATTTTTTGTCGTTCAGCTCATTTATGCCAAGAAGATCCGGATGAGTAGAATCTCGGACAACGCCGGGTAAATAGCACCGAGTATCCAAAAATAATTACGATATAAATTTTTCCTTTTACTTATTTAAATAAATATAAAACACATTAATTTTCGTATTTTAGCTCATTTATGTCAAGAAGATCGGGATAAATAGATTCCCGGACAACGCCGGGTAATCAGCACGGGGTATCTAAAAAAATATAAATTTATAATTATCTTTCCTTTTACTTATTCAACAAAACATAAAATCACATTAATTTTCATTTATTTAGGCGTAGCAGCGCACGCCGGGCATTAGCTAGTAGTAATAATAATAATAATATAATAATAATAATAATAATAATAATAATAATAATAATAATCAGTTGCAGTTAAAAAGGCATATACTTTTTGGACATGGACTTGATACATAACAACGATTCTCTGGAAGAAATTTGATTTCGGCATTCAATATTTGTCAGTTCAATTGTAAGTAGGATCCATGAAGATTTGTAAAAAAATATATAAAGATGTTTTCTTGAGAATAGCCTAAATTCGCTAATAACATTTATAAATTAAATTCTAAACTTAGACAAGCATCATGGTGTTATGGCCAGAGCTTCTGACTACAGTTCATCAGGTTCCAAATTCGATTTTCGCTCAGATCACAAGAATTTTACCTTCATGTAATCACTCATAGTCTGAAATTTAGATTAAGTTTCGGTTTAAAGCGATCCTATTATTTATCATTTGTCACTCGTCATATCACAGGGGTAATGTAACTCTGGTTTCCAGGCGTCCCAACCAGATATAAGTAAGTCGGTTACATTTCCGTTAACGCCAGGAGAGAATGTCACTAATGTTTTAAGTCAATCTTGTGATATAGGACAAAAAAGCTTCCAAACCTAAAAGCTACCTGTGTAACATAAATAATAAATATTTTTGCGCGATAGTGCGTTTTGTCGTACATACAGCAATGACGACCATGATTGAAAGTTCAAATTCCTATATTTCGGGGTTGCCAACCTAAATAACAAGCCTACTGTAATAAAAATAATTATACTGTTTTTTTTATTCAATGCCCCAGGTTGCCATGTCGACATTTCTGGTGTTCTCTCCTGGCATTGACATGACTGTAACCCACTTTTGAAGTTGGGGCGCCTGGAAGGCGGAGTTACGTTACCCCGATGATATGATGGGTGATAAATGAAGGCCATGAGAGTTCTTAACCTAAACTTCAGACCATGGGCAACCACAGGAATAATTCCCTTTAAGGAAAACAATTCTATGGTTTGACCGGGAATCGAACCCGGGACCTCATGAACAGTAGTTAGAAACGCTGACCACTAGCCCATGAGGCTCGTCGTTGCTATACTGTAATATTACATATTACAAATATGCGTGTGCGAAGTAAAACCACTGCCCTCTATGTATACTACATACAATGTATACACAAAAAATATCCAAAAGGTAGTGTTAATATACATTATACGAAACAAATCACTGCATTTTAAATGAACTGAATTTTATTTGAAACAACATAAAACAATACATACGTACTTGCCGCCATTTTATCACTAAATTGGTCTCACGGTCTCCTGTTGTTTCAACTAATAAACATTGCCCACACTGTTAACGTTAGTCAGTTGTTTATAATGAACGCAAATATTTCCAACAAAGATGTTATTATTTTAATATTATTTATTATTTTGAAAACACCATCGCGCAAAAAATAATGTACAACGCACGTCTGTGTTTTACAAAATCTTGGAAATTAAAAACCGAGCTATCGGTCGGTTTTTAAACATTTTCCTCATTTCTGTAAAAACCACTTCACAACCTCGCATCGTAATATACTAATAAGATTGAAACGTATAGTTCGGTCACGATATGATCCGTTCTGAGGAGATTCCAAAAAGAGGCAGCCACAATAAGCTTTATGTAAATTAAATTTACTGGAGGGGAAAAATCATTAACGTCATACTTTTTAAATCCTGTACAGCAAGGATATCAAAATTCACAAGTAGGTTTGATGTTTAATGCATTGGGAAGCCGACAAAGGAATGAGGACAGGATAACAAAGCATCATTTTCATTTGTCAGAGAGATATCAGCTTTATAATCATACAATTCCAACGCCATATTTTAAATGATAATTCTCTATATGTTTGGTGAATATTCTATATCAAATAAAAACAAATGAATAATTCCACAAACAACAGAGTAATGTATTACGTATTTTGCATATTAGAGCCAGTTGTTCTATGATTGTTTGCGAAATGGATATGGATATAAAATGAGACCTAAGGAAATTGATATTAATATGTTATGTGAATGATGATTTAAGTTAGTATATTGGGTAATTTTCAAGTATTTTTGCATCAGCGCCGTCTGAAATGCCAGAATTCGATATAAAATTACACATTAATAAAAAAAACAATGAAAATTAATAAAAAAAGAACAGCGATGTAGTTACCTGCGCTGTGTTTGTCGCTAGATTAAGCGAAAGAATGTTACATCCCATTAATAAAGAAATACAGTTTGTTGCTAATGAAGTAACTTTAATACATTTTGATAAATAAAAATAGACAACCATGGACTAACTTTAAGAATGGAAAGGAGATTACGAGTATTTGAGAATAAAGTCCTTAATAATATTTTTTAACCAAAGAGAGAAGAACAGACAGGCGAATGGAGAAAACTACATAACAGTGAGCTACATAATCTTTTTAAGAAACCAGATATAATAAGAACAGTTAATTCTTGTAAACTGTGATTGGCAGGACACCTGGCACGAATAGGGAATAAAAGAGAGAAAACGCCCAGTCGGTGGAAGAATAATGAGGCGGGGGAACAACATTAACCATGATTTGAGGGGATGTAGATTTTATAGGGGATGATTCCAAACATATCAGGATAGGGATGTATGGAGAGCTTATGTTCGCGCAGACATGAACTTATGCCATTGAGTTAGTTAGTTAGTTAGTTAATATAAACGTAAAAATAAAGAAGGTCTAGAACTTGAATTATAGTAGGTGTAACATTTTCCACTAAAAGAAATTAAACATGAAACATTTAAGATCTGACAACGAAAACTCCAAAAATAAGATGTCTTAATGAGTGGTGGAAGAAAAATAAATATATGAGAAAAGAAGCAGGTGTAAAAGTTAGTATAGAGACGCTCTTGGATGTTATAATATATACATTATAAACGAGAGCTAAACACAGAACAAACCAGGCAATTAATGATTTTAAGGTACTGAGATGGATATTTGGCAAAACATCATGCGACAAAATTAGAAATGAAATATGAGAACTGTGAATATAAATAATGGGTAGAAAGAAGGAGAAAAGAATAGATTCAATATGTAAGTATAATGGGGATTGAGAGAATTGTTAGGAATGCAAAAGATAGCCGATTAAAAAAATAGACTAGGACGACCAATCCATCCATCCATAGTAATTCTGCCCGAAGGCAGGTCCTTCACTGCAATCATAGCATTTTCATGCTATGCTTGCAGCTTTACTAGGGAATTGTAGGTGTGGTAGCTTCCCGTTGCTTTCCACACCGGTGAAGAATATGATGATAATGATAAGGATGATGATGATGATGATGGCCATATGATTTCGGGGACCGTTTGGGCCTTAAAGTTTTCCTGACATTTGTCTTACAGATGAGGAAAAACCCCGATGAAAACCTCACCCAGAAAAACTGCCCCGACCGGGGATCGAACCCGGGCCCGCTGCGTGACAAGGCAGCACGCTACCTTGAGACCACAGCGGTGGACAGGACGACCAAAATGGTAGTGAAATCCTGTGATTCAAGAAGAAAGAGGCAGTAATGCATAAAGAATGGAAAAAGGAAGAATAAAAATCCAGGAGCATTATAGATAAGCTCCATCACGCAGAAATTGTGTAAATTAAGCGAGTTCCTCAGCAATAAAATTTATGGTTCGATTTTGGTGGCTAACAAACTTGTAATTGCTTTTCTTATTCAAATGTTACATGCTACTTTGTTGCAAAGAAACAAACATGGGGACAGCTAGAAATATTTTTATATTTCGACTATCATGTAAATACCCACTTCCAATGATCGAATTTCGTTGATTTTTTTAAAGAATGTACCTTCCTTGTTTCATATGAATGATATACCGAGTTAGTTTAGAAATAACGAAATTTGTCACAGATATAGGGGTTTTTAAGCTTTTGCTTCAGCTTAACCTCCACTCCTAATGGTTGGATTTTACTGCTTAAGGAAATCGAATTGATGTTTTCTTTAATAATTGATATAGTCTATCCCGAAGTTGGTTCCAAAAAAAATCAAACAAAAATTATGGCCACTAGAGTGAGTGTATATACATATATACAGTGTGTAAAAAAATCCGTATACGAACTTTGAAAGTTTTTAGAGGAGGTAAAGCAAAATTCTTTTGTTATGTTAAAAAAAAAAAGAGTCAGGTGCTCCGTTTCACCGCTAGGGTTCCTTGAACGGTTTGACGCTGGATGATTTGACTGTATTCAGCCTGCTATGTGATGAATGTGTTACAGATGTTGCTGAAAATGTCCGTTTACATTAATGCACTATGTACTATGTTCATGATGATGATGATGAATTATTGAATAATTCACCCGTCTTAAATCATTCTTAATCATTAAGTTGGCTATGTATCGTATAAGATAAATGTAAAGTGATCCCACTACAGGCCTCGTTGTGGTAGGAAGATAAGATTCCCACCTCTCTAGACAAAGAAGAATCCTTAATCCTAAACTTAATCTAAGGCGAATATGAATGATGATAATTATGATGGACATATGATATTCGGGGACCGTTTGGACTTTAAAGTTTCTTGGCATTTGTCTTACAGGTGAGGAAACACTAAAAAAAAACCTCACCCAGGAAACATATGCCTACCGAGACTCGAATTCGGGCCCATTGCGTGACAAGGCAGCACGCTACGTAGATGGATTTAGCCTATTTCTATTATATAATGTATTTCTATGTGTGATCATATATTTAGTTTGATTGAGGTTTACTTCCAGCTCCAGTTTTCTCGTGTTACTGAATATAATGTACATTTTACCCTGAATATATCCTCGCCCTTTCGTTTAACAATACATCATCAGCATATACCAACATCTTAAATTGAGTTGTATTGCATCTTTATCCTCTAATGATCCGATGGCATGCGCTAAGTACACAATTCATAGCAGAGGTAATAGTGGCTCATTTTAACTCATTATGAATTTCAATAGCATCTGAAAACATTTGCCTACCCACATCCTACTATTCATGTCATTTAGACACATTCGAATAAGTCTAACTTTTTAGAAATTCCGAAATTTAGTGGGCTATTGTAATCTACAACTTCTCTCTCGCTTAATTAAATCTTATGCCTTTTTGAAGTCTCTATTTAGTTGATGTACACTGCCGTTATTTTTCCACTTTATTTTAAAAAATCTGCCTTATACTAAATATTCGATCTATTGTAGACATAATACAAATGTATCTTATAGAATACATTGACAACGGATTAACTATAGCGGGGAAAGATCATTAAGAAATGAATACTTTAACCATTGAATTTGCAATATATCCTGAAAGGTCCATTGATTGATTATATTTAATATTTTTAATAAAATAAGGAAAAAAATGAATGACCAGAAATAACTTAAATTTGTTTTATATTGCAAACATATAAATTAATAACTTATTTTATTTATTTATTTATTTTACCTGATGGAGTTAAGTCCATAAGGTATTCTCTTCCACTTAACCAAAGTTAAATTAAACATAAATAACAATTATAAATTATCTAATGTTGATTAATACTACATAATATGCATAGGCTACACAATATAGAGTATCATACAGATTACATGAATCTGTTTTCACTACTGTCCGATATTTAAAAAATGTTATTAGAAATTAGTGTTTCGCCAATTTAGTGTTTTATGAAATTATCACATTTTATTCCACATGTGGAGTAAAGTTTTTAATAGGAATTGGGTGTATGTGATAACTAGGACATAATATTTTGTAATAAAAACTAGTTGTAGATGTCACCTACAATTACGTCATTCTGGCGCGTCTCCAAGCTAGTAAACCAGGTGCATTATGAGGGATTTACCCTGAAGAGCAGGCAACCCGTCACGCAACTCTCATATCTCACAGGTGTCTAATAAAAACACAGATTCCGCTTCTCTCCTGATCGTTCTTTTATTGACCACCTGTATTCATGTCAGCTATGCTTTTCAATCAAGAGAACCGTCCTCAATCCCCTTATAAGTAGCTGTATTTTGTAATGTTTAACAATCATTTAATAATGATTACAATAAAGTTAATAATAATAAAATTTGTTACAATCTCTACACGTCAATTTATATACTCCTTTACTATTGAAATTATTATTATTTTCTTCGATGTTATTGCTTATTATGTTATTTAATTTGTTATTAAGTTCTGTACAGTTTACCCATGAAAAAATTTGGAATGGTGTCCACTTGGAAGAAGAAGGAATGGAAGACCTCGAAACTCGTGGTTGCAAGAAATAAGAACGGGAATGAGAACAAGAGGACTGGTGGACATGGAGTGGATGGATAGAGACGAGTGGAGAAGAAAAATAAAAAACTTCGCAGAAAGATGTGCAAACATTGAAAATCTGTATATAAATAAATAAATTAGTTCTGTATGTTACTTTTATGTTTTTGTCAGCTTTCTTTAATGTATTGGTTATTGTTTCTTTTCCTGTATATGTAAGAGTTATCCAGGTTTTTTTTGTTATCAGATTATCTTTCAAGTTTAGTCATGTTAAATATATTGTTTTTTTTGTTTATTTCCGAGTTTATTTATAATTTGTTCATTATAGCCGTTGGGTTTTACCACATATTTTATGTAGTTAAGTTCTTGAATATAATTGTCTTTGATTAATGGAAGATAAAATTAATAATAATGAATAAAATTAAATAAGTAAATAACAACAACAATAAAACAAAATGACATCCAATTTAACAATGAACTTTTTATTCAAGAAGACAGGATCCCGATGGGGAGTCCTACATCCGGAATGATGGCCGAAATCTTCCTACAGGACTGGAAAAATAAATATTTTGAGAAACTAATAGGCACGCCGTAGCGTAGTGGTTAAGGCACTGCGCTACAAGCCGGAAGGTCGAGGGTTCAAGTCCCGGTGGGGTCAGGATTTTTAAACTGACCCAAACCTTCTGGCGGCACTATGGCCCTGGGGTCGACTCAGCCTCTAACGGAAATGAGTACTAGACGCTTGTTCTGGGGTAAAGGCGGCCGTCACGCAGGGCTGACAAACCCGGCTGACATCAAGTGCCGATTGTCTAGAAATAGTGGGAGCCTTAACCTCCGACTAACCCAAGGGCCTCCTGAGGCCTGTAGTGGGAATACTTTACTTTAATATGTACATTTGATATAAAACTGCTAGTAAGATATGTCGATGACATACTAGTAATTTATGACAGTGAAAATAGAAAACAAAAAGAAATATTACAAGACTTAAATAACATGCATGAAAAAAACACTTTCACCGAGGAAATAGAAGTTAATAATATTATTAACTACTTAGATTTATGTACACAACAATAAACTATAAATCTGCATCTACCGGAAACCTACAAATAATGCTCTTGCCATAAACGAAAATTCTATACATCCTTTTTAACAAAAAAATAAGTACATTTAACAGCTTAATCAATGGAATGTTAAAACTTCCATTAAACAGAGACAATTATATTCAAGAACATAACTACATTAAATACATGGCAAAAACCAACGGCTATAATGAACAAAATTACAAATAAACTCGTAAATAAAAAAAAAGAAAGAACAATATGTTTAACAGAACTAAACTTGAAAGAGACTCTGAAAACAACAAAAAAAACATGGATAACACATATACAGGAAAATAAACATCGAAGTTAGCCAATAAATGAAACAAAGCTGACAAAACTAAAAATAGCATACAGAACTAATAACAAATTAAATAACATAATAAGCAATAACATCGAAGAAAATAATTTTAATAGTAAAGGAGTACTGGTATATAAATTGACGTGTAGAGATCATAACAAATTTTATATAGTAAGAACAAACATAAGTTTTAATAATTGAATAATTAAATTAAACCCCATAGTGTTCTTTCCCTGTGAAAGTTAAATAAAGAAGTTTTAATATTAGATTTAAATAACATTTTCGAGACTTTATTCACGCAGAAGGAAAATCAAGCTATACAAGACACGTTATTCATGCAGGACATTGTAAGATAGATATTGAAAACACCCTAATAATAATGCACAGAGAAAATAATCCAGCTAAGATAAACGTACTCGAGGAGATGGACATTTTGAAGGCAGTTAACAACGACGACCATCTGATAAATAAAAGCGCACCAATACGTGTAACCCCCTCTACCAGAGCTTCAGTGGAGCACCAGTATTGAATCAGGGTCGACAGATAAGAACCCATATCCTGTTACTTCTGCTGATGATGGGACTAGTCCCGAAAGTGCTACAGAAAATTAATACTCTTTAAGTTCAGGAGACGGACCTTTTAAGTAAATATTTCATAATTTTGTATTTTAATTTTGCTCTCTTCAAGAAATACACTTTTAATCGATATACGTTTTCGTTCTAAGTTTTTGTTGAATTTCAAATAATAATAATAATAATAATAATAATAATAATAATAATAATAATAATAATAATAATAATAATAATAATAATAATAATAATAATAATAATAATAATAATAATAATAATAATAATAATAATAATAATAATAATAATAATAATAATAATAATAATAATATAATAATAATAATAATAATAATAAATGTATTGTAAGCCTATTTTTGCCCTTTACAGAGATTTAGGCGCTCTTCCCCTACAGGGAAGAATTTGAACCATACTAATTTCGTTACACTTGTTTTCGTATGATGTCATTTTTGAGTGGCCCTTGGTCAGCGTTCCGCCTCATACTGACATCTAGGAAACCAAGGTAGTACTAGGACGGGAAAATTCGGTAAATTTTGCTTAGATGCCTTTTCATTCAGGCTTAATGATTTTTTACGAGCCTGAAAATCTTCAGACTCGGGACCCACGGCTTAAAGTCCCTCCCGGAGGACTCGCTCCTTGGATTTTTCATTCCTAAAAAATCCATCGACCCCGGCCGGGTTTGAATCCGCGACCCTCGGGACCAGAGGCAAGGACCATAACCACTAGTCAATAATAATAATAATAATATAATAATAATATAATAATAATAATATAATAATAATAATAATATAATAAACCATCGACCCCGGCCGGGTTTGAAACCCGCGACCCTCGGGACCAGAGGCAAGGAGCATAACCACTAGTCATAATAATAATAATAATAATAATAATAATAATAATAATAATAATAATAATAATAATAATAATAATAATAATAATAATAATAATAATAATAATAACAATCTGCCTGACAAGCATTTATATCGTATTAGTATTTAATACTAGTTCAAGAATTGATTAACTTATCGATTTTTTTTACTGACTGAGCGGAAGTTGAAACCTTCATTGTGCCAGTTTAAATAAGACCGTTATTCTTCTTCAGCATCAACAATGTTTCTGTGATGACATAGGTAACCTCGTCTACAAAATATTCTGTTTCTTTTGAATTCTACTACATTTTTAAGGATGCTCATTCACATGTTTTTATTAAAATCTCATTCTGTTACATTTTCCGGTGTTTTTCGATGTAAGATTCTGTATTCAGTCGATTATTTATTCTCATTAGGTGCCCATACCATCTCAACTGTATTTTTTCTCATGTCCTTAATAATATCCTTTATAGTTTCCATTTTCTCTCTTATATTTATAAAGTTGTATTTTTCTGGTTATTCTAGCAGCATATGCAACCCTTAGTTATTTTTACGGTTTTGTTTAAGTGTCTAGGCTTCTCCTCCACGTAACAAAATGATTTTAACTATTGTAATGTGTAAATAACTTTTTTAAATGGTGTTTCCGGTCCAATAAATTGAATATTTTCCCCCTCAATGATTATTCCAATATTAAAATCTGATGATCCATTTCTTTATAATACTCATCACAATCTTTATCATAATTATTATTATCATTACTATCACCATCATTAGGGCTTATATAATAATAATAATAATAATAATAATAATAATAATAACATATAATAATATAATATAATAATAATATAATAATAATAATATAATAATATAATATAATAATAATAGTAATAATATAATAATAGTAATAATAATTATTTTATTTATATACAGCATTTTAATGTTTACACATCTTTCTGTGCCAAAAGTTTTATTTTTCTTCTCCACTCGTCTCTCTCCATCCAATCCATGTCCTCCAGTCCTCTTGCTCAAACCAGTTCTTATTTCCTGCATCCACGATTTTCAAGGTCTTCCTCTCCTCCTTCTTCCAGGTGGACATCATTCCATTGCTTTCCTGGGTAATCTTTCTTCTTGCATTCGTCGTACGTGCCCATACAAATTTAATTGCTTATACCGTATATAATCTACTATTGAATAACCAATAGTTATTTTTCTCTTATGACAGTATTTCTTATTTTGTCTAATTTTGAACATCTTGCTGCTCTCCTCAAGAAATCCATTTCCATCGACATAAGTTTTTGTTGAATTTTCAAACTTCAGCTCCATATGTGACAATACTTCTCACTATTGAATTATATATTTGTAACTTATTTTTCCTGGTTATATGTCTGTTCCATAAGACTCCATTCATCATTGCTGTTATTGCTCTACCTTTATTTATTCTGTTCTTAATATCACTTTCTTGTTTATCCTCTTTATCTAATTTTACTCCCAGATACTCAAATTATTCACATCCTCTACTATACTCTAGTATACCCCTTCGGTTTCGGCTCCACATCCCATATAATTTTTTTTTAAATTTATTTTCGAACCCCAGTTATCCTAATCCAGCTAGTTTTGTAAACCTTGTAAATTTTTATTTTTAAGGGGGGTAGAATTTAAGTTGGAATATATTTAATTTGCAAAATTATCAATAATTGTGAATTTATAGGCTGAATGGGAGGGAGGGAACTCTAAAATGTTCCCATAATGTAGGTAATGTAGGTATTAAGGTTCCAGCTAGTTTTGTAAACCTTGTAAAGTTTTATTTTTAAGGCGTCCAATAATGTTCTGAACATAAACTCCATGTCTTCATATATTTGAGCAATTATTATCTCGTCATCCGCAAATAACAGTGTATATATTGTATCTGTTGATCCATCTCCAATTGGTACTCCCATTCCTGAACATTTTTTGCTCTAGTTTGACAGTGCTATATGTATAAATATCTTAAATAATGTTGGTGATATGCTGCAACCTTGACGAAGGCCTTTTGTTACTTTAATTTCTTCTGATATATATTTTCTAATTTTAATTTTAGATACTGCATTTTTATACATTTTTTTTGTATTAATAATTGTATCGTTTATAACCATATCTTCTAATGCTTCCCACAACTTTTGTAAAGGTACATTGTCATAGGCCTATGCCTTTTCTAAATCCACAAATGTGAAATGAACTTGTTGGTTGTTATTATTCGTCTTTTCAATCAATTGTTTTACCACAAATATGTGATCAATTGTAGATCTCTCAGACCTAAAGTCTGCTTGTACTTCATTCTCCTTATGTTTATAATTTTCTTCCAAATAGTATTTGATTATTTTTCCATATATACGGTTAAAAACATTCATTACGGTGATTCCTCTATAAGTATTGCACTCATCCTTTCTTCCCTTTTTTATGGATGACTGATATCAACCCAATTTTCCATTTTAATTGTACATATTCTCCGTTTAGGCATCTCTCAAAAAGGCTCCTTAACAATTCAAATAATTTACTTGTACCGTATTTAATTAATTCTAGCTGTACTCCTTCTTCCCCACAAGCCGTTCAATTTTTTAAACTTCCAATGCTATCTCTACTGTCTCAATATCTAAATGTATAGGCCTACTCGTTCTGTTTTAATCATCAGTATCCTCTGCAATTCCACTTAAAAATTCCAAATTATTATTATTATTATTATTATTATTATTATTATTATTATTATTATTATTAACGATTCGCTGACAGCATGGAACCCGTATGTTCACGGCTGTGCAGACATAAGCTCTCCATACATCCATATCCTGAATCAATCATCCTCTACATAATTTATCTCCCTCAAATCATTGTTAATAATATTCTACCACCCCATTCTTGGCCTATCTAGTGAGCGCTATCCGTCTGGTTTTCCTAGAACGAAATTCCATGCCAATCTTTCATTCCCTAATCGTGCCAGATGTCCTACCCATCGCATTCTACGGGACTTAACTGTTCCTAATCTCGTTTGCTATAAAGATCACGTACCTCATTGTTATGTAGTCTTCATTATTCATCGGTTTGTTCGTCCCTCTTTGGCCCAAAACATTTCTTAGTAACCCCATTAGGGTCTCCGGGCGGGGACTACTTCAGGAAATTAATGGCAAAGACCCAAACATTATTATATTATTATATATTATTATTATTATTATATTATTAT
Source organism: Diploptera punctata (assembly GCA_030220185.1). Lineage (NCBI taxonomy): Eukaryota > Metazoa > Arthropoda > Insecta > Blattodea > Blaberidae > Diploptera > Diploptera punctata. The sequence continues at coordinate 467,404 of JASPKZ010000826.1, forward strand.
TATTATTATTATTATTATTATTATTATTATTATTATTATGCTGTATCGGTAGGAAACGTGAAGCTTCTGGAGACAATCCAAGATAATTCAATTATAAATATTGAAAAAATATATTAAAATTAAATTAAATAGAATACACATCTGCTAGTGGAATTTTAATTGTCGTATGCTCGTATGACCTTACGCTAGATAAAAGATTACAATGTACGCATGATATATATATATATATATATATATATATATATAGGGTATCACGAAATAAAGCCATAATCAATATATATGTAATGCTAATCTACTGTAGTAGCTATCCCAATAATTATTCTGTTCCAAGGGGTTCATATATACATACATTGTAATACAAACAAAACAAAATTAATCCATAGATCTCATCCATTTCATGCGAGTGCAAAAACGGCATACCATTCAACCTACAGTAAATACTATCACATTTCTTGCCCTGCGTTTGGTATATTAACTACAAAAATAATAACATTAATAAAAAGAAGAATAATAAAATACTACGCTACTACTACTACTAACTCCTACTAACTAATCGAGGTAATAATAATAATAGGCTCGTGGTTATATATAACACCTTATTCCATTAATGAAAGTAGTAGTAGTAGTAGTAGTAGTAATAATAATAATAATAATAATAATAATAATAATAATAATAATAATAATAATTGATTATTGGTTGATTAATGTCTTTGGCATCGTCCGATTCCTAATAGTCAATTTTGTCGGTCCATCCAATCTCCTAGTTGCAGATGTTTCTCCTTCATGTATAAATATATTCCCTGAAGCCAGGAGGTTTTAGGTTTTCCTCTGCCTCGTCTTCCCTCAGGTTTCCACTCCAAAACACATTTTGATAGCCGATCCTCTTCCATTCACTGGACATGTCCATACCATCTTAATTGCTGAGTTTTAATATAATCTAAAATAGTGCCTTCAATCTTCATTTTCTCTTTTACAACTGAGATTCAAATTTTTTCTCTTCTTGAAATTCTTGCTGCATTTCGTATAAAACCCATCTCCGTTGCCAAAAGATACTTATTTGTTTTTTTTGATAATGACCAAAGTTCAGCTCCATAAGTAATGATGTTTTTAACAATTGTATGATATATATTAATTTTATTTGTATTACTTATATTTTTTATCTCAGCCAAAAATAATAAGAACAGTTAAGTCTCGTAGACTGCGATGGGCAGGACATGTGGCACGAATGGGGAATGAAAGACGTGCATGGAAGCTTCTTGTAGGAAAACCAGAGGGAAAATGCCCAGTTGGTAGACCAAGAATGAGGAGGGAAAATAACATTAACTATGATTTGAGGGAAGTAGATTATACAGGGAATGATTGGAAAACAGCTCAGGACAGAGTTGTATGGAGAACGTATGTCCGCGCGGCCATGAACCTACAGGTTCGATAGTGCCAGTGAATTAGTTAGTTGGTTATATTTTTATCTCACAATATTCCATTGAGGCAAGCAATTGCAAAATTTCCTTTATTATTTCTGTTTCTTATTTCGTCTTCGTAATTTCCATTTTTATTTATTTTAATTCCTAAATATGTGATCTCAATAAAATATTTTTATGTTTCTTCAGTCTCCAAAATTAAATTTTGCTCTGGTTGTCCAATTGATAAATATTTTGTTTTCTTCATGTTAAAAATTAATCCCAATTTATCATATTCTTCTATTAATTTTCTAGTCATATATTTTAAATCTTCATAATCTTGTGCAATTAACAATTGATCATCTGCAAAATGTAAGTTGTACAAAGTTTTATTATTTGAAATAGTAATTCCCATACTTGACCATTTTTTCCTCCAATTCTTTAATATTTCATGAACATATATTTTAAACAGAGTCGGTGATAGACAACAACCTTGACCTTTATCTATTGTAAAACCAGACGACAATTTACTAGAAATAAAATAAATATCCTCAACTCGTGTCAAACTCAGAGTCGGGTCGAGGGATGAGTATGAGAAATGGTGGCAAGGGATAACTGGAGGAATCCCGAAAAAAACCTGCCCAAGCTCAATTTCGTCCACCACAAAACTCGCATTGAGTGACCGAGACTCGATCTCGGGACCCCAGCGTCGAGAGGCGAGCGTTTAACTGTTTGCGCCACGGAGCCACTGACAATTTACAACCAATTTTAATTTTAGATATGCAGTTATCATATAAATTTTGTGTAGCTTTAATTCCCTGGGGGTCCGTTTATCGGGCCCCAGCTGTGCTCACAACAGCAACAGGGCGCGTCCCCGGGTGGCGGATAGGGGAACGGTCGGTGGTTTGCTTGCACTCCTCCCGGCTAGGTCCAGACCGGACCCGCGGGCCATTTGTGAGGTCGTCAGGACTCGAGCGACCTGATGTACTACATAGCTCGTGCTGCGCCCACTTCAGCAGCAAATCGCGTCCCCTCGGTGGCGTAGTGGGGAAAGGTCGGTGGATCTGCTAGTCAGTCCTCCCTTCCAAGTCCGATGGACTCGCGGACCATAAGTGGGGTCAACAGGAGACGAGCGCCCTGTTGTACTAAAGCTCAAATATCCCGGCCCACAGCGGGATCAGCGGCCGTCGTGGCGAGGCGGTGGGAGATTGTGGAGATCAGAAGCTCCCTTCTCTTGGTTAAAATCCCGAGGTCCTTTGTGGGGGCACCATGGGCGATGAGCTCCCTGGATGCCTACATTGCTCAGTGGGCTGACTCACAGCAGCGGCACGACTAGGCTTAGTCTTGCGAACGGGCTGGTTGGGACAATACCGGGCGTAATGCTGGGAATTACCACCAGGTCGACAAGCTCGAGAAAGGAGGAAGCGCGGTCTTTTGGCTTTTGGGACTTAGCGCCGACTCTGGAACCGAGTGACCCAAGGACAATCTGTGAGGTCGTCAGGAGTTGAGCGACCTGACGTACTAATGCTCAGGCTGGACCCACTTCAGCAACCAAACACGTCCCCAGCTGGTGCACTGGGGGAAAGATCGGTGGATCTGCTAGACAGTCCTCCCGGTTAAGTCCAAGGGACTCGTGAACCATTAGTGGGGTAGGCAAGAGTTGAGCGCCTTGTCGTACTAGTTGCTCATCTGTTGGAGCTTGCGAGCTCCGTGCTGGCCCACAACAGCTGCAGAAGGCGTCCCTGGGGGCACACCAGGGCTCGGCTCGGACCAGTCCAGAGGGGAGCTACTGTACTGGTTCCTGGCTCGGCCTACGGGCCCGTCGACAAACTGTGGGGTCGCCAGGAGATGAGCACCTGGATGTACTAAAAGTCTCACACTGTTGGGCTTGTAGCCCTAGCCGGTCTCACAACGGCTGCAGGACACGTCCCTGGAGGCAGAACAGGGGAATGGTCGGTGGATCTGCGACAGCAGTCCTCCCGGCTAGGCTCATGGAGCCCGTGGACCAACTGTGGGGTCGTCAGGATTGAGCGACCTGATGTACTATGTAGCTCAGCAATTCCCAGAACTGCAAACTCCAACACTCTCTCCCTGGGGTGTTGGTTTAAGGACCGTGAACTTGAACGTGGACGTGAAAATAGGATAGGGAGGACTAGAACTAGGACTTGGGAGTATGGTCATGACGACCGAGGTATCCCAAGGGGTGGACGGATGGGCCTAGATGTAGCTTTAATTATTACAGTCTTAATTCCCGTAAGTATTAAAATAATAATAATAATAATAATAATAATAATAATAATAATAATCCGCGGTGGACTAGTGGTTATGCTCCTTGCCTCTGGTACTGAGGGTGAAGGTTCAAACCCGACCGGGATCGATGGATATTTTAGGATGACAAAATCTAAGAAGCAAGTCTTCCGGGAGGGACTTCAAGCTGTGGTCCCGAGTCTGAAGATTTTCAGGCCCGTAAAATATCCTTAAGCCTGAATAAAAACGCCTCTAAGCAAAATTTACCGGATTTTCCCATTCTAATACTTTCTTGGTTTCCTACATGTCACTGAGACGGAACGCTGACCCCGGGCCACTCAATGACATCTATCCGAAAACAAGTATAACTAAATTAGTATGGTTGAATTTCTCCTCTGTAGGGGGAGAACTCCTAAGTCTCGTTGAGAGAAATAAGGCTTACAAGAAGAAGAAATACTAAGGCAAAAATTTAATTTCACTTGCATTTTATTGTACCTCCGTTTGAGAGTTCTACAACTTCTATTAATGCCTTTGTACTGATCCTCCAAATAAAATACGGCCGCATTTGCATTCGATGGTTCGAGGTAAGATTACAATAATAAATGAGTGGAATGGATTCAAATATAGACTCTTTTTTATTGAAGAAAGTAATATTTCGCTGTAACGTAAATAGACGCACTATGTTTGTTGCTTCCTATATCTAGTAAAGTAATTTGTTTGCATTGAAACTCTAATGAAAGGAGGTGACAGTGTTTCTAGATATTCAACCAGCAACACAAACTTACAGCCAGTTTAATATCTGAAATGTTAGTAATAATAAATTGATATTTACATATTAACAATGTTGAAGTTATCCCTCTTTTTTAAAGTTGAAACTTATATGACATATTTTTTGAGAACCTCTATGAAAAGTTTAACGTTTTGTTAATTTTTAACACACTACAGATTTTTTTATCCAGTATGCTCCATTACAGGGAATAATACTACATGCTTTTACAATTAACTCAAATATCATATAATCAACGTATATGGAATTATTTATAATTCTTAAAAACCATGGCTTACTTTTTACGTATCTAATTACTTTTTTATAAATATGGGGCGCACGGACAGTAAGCCGTACGTGCTGTTGACAGTCCGTTACAATAAAGTAATGTTTGGTAATAATAGTAATAATAAAGTAAAGTAAAGTGATCCCACAACAGACCCGGAGGCCCTTGGGGTAGTAGGAGGTTAAGGCTCCCACTTTTTCTAGACAATCGGCACTTTTATGTCAGCCGGGTTGTCAGCCCTGCGTGACGGCCGCCTTTACCCCAGAACAAGCGTCTGGTACTCATTTCCGTTAGAGGCTGAGTCGACCCCAGGGCCGTAGTGCCGCCAGAGGGTTTGGGTCAGTTTAAAAGTAATAGTAATAATAGTAATAATAATAATAAAATAATAATAAATATAATAATAATAATAATAATAATAATAATAATAATAATAATAATAATAATAATAATAATAATTATTATTATTATTATTTCTATTAAAATTAAATATATGGTCACACGTAGAAATACATTATATAATGGATATGGAAAGATAATGACAACTGAAGGAAATTTTGAGGAAGTGGCTGAATTCAAATACCTAGGAACAATAATCACAAATAGGAAAGAGATGCACAAGGAAATTAAACATAGGCTCAATTCTGGAAATGCGTGCAATTATGCATTACAAAGACTTTTGATGTCCCAACTACTTTCAAAAAAAACGTTAAACAGAAAATATATAAAACTATTATTGTACCAGTTATATTATATGATGCGAAACATGGACTCTTACTTTAAGGGAGGAAAGGAGATTACATGTATTTGAGAATAGAGTTCTTAGGAACATTTTTGGACCAAAGAGAGATGAACAGACAGGCGAATGGAAAATACTTCATAACAATGAACTACACGGTCTTTATAGGAAGTCAGATATAATAAGAACAGTTACGTCTCGTAGAATGCGATGGGCAGGACATGTGGCACGTATGGGGAATGAAAGAGGTGCATGGAAGCTTCTTGTAGGAAAATCAGAGGGAAAACGCCCAGTTGGTAGACCAAGAATGAGGTGGGTGAATAACATTAACTATGATTTGAGGGAAGTAGACTATACAGGGAATGATTGGACAGGATTAGCTCAGAATAGGGGTGTATGGAGAGCTTATGTCCGCCCGGCCATGAACCTATGGGTTCGATAGTGAGAGTGAGTTAGTAAGTGAGTAAGTAAGTATTATTATTTTTATTTATATACAGTTATTCAACGTTTACTCATCTTTCTGTGCCTAAAGTTTGATTCTCCTTCTCCACTCGTCTCCAACCATCCAGTCCATTTCTTCCAGCCCTCTTGTTCTCATTCCAGTTCTTATTTCTTGCATCCACGAGTTTCAAGGTATTCTTTTCCTTCTTCTTCCACGTGGACAGCATTCCTATGTTTTTCTGGGTAACCTTTCTTCTTGCATTCGTCGTACATGCCCATACCAATTTAATTGCTTGTTTCTTACATAATCTACTATTGAATATCTAATGTTCTTTTTTTTTCTCGTATGACAGCATTTTTTTTCTAATTTTGAACATCTTGTTGCTCTCCTCAAGAAATCCATTTGCATCGACATAAGTTGTTGTTGAATTTCCAAACTTCAGCTCCATATGTGACAGTACTTCTCACTATTGAATTATATATTTGTAACTTATTTTCTCTGGTTATTTGTCTGTTCCATAAGACTCAATTTATCATTGCTGTTGTTGCTCCACATTTAGTATTTATTCTGCTCTTAACATCACTTTCTCGACGTTTACTCCCAGATACTCAAATTCTTCACATCCTCTAACAACGACAATAATAATAATAATAATAATAATAATAATAATAATAATAATAATAATAATAATAATAATAATAATAATAATAATAATAATAATAATAATAATAATCATAATAATAATAATAATAATAATAATAATAATAATAAACTAATAATATTAATAAAATAATAATAATAAAATAATAATATTAAAATGATAATAATAACAATGTAATAGGAGAATAGGTTCAAGCAAAGATCAATACTGTACCTAAAAATATAAATATTGTAATATTGTAAAAGTATTTCAAAATCTAGATGAATAACGAAATTTAAGAACTATCTTAGGTAATTTTTCCACAAGAGATTCATAAGACATGATAGAGTTTTGGATTGGCATTTTATTATTACACCATTCTTACACAAAATTAATATGTGTACAAACCAATGTAATGATTTGCATATAATGTATTAAACAATTCTGACACTTGTGGTGTTTTTTATTACATGTTTTTATTAATTTTTTTGACAGGGGTTAGTACATTGTTACATTGAAGGGAATGAGTAAAACCATACAAAACCACAAGCTTGTATGAACGTAAACCACAACTGTGTGAATGCAATAATTCCATTTGAACCACAAGCATACCTGTCGAACATACCTCTCACCCACTCTATGCAAGATATGGTTATGTCATAATTAATGACGTTATTTCCATAAATCATCAAATCGAAGTTTTTTTTTCCCCTTACGTATTCTCATATACAGAATGTGCATATACATGGGGCCAGCATAAGTGTGTATGTTAGTGTTTGTCGCTGCTGTCTCATAAGGCAAGTGTCAACCATTGCATGTCGAAACCTACAGAAGTACTGTGAAGTACCAATGCCGTGTCAAAAAAACTACCGTTTTTAACTACAAGACACTCAAATCCAGCGCCAAATCTCTCATTTAAACTGCACGTAAGTAATATAACTGCAAACTCGGTAGATTGTATAACCCTCACAACCTGCATGCCGTTCGCTCGCGCATGGATTGGGGAGTGGAGGGTGAGTAAAGTGAGTGTGATATTAGTAGCTTTCTTACTTATGCCGGTAGTGATTTCCTGTGCAGTGCATTTAACCTCGGAGCTGCACCACGCCTTACTTCACTCTGTTCTACGATCCAGGGATGTCTACTTGCTCTGCACAATGGGTTGCCATTCTAGACTTAGCTTAGATTTTTGTCCCTTCCAAATAAAAAGAGCAGATTTTTTTTTGCACACCGCCTTGGTACATCATAACGCCTGTCAGTTTTATGTAGGGCCTACTTGTATTTTGACGTATTTTGTTGATATACCTATAAAGCTTGTGATGGGACTTTGTTCATGGATCTCTTATCACAGTGACCATTCACTTTTAATCAGCTTTGGATATTTGAAACGTCCGCTATCACTTTTAGTACTGTATTTCGAATATCAAGTGCCCATAGATGACAGTTTCCTACACAGGTGAACATTTTTAGGCCCGAACACCAATTAATATTTTGTTTACTATTAACTGGGAGTTAACTGGTATCATTATTTCAGCTTTGAGGTGATCCGGGAGCTAATTTTGCAGTTAACCTCCTCATGGAGGAGCGCAGCGCCCTTCATCACTAGAGGTGGAACAAATCCTTCGTAAACACGTTATAAGCGTATGGTTGATGCGACCATTGTGTATGACGTCAGAGTTTTTTTGTGCGATAGTGCGTTTGTCGTACTTATAGCAATGACGACCATGATTGAAAGTTCAACTTCCTACATTTCGGGGTTTTCAACTTAAATAACTATACAGTAATAAAATAACTATACCGTAATATTACATATTACAAACCACGTGTGGGAAGTAAAACCACTGTCCTCTATGTATACTACATACAATATATATACAAAAAATATACAGAAGATAGTGTTAATATACATTATACGAAACAAATCACTGAATTTTAAATGAATTTAACTTTATTTGAACAATATAAAACAATAAATACGTTCTTGCCGCTATTTTATCAATAATATTAGTCTCACGGCCTCCTGTTGTTTTAACTAATAAACACTGCCCACAATGTTAATGTTAGTTAATTCTTTATAATGAACGCAAATATTTCCAAAAAAATATGTTATTATTTTACTATTATTTATTACTTTGAAAATACCATCGCGCAAAAAATAATATACAACGCACGTTTGTGAAATGTTTTACAGAATCTCGGAAATTAAAAACCTCGCTAACGCTGAGTTTTTAACATTTTCCTCTCTTCTGTAAAAACCACTTCCCAACCTCGCATCGTAATATACATTTATATATAGTTTATGGACACATCTCATCGGATTATATCACAATAATCCAGAGCCGTTTTTCCCCGCGCTAGCTTACATCACAGTGTTAGGTGACTGGAGAAACAGTTAGATGATAACTTGGTGTTTATCAAGTTATGCAAAATGACGATACACCATGACTTCACATGAAGGATGGTTGCAAGAACACTAGATGGTGGGAGTCAAGAGAATTCAGAAACGCAGATACAATAAAAAATAACATTCTTTGTTGCCACAATTAAGGTTATATATTAAAATGTCCATCCGTCTTCCTCAATTAGAATTTATTTTTATTAAAAAAAACTTCGTTAATTATTGAATCACGAAGACCTTTCAAAAACATGTTTAATCGTCGACATAATTTAATAATAAACGAAGTTTTTTAATAAAAATCATTTCTAATTGAGGAACACGGTAAAAAAATACTCATATTATTTAAATCATTTTAATACAATAAAAATGAAAAAAAATAAACAAAGAAATTGTCCCTGTATAATACATTATTTTGAATTCTCATTCGGGGAGGACCTTCATGTCCTCGTGAGGTCAAAAAGTATATGTGTGATCCATAATTAAAATCCCTCTCCCGACAGGTGATGCCACTGTCATGTTCGGGTGGCGCGCGCCACGTAAAGGTACCTATAAAGCGAAAGGTTGATCTGCGTTAATGAAATTAAATATTATATTATTTTAATGAATGCTGTATTAAAAAAATATAACTTTTAATGCAATTAGCGAAATAAAAGAAACTTTTTATAACCTAGGGTTATGTTTACAAGTTAATATAAATGTTATTGAAAGCTAGTTACAAAGCTTTGATGTGTTGGTAACATATCATGTTTTATTTCTATGTTGATCTGTGCGAGAAAATAAATCCTGCAGTGTTACAAATTTTAGTAGAAGAGAACAAAATTACAATGTTGCCACGTCACAAGACATAAAAATTAACTCTGTATTTGTGCTCGGCATAATTACAGGCTGATGATATGAGATAAAGCCCTTATCATTGAAGAAGTCGGCTTACTGAAGAAGACAAACCACGTCTGTCACACAGTCACATGGGCAGATTATATTAAATGTACCGAAATCGAAACACGAGTATGGAGAAGCAATGGAATTAAGTTTTTTGGCAGGGGAATAAGGGAGAATCTGTGAGAAGAAAAACATATCCCTAACTTCCATAATTAACATTAATGGAACCCTACATGTAGTCATGGAGACGCGACTCGCGTTCCGGAAGTAAAGGACGTGAGTCTAACCATCTGTGTAATAATAATAATAATAATAATAATAATAATAATAATAATAATAATAATAATAATAATAATAATAATAATAATAATAATACTAATAATACTAATAATACTAATAATAATAATAATAATAATAATAATAATACTAATAATAATAATAAGTTAAATAACAATGGTAACAAGACGCATCCCTGTTTTACACCCTTAACTGCCTTTATATTTTCTGAAACTTGGTCCCTCCATTTTTAGCACAGAATTCCATTTTTGTATAAATTCCCATTAGCGCCCTAATCACTGTTCCCGATTCTCCTAATTGCCATAATTTCTGGCATAGAGCATTGCGTTCAACAGAGTCAAATACTTTTTTTAGATCAATAAAAGTACAATGGTAACGTACAAACATATACTAATTGCAGTTCTCAGGATAAAGAGATTGTCCACCGTCCTGAAGTCTTCCCTGAACCCGGCTTCGTATTCTGAAATTTTATTATTTTCATTTGCCCAATTTTTAGCCTGTTATAAAGTATTGTACAATAAATTTTCCCAAACTTCGGCAGAAAAGAGACACCGCGGTAATTGTCCGGATTGTTAACTCGACCCTTACCCGTGTAAATAGTATTGATGTTGACCATTCATCTGGAAAGCTTCCTTTTTTTAAACATTTTGTTAAAATATATTCATTGTCTTTATACATTTTTATGTAGGTGTGTAGCCATGTAGGTATTTGTTTATATTATAATTATTTTTATTCTTTATTCTTGGAAAAATAATACACATGCGGCCAAGCAGGCCCGTGCGCAATGTGAATGCAAATGTACATCCTTTATTTAATAATAATAATAATATAATAATAATAATAATAATAATAATAATAATAATAATAATAATAATAATAATAATAATAATAATAATCATCCAACATCAGAAACAAAATGAAAAATAAAATAAAACTAATATGCGTGAAATGTGATTTTATTCTTGTAAATGAAGATATGTATTAAAAAATAAATAAAAATTTAGTGTTCGGAATTGTACTGTTTCAGTTGTTTAATAATGACAAAGGAATATCAAATCTACTTCTTGACCTAGGCTGAGTCAGGGCACTACAAAATGTAATTAACTAATTGTAGGCACTACAAAATGGTGATTATGACGAAGTGCATCATTATAGTGAAGTATTGATGATTGGGGAACGAGGAGAACTCTCAATTACGATCCTCAAAATTACGCCAGGGCCAATTCGCTCGTCTCATTTTTTTGTCTCTACAATCACCAGAACAGTTCGTTCTGTCACCTTCCACTTATACTTTTTTTATTGTTTTAATGAAAATATAGCAAATATGCAAATGCACATTTGCAAATTTATTCAATTGCTTGATTAGTAGAGTGATTCATAGTCCAAATTAGTCCTGCATTATTTATCGTTCATGAATAACACAAATTTAGTCTGCATTTAGACGAGATTAACTTGTGTATATATTTTTGAAAAGCCTGCCTGCGGGCCTCAAAATGACCGTAATTTTTATCAAAAGGTCCGCTTATATATTCTTTTCTGTTAAATTTTCTTTGAGTGTCTGAGACATGGAAATTTTGCGTTTTATATATACATATTATTTTTTGTTAACTTTTCTTTGTGCGTTTGAAACATGGAAATTTAATGAAAGTGTAATATTAAATCTCATTTTATGGAAATAATATCTTGAGATCAGCGTGATGTTGAAAATTGGAAAAAACTTAGGAACAATGTAATACAGAAAAAAAAATTAAAAATACGTTATTGAATTTAGTCAAATATAGATAACTAAATTGGTATGGACACAATAATAAAGAACGGCTGCTTAGAAGAGCGTTGGAATGCCATCGCGAAAAGGAAGAACTTTTTAATGTATTTTTAATCCTTTATAATTAATATAATCTAGGCCTGTATGTAATCTGTATTTTAAACACGTATTTGTATATTTGTGCTGGTTGATTGGAAGAGAAGGCCTTAAGGCCTTAACTCTGCCAAAATAAATAAAACATTATTATTATTGTAGATATAGAAAAAACCTACGATAACATTCCTACACCAAAATTATGGAAAGTCTTAAAACTAAAAAAAAGAAATCCAACACTGATTGAAGCAATTCAAAAACTATATTCAGAATCATATGTGCAAGTAAAAATGGGAAAGTACTTGTCTAAAGGTTTTCAAACAAATAAAGGATCACGACAGGGATGCTGTATATCTCCAACATTATATAAAATTTATACTGAAAAAAGCTATTGATTCCGATTGAGGGTTTTTCCACTTTTCAGCGGTTGCCCTTTTACCAGCCGGCTGCTGGCCCTTCACATCCACATGTGTCAATCACAGAGGTAGATGATCAACAGCCAGTGTAGGGGTGACATGTGGTTAGCATGTCGAGTCCCCCAACCGTTATAGCTGGTTCCTCAACCTGGAGCCGCTACTTATTGTAGCTACCCAATTGCCTCACGATGCTGGGTGGGCACCGGTCCCATACTGGCCGAAATACCATGAGAAAATTTCTTCCCCCATGGAGACTCGAACCAGCGCAAGTCCCGTAGCTCTGCGCCAAGCCTTCCTACCTTAACCGCTCGGCTACGGCTATTGAAGAATGGAAAAAGAAATGTAAACCGATGGGAATACCACTAGAAGATAATTCAACAATATATACACTCCAGTTTGCAGATGACCAATTGATATTGGCTCAAGAATTTGAAGATATAGAATACCTCACTAGAAAATTAATACAATAATATAGTTTATGGGGTTTAAAGATCAATATGGATAAATCTAGATATATGACAATAGGGGATCTCCCTCAAGATTTAATACTAGAAGAAGATTTAGGGACAATTAAATACACTGAAGAATATAAGTATTTGGGAATTAAAATTACTAAAGATGGAAAACAAGAAACAGAGATAAGAAACAGGATCAATATAGGAAAGTATGCTATATCTGCCCTAAATGGAAAAGTATGGGACAAACATATCTTCAAAGAAACAAAAAAAAAAACTATTTTTAATACAATAATCAGAAGCATTATTACCTATGGAGCTGATGTGTGGGCTTTAAATGCACAAATGAAAAAAAAATTGCTCGCCACTGAAATGGACTACTGGAGACGTGCTGCAAGAATATCCAGGAAGGATAAAATCAGAAATTCATATATAAAAGAAAAAATGCAGGTACAATATTCCATATTAGATTTTATAAAGAATAAACAATTAAATTGGTACGGACACATTAGAAGAATGGAATAAGGAAGACTACCTAAGACAATCATGGATTGGGAGCCACAGGGTAGGAAAAAGAAGGGTAGACCAACTATTACGTGGATTCAGGGTATCAATGAAACTAAGAGGGTATGGGAAATAGAAGAAGATATATGGATGAACAGACAAGAATGGAAAAATGTGTTCAAACAAATGTGTAGTTAACTGTGAACATGGGTACCGGAAAAATGTATATTCATTGTAAAAGCCGGAATAATAAAAAAATATTATTATTATTATTATTATTATTATGACACTCCAGATCTACACTAATATAATCCATGACGAGAGGCTAAAATTTCTTTAAGAACTAGTAGAGTGTTTAGTTACTCAATATCATTCTGAGATAGGAAAACAGAAACTAGAGGCTTGGGAGAGGTTATAAGCTCTACTTAAAACAAGTGACTGGGGACGTGTTAGTTTTTCCGACTGTACTAAAACAGCTAAGATAGCCAGAGTTTAAAGAAAAAAAACTCCCTGCTGAGCTGTAGGTCTCTTTTAGATGAGAGACCTTAGTCTATTTTTTTGCTTCTCCCGTGTTATTTCTCTCGCTAGAGTCAATAATTGATTTCGCTGGAGAGTTAATAGGCAAGTGGACGATTCAGGGTAATGAATTTACTGCGTCAATATCCCCTCTCCCCATTCTGTTGCCCTTGACTGCCTAATCTCATTTTTTAAACCTCTCAACAAGGACACTTAGACATGTAGGTGCACATTAATATATTATTTCGTTAAACCTAACTGTATGTAAGTTAATATCTCCCAGTGGACTAGAGGTTTACCATACTCGACTCTGGTTTCGATATTCGCGAGTTTAAACCTAGCCGGAGTCGAAGGATTTTTCAGGGTGTAAAAATCTTGGGATGGATTCCTTCGGAAACGAAGTAAAACCATAGTTCCCGTATTGTATATTAAGATACATAAAAGAGGATCAAGCTAAAGCACCAGGCCTCTTTGCGAAATTTGTCTATCGTTTCACACCCAGATTTGAATTGTGGAACTAATGATTTTAGATGTCAAAGAGCGTCGTTAAATAACAATATTTACTCGGTCGCTAATCGCACCCAAAGCAGACTAAATATGTAATATTCACAAACGCTGGATAAAGCATACACTAATTATAAGATTCAAACTATGTTTATTTAAAAAGGAAATAAAAATAAATGTCCATCTTTCATTACTATCTTTATAATACTGCACTATAATGTTGCCATTCATTTTAAATAAACTTAATTAGAAACAGGTATAATTTATTGATAGTTTTTTATTTTAAAAATTGTATCGTTAGTTAATGTTTTTGCTCTTTCTTATATTGCTTTTTTTTGTTTAATGTTTTTTTCTTCATTTACTGCCTTATGATTTTTTTCTGGCACAATATATGGCTTATAAGTAACTACAGCACGTAGCGATGGACAAATTACGAGTAGTTCAATGTCGGGAACTAGTTCGTTTGCTCCCGCACATTAAATTGTGCGGTTCAAAGTAACTAGTTAGTTCTATTTAAAAATGAACTAGTTAGTTCGATTTAAAAATGAACTAACTAGTTCATTATATTGTTACTGCACATTTCTTACGTACCTCAAGAATAGTCTCGCCTTATAATCAAATTATAAGTAACTAAATTACCTTAAAACTGATAATACCAATTAATTAATGACATTATATAATAAAACAATTAACTTTTAAATATATTTTGTGATAAACAGTCCAACCTCCAACCTTCCATCTATAAATGAGCAAAATCTCGCCTTTCTATAGTTGCCACTTCTGTACCATGTGAGAGTATTGTCGGAAGACAGGGCACACTAACAGAAGCGATAAATAACCTATGTTAGGTGGGAGTCTTCTCTGGTAGCTCAATTTGGGGGGGCTGGTTTTTGTGACTCCCAAGAACACGATGTAGAATTTAGCCCAATAATAAATTGAATGATGAATTTGTCCAGGAATGTTTAATTGAATAATTGGAGAACTATTTATTTATTTATTTATTAACTATTTAATGCACAAGTCCATCTTCCACGTAATTTAAATTATTTCGACTTTCCGCACTTTTACTTCATTAATCTACATATCACACACACAATGGAAGCCACATTTCGCTTCCTATCATCGCTCATAACTAAGCACAACTCTCTAACGTCAAGGCTCAGTCAAACACCCCTAGACCGCGAGTAACTTGACAATTACCATCTACTTATGGCATATATATATATACTCTCAGTTTTTATTTATTTTTATTTTCTTATTTAGCTTGGTGGAATTAAGGCCATGTGGCATTCTCTTCCATTCACTAGGACAAACATATGTTACATTTAAATACAAAAAAGTTTCAACAACATTACATACTAGACAATAAACTGAATAATAAAAATAATGTCTAATTATACAATAAAATTGAAGACAACATTAAAATTATACAAAGGAATAACAGCTTTAATCTACTATACATGAGAAAAAAAAGAAAGAAAGTAATAGACTGTAATGAATTAATTTATATATATATAGGAGCCTATATATAACATTAGACAAAATTATTAATAATTCTTAATATTTTTATTAAATAAAGAAAAAAATATTAATTGTAAAAGAAAGAATATTAGTGAGATGTTTCTGTTAATTTTATTTTCAATTTTTTTTCTGAAAGATGGTAAAGTTTGGCAGTCCTTGACACTGGATGGAAGAGAATTCCATATATAGACAGACAATTATTTTCAGTGTAGCATCGACGAAAATAAAATATGAGAACAACCTGAATAGCCTTATTGCTTCGGAATTAGCTAAAATCCATATTTACATTATACATGCAACATCATATGCTAATTAAATTAAATTAAAATTCCATTTCATTAACGCAGTTTAACCTCTCGCTTTATATGTACCTTTACTTGCTACACGTCACCCGGGCCGTACAGTGACACCACCTGTCGGGAGAGGGATTTTAACTATGGATCACATACATTTGACCACACAAAGACGTGGAGGGCCTCCCAGAATGTGTGATCAGCTCAATGTCAGGGACTCCTCTGAAACGACACAACATTAAGACGAAACACGTTTATACTAAACATGGCGAATATTGTAATGAATATGACTTCCATATGAAGTTTGGTGACCGTTTGTCTTACAAGTGAGGGACAAAAACCCAAGAAATAAAATAAATTATAATAACTAGCTCACTGGCACTATCCAAACGTAGGTTACGGCTGTGCGGACATAAGCTCTCCATACATCCCTATCCAGAGTTAATGTTTTCCTATTATCAGGGTTTAAAAAACCCGGGTTTCAAAAAACCAGCCCATATGGGTTAATTTGGGCTTTTTAAAAAAAACAAAAAAAAAACGTTTTTTTTAAAGAGGGTTTAATGCCACGATCCCAAATGCTATATACTGGAATTCCTAGCTAGACTGTTTAAACACGTTTGTTAAAAATTATCCTAAATATGTAGAAATACATCAAGAGAAACATTCTGAAATTCCAGAATATATTACCCGAATTTTGGAAAATGTAGTTATTTACAAAAATGTTTTGTATACAGAAACAGCTGATATTTGATGGAAAAATATTTGATCGTATGCAAGCTGAAAAAAAAAAACTAATATTTCTGATTCTGTGGAACTTTGGATAGACGTAATAGAATGTGCTGATCTTTAAACGCATAAAGACAGTATTCAACGTAGGATGAGTGAAGCTGTTTTGCCAATACACTATCTTCCAAATGTGATGAATCCTAAATATGTAGGAAAACGCTTATCTTCTGTTAAGAAAATCAGGCTGAGTCTTGGTTGAGAAGCAAAAACCTCGAATGGCTTATACCTTTAAAATTAAATATAAACAAATATATCCACTATCATTGTTTGCAGATGATGTAATAAAGAGCTTTAGTTTTGCCCAGTGGTGGAGTATTTTGGAGAAACGTTCTACAAATGAGAACATTAAAGCTTTCTGTAGCTTTTTGAATGGACTCGCTAGTTGCCCAGTTAATTCAGCATCAATAGAACGAATGTTTTCAACTTTGGATTAATATGGTTGAAAATGCATAACAAGTTGGGTTGTGAAAAATTTAGAAATTAGTAAAAGTGCACTAATATTTTAATAATAAGACGAATTAAAAGAATATGGTGTTGAGTGTGATTCTGATTTAGAAATTTAAGTATTTGTTACTACTTTTAATAACAGTTATCCTCATCATCATCCAGGGATTAAGCCTGTTGGCTCGTTCCGGTTTCATGAGAGCTAGAATTGTTAAAATTGTTCAGACCATCTTTTATGTGGGCGACCAACATTTCTCCTTCCGTGCGGATTATAATTTAGCAATAATTTTGGAAATCTTCCTTCTGGCATTCTATCAATATGCTCTTTCCAGTCGTAATAACAGTTGTATATTGTGAATTAAATATACTGGTTGAAAGAATAATTTATCTTATTATTTGGTTAGTCTATTTATTTATCTTTTTAGTATCTTGACTAATAATTATTTTTTACCAACAGTGTCAAAAATAAAATAAAATCAGAAGTGGGTTTTTTATGGGTAGTTTTTTTTAAGTGAGCGTTTTAAAAAAACCACTCTGGTTTTTTTTTGGGGTGGGTGGGTTTTTAGTAAACTCTGCTATTATCCTCTTAATATCTACTTCCGTCATATCATAATTGATGTTATCACACCTCATTTATGGTTTACGAACTGGGCGTTTTCCATGCCCCTATTTCATTCCCCATTCGTGCTAAATGTTCTGTCCATCACAATCGACGAGACTTAACTGTTCTCATTATATATGGTTTTCTATAAAGATCATGTTCAATTATAATAATAATATAAATACAGTGTATGTACTGTAATAAAACAATATTTCTTAGTCGAAATTAATTCTTGAGACTGATTATGGTGGGTGTTATATCATTGGTTTAATTGAACTGTCAATGCCATTCACTTGACTCAGAGGATTTCACTCATAGCTTCTTATTAGTGGGTCAGGATTCGATTTCCGGCAGGGTTGAAAATTTTAATTTTAAAATTTGACCAAACATGTAGACAGCGTACAATCTACAAATCAAGAGACCCCGATCCGATTCCCCGACATGTAGATATTTCCCCAAAGACAATTATCAGCATTCCATTAGAATTTGGGAATTTGCAATTGTCTGTGTGTACCTACATGTTAGAAATGTTAAGAAAAAAAAGGGAAAAAAAACAAACAGCAAAAGAGAAAAGGAAAATAAAATAAACTATAGAGTTAAACAAATAGAAGTATCAAACGCTATATTCTAAGCCAACTCTTCCAGT
Source organism: Diploptera punctata (assembly GCA_030220185.1). Lineage (NCBI taxonomy): Eukaryota > Metazoa > Arthropoda > Insecta > Blattodea > Blaberidae > Diploptera > Diploptera punctata. The sequence goes on from JASPKZ010000826.1 coordinate 486,033, forward strand.
TTTAACTGTTTTTGTTATAAACTGCAATTCCAATTGTAATCATAAAGTAGTCTATGTCGGGTTTGTAGTAACAAAATGTCAGGAAGGGACCATTGCCAACTTATATAAGCGAAATTCTGCGAGGAATAAACTATTTCACGGTAATGGATTAAAGCCAGATATACCTTCAGCAGAGTCAGTCTTCAAACCAAAGACGCAGTTTTCTCTATTTGTGACGCTTCGAAGAACTTTGGAAAATTTTTAATGAGCATCCTGTCAAACGCAGAAATTCTCTCTCTTACTCTCTGTCCCTCTTTAGTTCTCTCATTTCTCCATCCTATTCACTTATTTATCACTCTTTTTATCCTCTTTACTCTGGAAAATTCTTCTAATCCCTCTCTCTCTCTCTCTCTCTCTCTCTCTCTCCCTCTTTTTCTTTCTCTTGTGTTCCTACTTTCTCGACTTGTACATCGTTTTGCAGATCTTCCTGTAATTTACTTCCCCTCACCTGCTTTCATCTACTTCAAACCACTGCGAAATCGACTTTGCGATGCAACTGAGTGTAAAATGCATAACTTTACTGATAAATCTTTTTATCAACAGCGTTCAGTTTCGTTAGCTCATCAAATATACATTAAAATTATGTAAATAGAAACAATTTGGTTGTAGCAGATGAAGTTCCTTCCTTCTGGTCCCGAGGGTCGTGGATTAAAACTCGGCGTGGTGGATGCATTTTTTATTTACTACCACTTACTTCTTCGAAGGCGCGACAGGTCTAGATGAGCCATGGCTTTCCATCCGGCTACTGGCCTCACATTCATGTGAGGTATTTATAGAGCTTTATGATAATAAAGTTAGTATATGGGTGATATGTAGTAAGCATATCGGGTCTCACAGCTGTTACAGCTGATTTCTTCTAATGGAGTCGCTTCTTATAATAGCTATACCAATTTCTCAGGATATTGGTCCCATACAAGCCGAAATTTTATGATGAAATATCCTTCCCCACGAGGTTCCGAATCTGCCTATGTCATGTAGTCATCCGCGGTGAACTAATGATTATGCTCCTTGCCTTTGGTTCCGAGGGTTGCGGGTTCAAACCCGACCGCGATTGATGCATTTTTTAGGATGGAAAAATCCTAAGAACAAGTCCTCCGGGAGGGACTTTTGAGTCCTAGGTCGCGAGTGTGTAGATTTTCAGGCTCGTAAAATATCCTTAAGCCTGAATAAAAAAAAGGCTGCTAAGCAAAATTTACCGACCGATCTCAAACATCCTAGTTGCCTGCTAGATGTCTCATTGAGTCGGTGTGTTGACCGCATGCAACACATGACATCTGTGAACAAATTAGGCAACTAAATGAATTTGGTCTATTAACTCCTAACAAAGGAGAAGCTATGGCTCAACCCTGGGCTACGCCATTATAGATATAGATAGATATAATATTATAATGATATTGTGAAAAGAAAAAATAATGTCTGAACCAGTAATCAAACTGTGGGCCTCTCGTATTCCGTACGAGCGTGCAAGACCATTACACTATTCGAGACATGGTACAAACATTAACAATTCTTCCCACATATACAAATCTATAATTCTCGTTTCGCCCGCTGCCAGGTAGATGTCACTACCAACGTCAACGGCTGGTTTCATTTAGAAGTATCTAGGTTTGAATATTTTACACTACCACTTTTAAAAGCAGTAATCAATGTTAATTGTTATTTTAACACAGTTCCAAAAATGGATCATATTATATTATAATGATACTGTGAAAATAACAATATTGGAAAGTGTTAAATAATATAAATAGATATGTCCTGTAGCTTTGCGTCAAGGCATTAGGATGAACGAATCCAAGGGAGAAACGCTCCGAGTTTGAACATTTTCTGAGTCTCGAAGGAGTCTCAGGTATTAATTAGAGCTTCTGAGTTAATTTAATCGGTCATTAACACCCAAAACTGCCTTAGTTGCTTACTTAAATAATGCTTAGTAGGCGTTTCTTTGAGATGATACTGTAACCACTGTCACTCGCTGACGTCTGTAGGACGTAAATAAATCCCCATGTGGGAATATATGGGTATATAGTGTAGTGTATGAAATTCTCATTTGATCTCAAACCTCGCGGCTTTTCATGTTTTTTTCAAATATAAATGGCAAATATTTTATTGAAATTTTAATATCACGGTTCATTTTATCATTTTCACCATATTACTATGGAAGGAATGATCATAACAGCATCATGGTCTCGTGGCCAGAGCTTCTGATTACAGTTCATGAGGTCCTTGGTTCGACTTCCCTTCAGAGAAAACTAATTTTTCCTTCAATTAAATTATTCCTGTAATCTGGAATTTAAGTTGGGTTTAAGTTTAATATTCTTCTGGTGCTTCATTGTGAAATCATTTCCCAGTCGTCATGTGATTAGAGCACCTAACTACGCCTTCCAATGCCATGAGAGAATGTCACAAGTGTCGAACCTGTTGGCATTGGAATAAGGTTTCAAAATTAAAATTAGGCGTCAAAGAACGAATATCGGTCAATTTCCTTTATTAGAAAAACTGTATAATTGAAATTACTTTTCAGAAACGATCACCGAGAACTGTCATTCATTGTACAAATTTAAAAGTAACTTAAATAGGTCTACGTAAGTAATAATAATTAAAATTTGAAATTATGTTATAGGGTACCATCGATAGCAGAAAAAGAAGACAGCCAAAAATAAGTGGATTCATGGTGTTTTAAACAGCATAAGGGATAACGTATTGGACAATGGAAATTTGGAATGACAGATGTGGAGAAGAACGACAGTATATTAATTTGGCGCAGGAAGATGTGACACATTATAAAACTTATATTTGAAGAGTAAAAAATACGCTCAGACTGGGGTTTGAACCCAGTACCTTTCGCTTTCTATGCGAATGCTCTACCAACTGAGCTATCTGAGAAACTCCAATCTAAACGAAAATTGTTCTCTTACAAAACTTGATAAATAAAATAAATAATGTTATACGTAATGTCGTTTGTTTGGAGCAATCTCATATACTAATCGGGGAATATTGGTTAAATGAATAGGCCTGAGCCACAAACTGGAAGGTCGGGTTGCTTAAAGTGGCCTAAATATTAATTGGGAACTATGGCTCTTGATTTATTCAGGTTCTAAAATAAATGAGTACAGGACACATGTTCGGGGGGTAAAGGAAGCGGCCATCATGCAGGACTGACAACCCGACTAACATCTCATGTCAATTGTCTGCAAATGTGGAAGCACGGGTCTCCCAAGGCCTGTAGTGCGTATAACATGGTTTGTTTATTTAATTAATTATTATTGATTTCGTACATCTCAATGATGGATAAATCATATTTGAAGAGAAAAATTATTTAATTAATGGTTTTATTTTTATATCAGCTCAATGCATCCTGGGTTATTTTCGGTATTGATGTAATTTAATGTATTATTAACTGAAGTTAAACATGGCTCTATCGGCCGCCATGCTTGTTTTCTCACAACAAAACTGTATACATATGATTTAATTAACTAAAGGCATATATTCTATAAATCAGCAAAAACTACACATATGTTTGACTTATTGAGGAATTCGCTTAGTTTATTCAGTAGGGTCTACCCGTCTGACCAACTTTTGAAATATAAACAATGTTATCGGTGCTAGCCCCATTTAAGTGAAGAAACATATATATATATATATATATATATATATATATATAGGGTTATAACTTTTTGGACTTTTGTGAAATAAAATATTTCCTGTGCAATGGATAAATGAACATTTACTTAAAACCAATGAAAAAGGCTTTCATTTCACTGAGCTTCTAGAAAAGGTCACCCCCAAATATATTTATATATCAATATTTAATATTGATTTGGGGTGACCTTTTCTTGAAGCTCAGTGAAATTAAGGCCTTTTTTCAATTGTTTCAAATAACAGCTGACCCATTCATTGACAGGAAAATTTTATTTCACAAAAGTCCAAAAAAGTTATAACCCTAGAGGGTTTTTTGACTGTTTGTTGAAATAAAATATTTCCTGTGCAATGAGTGGGAGAACTTTTACTTAAAACCATTTAAAAAGGCCTTAATTTCAGTAAGATTCAAGAAAATGTCACCCCCAAATCAATATTAAATATTGATGTATAGGCCTAAATATATTTGAGGGTAACCTTTTCTAGAAGCTCAGTGAAATGAAGACTTTTTCAATGGTTTTAAGTAAAAGTTCATCAATCCATTGCACAGGAAATATTTTATTTCACAAAATTCCAAAAAGTAATAACCCTAATATTCCATTCCACAGTGTTCTGCTATAGGGCAGGTCTTTTACTGCAATCATAGCATTTTCATGCTATGCTTGCAGCTTTACTAGGGAATTATAGATGTGTTAGCTTCCCGTTGTTTTCCACAACCCTAATATATATAAAATTGTGCTCAAATATTTCTTATTTCAGGCCGTGTTCCACGAGAAAAGGTGTCAATTTTGATATGTAGTAATATATTATGTAGTATAGTTTATTGTAAAAGTAATATGTATAAGAATCCACTCCCTGAGTACAAGACTTTGGTCTCATTCAGGGGTGGCTATATTAAATTAAATATGTGTCATTAATTGTATTTTAATAGTTTATAGCAATAAATGATTTTGATATCCTTCATGCTCTAAATGACAAAATCAATTCTCTACATGTCAGAGTGGAACAATCGAACTCCTCTTACCGTTCCAATAATTTCTAACCGTTCCAAGATTGAATCAGTTAACAACTTATTTAATTTTATTTGAGCAAACCTTTTTGTCATTTGTCGTGGCATGTGAATTATATTAAAGAAATCCATTTGAGCAAATTCAGATGGAATTGAGGTTTTCATAAAAATATTTTTTTTTACATATCTTCATCAATCCTACATAGTAAGATACTGAAAATGACCATGACAACAATTTATAGATATCCGTTAATGTTGTAAGAGTCGCAATTGTCTTTGGAACCTAACTCGGCATATAGAAGTGAATTAAAAAAAAAAGTACGATCGAGTTCGTTATGCAGAAAAATCTGAGAATAGAGTTTATCTGAAACGAAATTTTAAGAATAGTTCTAGCTGCAACAAGTTTCCAGTTTTCGCAACGAAACTCAGCATATACTACTGAAATCATATTTTTGTAAGCCCATGTTTCCCTTAACAGAGATTTAGGCACTCTCTCCCTATAGGGAAGAATTTTAACCATACTAATTTAGTTACACTTGTTTTCGCATATATGTCATTTGAGTGGTCCTTGGTCAGCGTTCCGCCTCATACCGACATATAGGAAACCAAGGTAGTACTAGGACGGGACAATTCGGTAAATGTTGCTTAGAGGCCTTTTCATTCAGGCTTAAGGATCTTTTACGAGCCTGAAAATCTTCAGAATCGGGACCCACGACTTAAAGTCCCTCCCGGAGGACTTGCTCCTTGGATTTTTCCATCCTAAAAAAATCATACGAGGAAAATATAATGCAAAATAGCGAAATCCAATCATTAGAAGTGCGGGTATACCTGAAATCCTAATTTAATATTCGATTGCGATCCGACACATTTAAATAACTTGGATGAGAAATTAGTGTTTCGCCAATTTAAGAGTTAACAAAAGAAAAAATGGAACCATAAATTCGACTTGCTGAGAAATTTGCTTAGTTCAAGCAGTGGGCCTTTTTCTTTTGAATTTCCACATGGACCAAGTCGCGGGTAATAGTATAAAAAAGGGCCTTCCTAAACAGAAAAAAAAATCTTTGGACAGTCTTATGAGGAGATGGAATAAGACGATATAACAGGTCACCTGATGGAATAAGACGATATAACAGGTCACCTGAGTTTATATAAGTGAGGACGAAGAAACCGAAGAATATTTAAAAAAAAAAGGTAGCTGTGATCAAAGAAAAGGACGAAAGTGAAAATTAAAAAAGCAAAGAAATGAAGATTGGTGGTAGAACGAATTCTGAATTGTGGATTTATAGAAGGGGGAATTATGGTTTATAAAAAGTAGTGGGAAGAGGAATCAAGTCCCTGCATTGAGGTTGATTGCCAATTTTAGCTCTCTATCGCCTTTTTTTGTTCCTTAAATCCCCAGTAATTTCCACAGTTGGTTTGGGGATTTGCTTCCAATATCGGCGCGCGGTGGATGTAGCCATTGTGTTCACACGAGATCTGTTATTGGTACATCGCAGAATTCATTCGCCGTCACTTGCATAATCCCAAACACTGGTTTTGTGGCCAGCCTATCCTTGTACATATATTTAACCAATATATAGGGTGCCAAAATAACATGGGCACCAGAGGACCTCAAACATGTCCAACTTCGGTTGAAAGCAAAGTTAAAATTTGTGGTTGTTATATGGAGTAATAGCAACATTAAGTTACTTTAAAATCTGTTAAGTTTCACCGCAATATTCCACGATTCCATATACGATAAGATGTAGTTTGTTTCGTTATCTTGTGTTGGTAGCGATCGAGCAGGTTGTATTCTATAAAAAAAAAACAAGAAACTGGAGCTTGCTTTGGTTCACCATTTTAAAGTACTTAAAATCTGTCCATAATTTTAAAGTAATTATTAGCCACGTTGAGGTTACTTTATAAAGTTTATATTAACAAAATATGTTCTTGAGATCTCTGTCATCCTCAACAAAGTAAGATAACTCATTAGGCCTCCCGAAATAAGTTACGTCATCAATGGATAAAAAGGTACAATTAAACTGCTGATGATAGCACATGCTGCGAAACGCCTTGGGAAGTTTTTTAACCAAATTTTTCTTATACCAGTTGAGGAGGATTGAGATCTCAGATATATATCATTGTTTTAATGTCTATTTGTAGTTTTTCTGGAAAAAAAGACAAATTTAAGATTTTTTCTCTTTTGAACTAAAATAGGTGATTTTATAATTCGACCCACTGAATCCAAATATGGAATTGGAAATGCTGTATCGTCTTTCGTTTTTCCTAGATTTTCATTTTTAATTTCTTATAAAAAATAAGATTTTCTTTTAGGATGGAAAAATCCAAGGAGAAAGTCCTCCGGGAGGGACTTTAAGCCGTGGGTCCCGAGTCGGAAGATTTTCAGGCTCGTAAAAGATCCTTAAGCCTGAATGAAAGGCCTCTAAGCAAAATTTACCGAATTTTCCCGTCCTAGTACTACCTTGGTTTCCTAGATGTTAGTATGAGGCGGAACGCTGACCACTGACCACTCAAATTACATCTATACGAAAACAAGTGTAACTAAATTAGTATGGTTGAAATTCTGCCCTGTAGGGGGAGAGCGCCTAAATCTCTGTTAAGGGAAACATGGGCTTACAAGAAGAAGAAAAAAAATTCCATTGTAATATTAAGTCAAAATTTGAAACCATGCTTGTTTCTTTGCTCACGAAATAAAATTCAAATATTGAAGTGAAAAAATATGAAAACGAAAAAAAAAAAAAAAAAAAAAAAGGACTGCTGGAGATGAAATTTCATGCAAAATATATATATATATACACTCACTTTTCAAAATTTCTTTTCTTGAACTCTTCCGTTTGTAACTGCCACCAGAAACGGTTTCCTTGAGGCTCAAACAATAGTCTGCTAAAATGTTCTGAACCGATTTTGTTCCGCACCTTCTCATAATGACACAAAATTTCACGGTGAAATTTAAAGCCATATGTGTCATTAACCGCGTCCATGTTATGGGGGGGAGGCCAAATGCGAGTGCAAAAGTTGAATTTTTCAAAGACATACTGCACCCCATACGCTGAAATATTTTCATCAAGTTCCTAATAAGTTACTTGTAGTTGTCAGCTTTCACATTTCCAAAAAAAAATCTGTAAGGAAGTTAAACAAGCAGATTTTCCTCTTTTTTTAACAATTCCACAATGTTGTCATGAATAATGTCACGGATGTGTGGTCCAATAAATATATCTTCTTTTAAATTACTATCATTGAGTTCGAGACATTTCTCTCTCAAGCACCCAAAACCCTGATTTACGTTCAATATCGCAGATGTTTCCTATTCCAATTATGCAACAATGCTGCTTTTAAACGAATCTTACACGAATCTAAAAATAGTCTCCTCTCGTTGAGTTTGTGACTATTTCCAAATTCTTGTAGAAGGCCTTGTACAACATTGTACTAAGTTAACTCATTGCTAAAGGGAAAAAAATGTCAGTGACTGCTGGCGTTTCCGACAAGACACGTTAACACCATTTTGTAATAAATATTACATTCTTTAATACGAGAACCTAATAATTCCGGTTGATCTTTAGAGAGATTGAGTTCTAAGGCTGGATCGTTTAGTTCATATTGAGAAATAAAATAAAGTATATCTGGTTCTGCCTAAGGAAAAATTGGATCGGTATTTGAATATCAGAGTCCAAGATTCCTGGCATTTAGTAGGACTGCTTAATTCTGTTACATCGAATCCTGTCATTTAGTAGGACTGCTTAATTCTGTTACATCGATTCCTGTCATTTAGTAGGACTGCTTAATTCTGTTACATCGATTCCTGGTATTTAGTAGGACTGCTTAATTCTGTTACATCGATTCCTGGCATTTAGTAGGACTGCTTAATTCTGTTACATCGATTCCTGGCATTTAGTAGGACTGCTTAATTCTGTTACATCGATTCCTGGCATTTAGTAGGACTGCTTAATTCTGTTACATCGATTCCTGGCATTTAGTAGGACTGCTTAATTCTGTTACATCGATTCCTGGCATTTAGTAGGACTGCTTAATTCTGTTACATCGATTCCTGGCATTTAGTAGGACTGCTTAATTCTGTTACGTCGATTCCTGGCATTTAGTAGGACTGCTTAATTGTGTTACATCCATTTTCCATTCTTTAGAAGGCTTAGGAATTGATATTACATCATGACTCGTACGGTTTTTTTAAGGAACATCGGTATAAAATATAGAACGTTTTCATTTAGATCTAAGGCCTATAGCCTTATATAGGCTATACATAAATAACAGACCGTAGTATGATATTTCTGTTCTGTCTACATTGCTAAGTTTCCGAAGTGTATTGAATATTGAATTGTGTGTGCCATTAAGCCAACCACGTAAAGTTCGCAAAGAAATACTTAAAAATTTACACGGTTCCCAGCTCCTTCCTTCTTCTAGTTTACTTCCGAAATACAACTCATGTCTTTTTTTCACTATAGGAGTGTTATTATCTCTCTATGAGACTTAGGAGTAAAATTCACCGAAAATATAATAAAACAACTTCGGGATATTCACACAATTACAATAATCGAGTTACACGAAACAAAACAATTATTATTAATTATGTTATCGTTTTATTAAAATACAGCATACACTTCACAATACACACTTAGATTCACAATTTCACGAACATACACAAGTCATAAAATACCACTCTACGCGAAGCGATCAGAAAGAAGGTTAGCGTATTACTAAGAAGGAAATTCACAAAGAACAATTTTAACAGAGAAACGGGACACTAGTTTACTGCCAGATGTTTCTTCATCAAATGTTAAGTGCCACTCATAACATACAAGATCAATAAAATCTTCTTATCCATTTGTTTGGAAAAAAAGTTAAGACGGATGCGGAGACCGGAAACTATAAGACTATAAAATGTGCGTTTTTTGATAACATTACAGCAAAACGGATGTCATATTCGTTATCAGTGCATCTCAATACATACACATCATTAAGTTCTATTTAATGGAGTATTTTATTGTTTATCTTAAGTTGTCCCGAGTGATTTCCAAATCATCGATACATTTATCTAGAGGATTTGGAAATCAAGAGTGGCATTTGTTAGGACTATTTAACGAATAAAATTAAGTTGTTCACAGAAAAATAATTATTTAAATATAGTTACCGGCATTTTAAAATATTTATACGGCGGTGTTTGAAAACAAATGAGAAATGTTTGGTTATGCATCTTTTCTTCATCCACAGCAACTAGATCAAATTATTTATTGCCAAATACGATCGCAATATTGTAAGAATGCACCCTAGTGGAGACAAATAAAACACATATTGTATATTATAGCCAACAATATAGGCTATTAATATTTTTTAGGAAATAACTCAGTAAAATCATTCTTTAAAAACACAATTATTGACACACAATTATCATATGTGCAGTTCGAAGGAATCTGTTTATTATTTGTTATATTCAATATATTTGTTAGAGTGTCAGTTACTGTATGAAATAATGCTTTGATCTGTTCAGAATATTAAAAAGGAAGAGATTTCTTTATCTCAAAAGCAGGAGCTGGTAAAGAGATTTCGATAAAGAGCGAGGTGAAACACGACTGTCATTGGTTGTAAAACAAAATTCATTGAAACGTTGTCATTGATTCCCATTTGGGGCATGAGTTAAATAGTCATAATTCTATAGTAATTCTGCCCGAGGGCAGGTCTTTCACTGCAATCATAACATTTCCATGCTATGCTTTGTAGCTTTACTAGGGAATTATAGGTGTGATAGCTTCCCGTTCCTTTCCACACCGGTGAAGGATGATGATGATAACGATAAGGATGATGATGATGGCCGGATAATTTTCGGAGACCTTGGGCCCCTAAGCTTCCTGACATTTGTCTTACAGGTGAGGAAAAACCCCCCCAAAAAAAAAACCTCACCCAGGAGCCTGTCCTGACCCGAAATAGAACCCGGGGCCCACTGCGTGACAAGGCAGCACGCTACCTCGAGACCACAGCGGTGGACATAATCGTAATAATTAAAATATTTGTTATATTGATCTTACTCTAGTTGCTGTATTAAACAGCAACACCTCCTACCATCATATTTAGAACATGGTTCCTCAATTAACTTACTCCAGCACACTCTATTCTCAGCTAAAATATTTTACTCTCCCCATGTCTTCTCTTTTTTTTCTGACTAATGGAAGTAATAGGCGAATAACTATTATTGCATTTAGACCATCTTCTAAAATTGGTATGATACGAGGGCGGATCGGAAAGTAACGCACAATATTTTTTTTTTAAAAAGTTTAATAGTAAAAAAAAAAGGGAAAAAATCACAAATGAACTTACATCTTTTACCTACTTTTCGACATAGTCACCAACTTTCTCAACACATTTTTCCCATCGTGTTTCCAGTTTCAATATGCCCTGTTCGTAGAAGTCCGTTTGGTTGGAGTGTAGCCATCTGCGCACTGCTGATTTCACTTCCACATCTGTCTCAAAGCGTTTGCTGGCCAGGAATTTCTTCATGTGACCAAACATATGAAAGTCCGATGTTGCCAGATCCGGACTGTATGGTGGATGCTGGAGCACCTACAAACCAAATTCGGGCGATATGTTCTTTCTGACGACGCAGCAGCAACATGGGGGCGATCATTGTCATGAAGAAGTTAAACGTTAATGTTGTGACGTTTGTCACGAATGGCACGACGCACTTTTCACCAACTTTTTAATGTATGCCGTGCCATTCACAGTGGTCCCGTGTTTAGCAAAGTCCACCAATATACCACACCATGCATATTCCAGAACCCTCTCGACAAGCACTTTCCTGGCAGATTGAGTCACTTTGAATTTTTTCTTTACTGGGGAACCAGCATGTTTCCACTCCATTGATGCCTGCTTTGTTTCGGGCGTGTAGTGGTACGCCCACGACTCATCACCTGTGACGATTCCTTCCAGAAAGTCATGTCCTTGTGCGGTGTACCGCGTTAAGTGGTCCAAGCTTGCCATCATTCGCTGGCCCTTGTGGTCGTCTGTCAGGTTCTTAGGCACCCAGCGAGCACTAACTTTACGGAATATCAAATTTTCATGAACAATATCGTACACCGCACCATAGGAAATGTTGAACTTCTGCGATAAGGCTCGCAGTTGCACACGCCGGTCGTTCAGAATTGCCGCCTCAATGCCTCTGACATTCTGCGGGATTGCTGCTGTTGTCGGCCGGCCGGAGCGTGGCGAATCACTAAGATTCACGCGTCCCTCTTGGAAGAATGTGCACCACCTGGAGACATTGCTACGGTCCATACAATCATCCCCATACACGCCACGCATGTCCCTGTGAATTTCACTGGGTTTATGCCCTTTGGCCCACAAAAATCGAACAACACTTCTCTGTTCCTCACAGGTGGACGACTGTAGCATGCGCGCCATCTTTGTTGCATAGTTCAAGCTTCTCTCGCTAGAGGTGCACCCGAGACAAAAATACCATCTGTAGTGAAAACTTCAAACTATATCTCTGTGAAATTTCAACATTCTAGCTGCAATACCAAGGCAGAAAAAAATTATTGTGCGTTACTTTCCGATCCGCCCTCGTATTAGATCCCACAATCCGTTTAGAGACTCATAATGGACAACCTGAGGAAGTTGACTGTGAAAAGAAAGCAATATATGAGCCAACAATTGACTATTACAAAGTAAAACTGTCACAGGTTTGATTGATGTTCGGGGCAAGAGGTACTATACCAGTATTCTTAGCTAAATTTGGGAATTTCTTAGATTTGGACGTGTATCTTTCTAAAATTGCCATCGCTGCCATTAGAGGATCAATTTCAATTTTAAGAAATCATCTTTACAAAATTTCTATTTTATAGTATGTATACTATAATTACAATTTTAAATATTTTAATGTATTTACAAAAAAGTATTTAATCAATTTCGAAAATTAATTGTCTCTATCACTTTGTCCTTGAGGCAATTCTCTAATGAGGAAAGTTGTATATAATAAAAAATCTCCTCTTAAACGTACATTTTATATGTATGTTTGTATGTGTATATATATATATATATATATATATATATATATATATATATAATTTATATCATGGCATGTACAGTGAACAAGTAAAATAGTTTCTGTTGTTTTTATCGTCAGGAAGTGTTAAAATTTTTCGTTTGTAACGATTATATACAAGTAATGTAATTCCCTTTGCTTTTACCCATTACTATCATTATTCTTATTAATATCATTACCATGATAAGGCTAACTAATTATAATTAATTCGTTCGTGGTATATATATGGTTCGATTCCCGGTCGGGACAGGCTTCTGGGTGAGGGTTTTTCGGGGTTTTGCTTCACCTGTAAGACAATTGTCAGGAAGCTTAAGGCCCAACGGTCCCTGAAAATCATCTTGTCATCATCATCATCATCATCCTTCACCGGTGTGGAAAGCAACAGGAAGCTACCACACCTAAAATTCCCTAGTAAATCTGCAAATCATACCATGAAAATGCTATGATTGCAGTGAAAGACCTGTCCTTGGGCAGAATTACTATTGATGGAGATATATATAGTTATATACAGGGCTATTAGAAAGAAGGAATAGATTTTAAACATTTATTTCTTCCACACTACAAAGAATAGAAACACAATTCCAATGTTTCTAGCATGAGAAAAATTTGAAGTTCGGATCTCGCCGCATTGGCGATGTTGCTTGAAGTTGCGATCACGGTTGCATTGGCGCTGTTGGATTGGAAGAGGAGGAACAGAAGATCAACCGGTGGCCTCCCAGGTCACCAGATCTAACCCCGTGTGATTTTTATCTGTGGGGTTACGTAAAAGACCGTGTTTTTATCCCCACTATGCCTGACACTCTGAAAATCTGCGACACCGAATTGTTGAAGCTGTGAATTCGATAACTAGAGACAAGCCTGATTCACGTGTGGCAAGAAATAAGCCACCGTTTTGGTATTTGTCATGTAACACATGGTGCTCATATTGTATGCATAAAATAGTGAAATTTGAACTTTTATCTCTCCAGGAACGTTAAATTGTGTTTATATTTTTTGTAGTTTGGAAGAAATAAATGTTTGAAGTATGTTACTTCTTTTTGAAGAGCCTTGTAATTTATAATTTTGTAAAATAATTTGATTATAAAATAGCACATTAATAATTAATAACTTAACAGAAGGATGTATTATTTATTCATTCCAATAGTGTTATTTTAATTTGTGAAATTGGTATCACTTTATCTGACATCACTACTTTATTACTCGAGTGTAATCATATTCTAAAGGCTGTACACAGAATACTGCAACTTCTATAGAATTATGTATGTGGGGGAATTAATAAACATGCAATTATAAATTTACGATTTATCGTTATTTAATAAATATATTTAACTTAGTTTTTTGTATTATTCAGATAAGTTTGATTATTGGATTTTGTTATTGTCTATAAATGAATGCATATGAATAATCTAGTAGGGAAAGGCGGGAAATTTGTTTCCCAGGAGACAGAAATGTGATTCAAAATAAGAATTGTGTCGTAAGAGAAAGAATTTGCAGACGTGTGTTTGTGACATGTTTCATAACGGTACATCACTATTATATTTTCTTTGCGTTACTAATATGTCAAGAAAAATATCTTCTTTAAATCTGAACCATATCCGTCTAATATTAGTGCATATCATCTTCTATATAAAGTGACAGCTTCGTGTTCATTTCTTAGCATATTTGTGTTTATTCTTTATTATAAAATGTACATTTCAATCTGTTCCAAGAACATATGTAAGTTGTATTAAAATATGTCAGAAATAAGTAGTGACATATTTTATTTCATACCATGTCTCATTTCAGAGCTTTACAGTCCTATTAAAATGGTCAACAAAAAATACATTAAAATAATATTCATTGTTAATGTTCACAAAATGGACGCAGATTTTTATATATGAATAAAATATTAATTAAATAACTCACTGACAGTATCGAATTCGTAGGTTAATGGCCGCGAGGACATAAGCTCTACATACATCCTGAGCTAAAGTTTTCCAATCATCTTTTGTATAACCTACTTCCCTCAAATCATGGTTAATGTCATTCTCCCACCTCGTTCTTGGCCTACCTATTGGACGCTTTCCTTCTGATTTTCCTGAAAGATAATAAATTGTCCCTCTTTCAATCCATATTCGTGCCACATGCCCTGTCCATCGGTAGTCTACGAGACGTAAGTGTCCTCATTAAATTTGGATTCCCAAAAAGGTCATGCAAATGTTCACTCCATTCGCCTGTGTGTTCATCTTTCTTTGATCCAACAACTTTATTAACGACTTTAATTTCAAATTTCGGCTGATATAGTGATTACGTTCCTTGCCTCTAGTCCGGAAGGTCGCGGGTTCAAACCCGGCCGGGGTCGATGGATTTTTAAGATAGAAAAATCCAAGGAACAATTCCTTCGAGAGGATCTTCAAGACGTGGGCCTCGAATTTGAATGTTTTCGAGCACGTAAATATACCTCATGTCCCATTAAAAATACCTACGAGCAAAATTTAACCGACCTTTATTCATCCCAGTAATACTGGAGTCAATATACTAACCACATATCCCTTGCTGAATTTACAGGTTAATAAGCGTAAGTAAATTAGTTTAAGCACCCACATACCGCAGCGGGACGAATCAATCAAATCAACTGACTTTTCAAGAACTCACAGTCTTTTTTCCTCCCTTAAAGTAAGAGTCCAAGTTTCGCATTCATATAATATAACCGGTAGAATAATAGTTTCATGTATTTTCAGTTTAACGTGTTTTTAATAAGTTGTGACAAGAATCTCTGTAATGCATAATAGCACGCATTCCCAGAATTGAGCCTACGTTTAATTTATTTTATTTGTGCATCTCATTCCTATTTGTGATTATTGTTTCCAGGTATTTGAATCCATCAACTTCTTAAAATATCCCTCATTTGTCATTAACTGTCAATTTCCATTACCTAATGTATTTCTGTGTGTGACCATATATTTAGTTTTATTGATGTTTACTTGCTGCCCCAATTTTTAAGTGTTACTCAATAGTAGAGTCTGCAAGTTGGTCCTAAGTATCTCCTCGCTATCGCCTAATAATACTAGATATCAGCATAAACTAACAGATGTGAATAAAACATAACTGACCTAATTAGACACTTTGAGAATTGAAGAAACAAGATTTCAATAGTGATTAAAACGAATTAACTAACTCACTGGTACTACATAACACGAATATAAGCTCTCCATATATTCCAATCCTGGGTTAATATTTTCCAATGATTCCCTGGGCCTATAAAATTCACCTCTCTTAAATTAAAGTTAATGTTATTATCTCTCACATTTCTTGGCCCACCTACTGAGATCTTCCCTGTTTCTCATACAATAAGTTTCCATTCTCTTTCATTATTCGTGCCTTATGTTCATCATCATCATCATCATCAAGAACGAATCCGTTTTAGGCCATGTGACCTGTGACAGTAAACCTAACGAAGATGGTCTTGATATTTCCACCGATGGTTTGCTCTTCCTTGGTCCCTACGTCCAGTTGGAGTATATTGGAACGCCAATTTTGGAAGTCTATTTCTTTCCATTCTTCTCAGATGATTTTTCCATTCTTGTTGTGATTCTGAATCTTCATATAAACTTGGCACTCTAAGTTTTTCTCTGATAATAGTGTTCCTTTGGTGATCCAATCTATTAATTCCTAACAGTGATCGTAAGAAGCGCATTTGTCTTTCTCTAAGAAATTATATTGACAAAATATGATTTATAATAATAGAACAATTAAGTATCGTATGATACGAATGAGGAATGAAAGAGGGAAATGGAAACTTATACGAAAACCAGAGGGACTTGCCCTGTACGTAGGACAAGAATGAGTTGGGAGAATAACATCAACAATACATTTTAAAAACATCAGTATCTTTAACGTTCCTTTGTCCTCAACCGACTGCAACTTTTAAAACATGATATAGGCTATTCTGAATTCGGTTCCAAGGTCAGCAGAAGGTGTTGTTACCGGATTCCGTGAGACCTTCAACATTTTTTAAAAGTTTTAATCAAAGCTGAGTGAGGCGCATCTTGCAGTTATTAATTTTGTAATTTTCTATTGTTAGTAATCAACAACATTTTATCATGCTTTTTTTTAAATATTTTTTTTTCCTAATGCCATCAGGTTGTCTTTTACGACATTTCTGGCTTTCTCCCCCGGCATTGGCAGAATTGTAACCCATTTCTTTGGTTGGAAGACGGAGTAACGTTACCCCGATGGTATGATGGGTGATAGATAAATGATAACGAAGCGCCAGGAGAGTTCTTAACCTAAACTTAACCTAAATTCCAGACCATTGGAAACTACAGGAATAATTCCCTTTAAGGAAAAATTCCTATGGTTTGACCGGGAATCGAACCCGGGACCTCATGAACAGTAGTCAGGAACGCTGACCACTAGCCCATGAGGCCGATCATTTTTTAAATATAGATTACAAGCCTGTCGAGAAGCTAAGAGCCCACTACTGGACTATCTAACGTTATGACTACAGTAACCTATCTACATTACTTTCAAGCCTCAGAAAAGCAGTATAAGGGTAAATAATTAATCAAAACAACGGAAATGAAATTTGTCAGAAGACAGCAGTATACACTCTTTTAGATCGAAAAAAATGAAGAAACTTTAGAACAATTATAAGTAGAATCAATAGAAGAAAAACTCAACAGACAAATTAAACTGGCTATACCATGTAAAAAAAACAGATAATTCAAGGATCCCAAAAATGATGACGCTATATAAACCCAAAGGACCAGAAATACCTCTTAAAAGACTATTAGATGGGGTTGAAACAGATCTACAAAATTAAAAATTAAAATATAAAATTATAAAATAGTTACCTAAAAGGCCCGTCTCCTCAACTTAGAAATTAATGATTAACTGTAGCGCTTTCGGGACTAGTCCCATCATCAGCAGAAGTAACAGGATATGGGTTATCAGTTGACCCCTGACTGGTGGTTCCAGTGAAGATCAGGTACAGGGGATTAGTCGTATTGGGTATGAAACGGCAGTATTGAATCAGGGGTCAACTGATAAGAACCCATGTCCTGTTACTTCTGCTGCTGATGGAACTAGTCCCGAAAGCGCTACAGATAATCATTATTTTTTAATGATTAAAGGAGACGGACCTTTTAGCTAACTATTTTATAATTTCATATTATAATTGTTAATTTTGTGACTGATACCTCAAGGGAATTTTATTATGAATTTTATTAAGGTCTACAAAGGCCTAATTTGTGACGGATCATGATTTAAATTAATGTTCTTTTATTCATAGTGTAAATACCAAGAAGTTCAATGAGTTACCAATCAACTGCTGGTCTCACATCCACCTGAATGCAGAATTAAATTAATCTTGATTTGAGGAAGATGAATTATACAGGAAATAATTGAAAATATTAGCTCAGGAGAGATGCATGTCCATATGGTCATGATTATCCAGGTTCGATAATACCAGTTGAGTTACTTACGACATACTTCAGTATAAGGGTAGCAAAAATAAATTTCGTACGTTGCAAACATATACTTGCGGGAGTTCTGTGACAAAAATAGGCAATAATATTGTAAACCTAATTATAGTTGTAAAAACCCGTGCCCATGAATACAGGGTTTATATACATATAATACCGGAAAAAAAAAAATGAAACTACTATTGATCATATTTATTTTGTGAGCCGTGGTGCTACCCGCCATATGATTGAATCATGTACAGAACTGTCATCGATAGAAACGTTGTTCTTATACAACGTCGTATTTTACGGGATTTAAGAATGAATTCAATATAAGATGATATCAATATTTAGGAACTTCCTCCATTTTTGTTATTTACGTATATAAAAAATATATACGGGTCTACCTAATCAGACGTTTACCTACACTTTTTCCATGATATCGATATATATTATCCTTTATTTGCAATTTCATTATGAGCAGAATATTTATTTATTTATTTATTTAGCCTGGTGGGGTTAAGGCCTTGTGGTCTTCTCTTCCACTCAGCAGGACAAGCATATATTACATCAGAATTAACAATCATAATTAACTCTAATATATGCTCCATGCTGACTCACCTGTAAATTCTACTGTTATTTTCACCACATCCTTAATGGCTAATGTAGGATATTAAAAAAAATTACAAACTTTCAAAATATTTTTATTTTCTATACTTTCTAAATGTTTTTCTTTGCATAGCCGGCCATTTTGAAACTATTGAAATTCTAACGTATTTTGCATTGTTTATGTATAATAACATAACATGCTTCTTATTTAATAGCTATATTATAATTTTAATTATATAATTTAAGTTCCTCCCATATAACTTATATGGAGATGTACTAGGAAATAACATATTTTATTTAATTTATTTCGAGTGTTAGAGACAGAACTACAGTTTCCAATACTCTCAAGGTAAACACATTATTCGACCAATGAAAATGCAGTCATACATATGGTTTGTTTACATTACAACTGGAACATAGCTCGGAAGAGGTATAGAAAATATCCTGCAGTTGAAAATTGCAGCTGCTTTTTCATACATAGGATCTTTACTAGAAAGCCATTTCATCAGCAAAACATTTTATACTTCTCTTGTCGGACCTAGCGTCTAAGATAAGTTATTAACGTAAGATCATTGATTTTTAATTATTCTCTCTGTAACTGGGATTTTACTGGTCGACAGCTTGTTTTGCAGTTTACAGCACACTTTCTCGGCTCATCGAAAAAAAATGCAAATAATAAAGCATAAATTAAAATCAGTTTCTTTAAAGTTTCAAATCAAGGTTGTATCTTTATAAATGAGTAAAGTTTTGATTAACGGTTGTTAATGAAAGCAATAGAGTGAGACAGATGCGAGAAATTAACTCTGGTTGAAACCAAAGCCAGAGGTTAATTAAATATGTGGTTTTGCTAAATTCCAAGTTTACAATCAACTTTATATAAACGTTGAAACCAAAGCGAGAGACAAAGAGAAAGACATGGCTGAGAAACTTTCAAATATCCTTCGTTTGTTTTGTTGACGTAATAATTAACGATAATTTGTTGACAGTTTTATATTTATTTGTCCGCATTTTGATATTTTTTCTTCTCTTCCTTAGCTGAAGGTAGGTATCAAGGTAATGTTACATTAATTTACATCCCATTTTATCAGCAACCGTGTGTGATAATTAAATTAAATTTTTACTGTGTATAGGAAAAGTTTTATAAATTCATATAATTACTTTGAAGAAGATATTATACCGTACTCTCACTCCAGAGAAATTATATACTTTAAAAAAAATTACTATCTTCATAGTCTTTATTTCAAATCTTCATTCATGAGATACATGTCAGAGGTAGTATATTATTCCATTTCACATGTCAAATTCATTAATATTAATTAATATCAATATGCACTAGAACAGAAGAAGATATAAAAAGACGAATTCGTCTAGCTAATGGAGCATTTGAACAGTTATACCTCATATGGAAAACTATGAAAATCTCTTTGAAGACAAAACTTAGACTGTTCAACATCAACGCAAAAACTGACCTCTATGGTTGCGAAACATGGAAAGTTACGGAAGCAACAAATAAAAAGTTGCAGAGCTACCTAAACAGATGTCTCAGGCGTATATTATATATGAGATGGCCGAAATAATATAAAATAAAGAACTGAGGAGAAAAACCAACCAATCTCCAATATGTCACCAAATAAAACACAGAAAGTGGAATAGGATAGGCCACACATTGAGAAAACCAGACGGAGCCATCGAGAAGACAACTACATTGGAATCCGCAAGGAGTAAGAAAGAGGGGACGACCTAGGAAAACTTGGAAGCGATCAGTAGAGGAGGAAGCAAAGGAAAGAGGGAAAAACTGGAAACAAGTGAAACGGCTGGCTGGAAGCAGAGTACGCTGGAGGAACTTTACTGCTGCCCTATGTTTCATTTAGCAATAACAGTAAATTAATAATAAATAATAATAATAAATACGTACTAGGAAAAATCAAAGGAGCAAGTCCTCCGGGAGGGACTTTAAGACGTGGATGCCGAGTCTGAAGATTTTCAGGCTCGTAAGAAATCCTTAAGCCTGTACAAAGAGGCCTCTAAGCAAAATTTACCGATCTCAAACATCCCAGTAATTAAGGTACAATTTTTTATCACTCACCTCATATTGTTCTTTTTATTTGACTATAAACTAGTTTCCGAACATAGTTTCTGTTCCATCCTCAGTATCGTCACCACCGTTGTTATGTCGTCTTGAAGAGCTGTCCTCCTCTCCTTCCATTGGCTGACTGAAAAACCTCGAAACCAGGTCATTCTCACCGGGAATTTAAAAGTTCATCAATTTCTTCTTTTCGGTCTTTTGAATGTAGATCTTTTCCCAAACAGTAAGTTCTTTTGGTTTTTTCTATTTGTTTTAATAATTTAGCTTCTTTCTCGATAAGATGTTTTTCAGACCATGCATGGACAGCCACTGCAGATTTTTCTACTTCCCCTTTCTTGACATTCCTGAGATGTTCTTTCACTCTAGTTTTCAAATTACTCTTAGTTTTTCCTATGTAGAATTTCTCACATTCTTCACATTTAATTCGATAAATCCCTGATTTGTTTTCTTCTTTAATTTTCTCATTCTTATTAGGTCTAATCAGTCTACTGATGCTGTAGTCATTTTTGGGTGCTAACCTTATGTTGAAATCTTTAAAAAAATTGCAACTTGTGGTGTTTTAATGGATGATATGTGAATTTTCTAAATTTTACATTATCTTCTTTTACTTTTAGAAGAGTGCTTTGATTAATAAGTTTTTGTCTTTTGAACTTGTTTACTTTCTTGAGTATCATTTTTATTGCAAAACCATTTTTCGTGGCTACGTTGATTATGTGTTCTTTTTCTTTTTCATAATTTTCTTTGTTCATTGATATGTTCACTAATCTATGTGTCAAACTATTAAAAACTGCTTCTTTGTGAGCTATGTGATTGAAACCTGAAGCTTTAATGTAGTTATCTATATGTCTCTTCTTTCTGTAAATTCCAAATTCTATCTTATTTTCTTCATTCCTTTTTAAGTTGAGATCTAACAATGGTATTTCTCCATTGATTTCCTTTTCCATAGTGAACTATATAGTTTGACTTTGAATGTTCAATAATTTTAATGCATCGTCTATCTGTTTATGATTAACTATTGCAATTATGTCATCCACATATCTGCACCAGAACTTGAAAATTAAACAATGTCCATTAATTATCTTGTGTTCAAAATTTTCCATAAATAGATTTACTAAGAATGGAGATAAAGGGTTTCCCATCGAAAGTCCTGAATTTTGTTTATAAAATCTTCCATTGTAGTTGAAAAACATATTATCGATACGTAATTTAGTTAAAGTTTTATATTCGACTATCTTTCCTTTTTCAATTTTATTATTGTTCAGCCAAATCTCTAAAATATCCATAGTTTGGTCTTTCGGAATGCTTGGAAATAAGGAAACAACATCAAAAGAAACCAATCTGTCTGAAGATCGTAGTTGTATGTTTTCTAGTTTATCTACCAATTCATAAGAGTTTTCTATTGCAAAGTTTTCAAATCCATTCATTTTATTAAATTCCTTACATAACCATTTACATAAATGATATGTAGGTGACCCTATGTTGTTAATTATCGGTCTCATTTTCTTCCCTTCTTTGTGCACTTTCGTGAGTCCGTGGATGTTGGGAATTTTTGGATTTGAAACCTTAAGATGAAACTTGTCTTTCTTAGTTAAAATGTGATTGATATGCTTGAGAGTGTTGTCTACTTCTTTAATGGTTTTGTTAAGGGGGTCTGATTGAATTTATGTATATTCTTCAGAGTCCAAAAGTTTTTCCATTCGTTGTTGTATTCTTCTTTGTCTAAAATAACCAATTGGTTGCCTTTGTCAGCTTTAGTAATTATTACATCCTAGTAATACCTCAGTTGCCTGCTAGATGTCTCATTGGGTCGGTGTGTTAACCGCATGCCACGCATGACATATTTGGGCAAATAAGATAACTAAAAGTGAACTTGGTCTGTAAACTCCTGGCAAAGGAGAGGCTATGGCTTAACAATGGGCTACGCTATTACCCACAATACGTACTAAACACATCCAACAACAATACAAAAAATTATTATTTCCAAAATACCGCTGTGGTGGTCTCGAGGTAGCGTGCTGCCTTTTCATGCAGCGGGCCCGGGTTCGATCCCGGGTTCGATCCCGGTCGGGACAGTTTTTCTGGGTGAGGTTATCGGGATTTTTCCTCACCTGTAAGACAAATGTCAGGAAAACTTTAAGGCCCAAACGGTCCCCGAAATCATATGGCCATCATCATCATCATCATCATCATCATCATCATCATCATCATCATCATCATCCTTCGCCAGTGTGGAAAGAAACGGGAAGCTACCACACCTACAATTCCCTAGTAAATCTGCAAAGCATAGCATGAAAATGCTATGATTGCAGTGTAAGACCTGCCCTTGGGCAGAATTACTATGGATGGAAAATATACTCAGAATGAACTGAATCCAATTTATTGGAACTATTTCATGATAAAATACGAACAAAAATAATACATTCATAATATATCCTAATAAAATATTACTCTTAATGCCAGAGGCAAGATTACCCAGAAAAGCTTTGGAATGTATTCCATCTGGAAAAGGAAAGAGAGGTCGGCCTGTATTTAAATGGATGGATGAAGAAGAGATATGAGGGAGATATGTCTGGAAGAATTGAAATGGGAAGATAGAGAAGAATGGGGAAAGAAGATAAAAATTAAAAAAGCTTTGGGCACAGGAAGATGTTTTATTACTTTGTAAATAAAAATAAATTGTTAATCATTGCATAAACTCACTGCAGGTTTGGTCAGCTCTTTTCAATATCACTTGGATATTCAATCCATATTGTCAACTGAATAAATTAAATGAAAAATAACTTAAAATATTTTTTCTGCTAAATTTTAGAACATGTGACATTACTTTTTAAATTACTTCATAAATTCCCCTCAAATTTATTTCTTAGGGTTCCGTTTATCAAATTATTTCCTACCATTTACACTGATTTTTACATGCTATCTAACAATTATTTGAATATTTTTTTACGATATTGAACTACATGAAGATGTGGCAGCCATATTGATTTAACAAATATTTTGTGTTCAAGTGCAGCCAACATAGAGTCTGCATTAATTAATTTACACTAAATAAAATCAGCGTGCATTCTTTCACAGGTTAGAGTACTTAAATTGCGTTAGGTTAGCTTTTAGGTTGGTCTTTCATAGGTTAGAGTACGTAAATTGCGTTAGGTTAGCTTTTAGGTTGGTGTTTCACAGGTTAGAGTACTTAAATTGCAATGCTAGTTCAAATTTCGTGTATATGTTGGCTGCATCTCGTGATTCCATAGTGTAAACGTCTTCGCGTCTGTTGGCGCATGCGCATGGTGCATGGTTGGCACTTATAACAAAAATTCTTATCGCATGTTGTGTAGTATTTCCTTTTTACCATTTTATATTAATGGCATAAGCTATATCGAGTTTCGTTGCGAAAAATAAAAAATGCCATCACTAAATACATTTCTTCAAGTTCGTTTCAGGATGACTCCCTAATGCTCCTAACGGCTCGATTTTGGTATTCAACAAACTCGACACTTTTTTTTAAAATTAATAACTATATACTAACATGATGATCTTGAAGAAGATTTTCGGGCTGTAGGTCGTGGTCGTGAGGCTTGTAGTTCACCGACGTTTCGCCAGAGACTGCGTCTGGCATCCTCAAGGCTTGTCTTGAGACTGGCAATTCTGTCCACTGTCTGTCCTATTTATATGTTCACCGCGATGTGTTCGTAAGTTATATCTGCCTTCTGATTGGTCAGCGATAGGGATTTCCATTGCTCCAATGAGATTGCTGTTTGATGGTCTAGTCGACTGTACTTGTAGGGGTTTGCATTCTGCGTTTATTAGAACCGGTATCCATATTTTGTTGACTTTTAATGATTATGAGGATGCCAGACGCAGTCTCTGGGAACTACAAGCCTCAAGACCACGGCCTACAGCCCGAAAATCTTCTTCAAGATCATCATAGCAACTCCGGCCGTGAAAGTCTACGTCAATACAAATATACTGACAGTTTGTTTGGTTGCGAAAATCTAAAACGAATACACACACACACAAACAAACACATACATATACACACACATAACAAACACACAATGTCAGGGCCTCTCCCGAGACAACACGACATTAAGGCGAAACACACAATTCAAACTCACATTCATACTAAACATGGCGAATATGGTGATTATGATGGCCAGATGATGTTCGGGGACAGTTTGGGCCATACATTTTCCTGACATTTGTCTTACAGGTTAGGAAAACCCTGATAATACCTCAGCCAAGAAACTTGTCTCGACCTGGAAACGAGACCACAGCAGTGGACTTAATTTTATGCACATTATAAAACATATATTAGTTCTTAGGAACATTTTTGGAACAAAAAGAGACGAACACACAGGTGAAAGGAGAAAACTATATAAACCGTGAGCTACAGGGTCTTTATACGAAGCTAGATATAATAAGAATACTCAAGTCTCGTAGACTGCGATGGACAGGGCATGTGACACAAATGGGGAATGAAAGAGGTGTATGGAAGCTTCTTGCAGGAACACCAGAAGGAAAACGTCCAATTGGTAGACCAACAATGAGGTGGGATAATAACATTACTTCTGCGGATGACCAAGTGATGGTTGAAGGATACAAAGATGCGGATTATGTATGCAGGAAACTACAAAAAGAGTACAACTATAAGTAGATAAAGATAACTGTGTTGTCTCTTACGTATTTGCAATCCCATTCCTCCATACGTCTTGGTTCAATCTCCTAGGTAGGTGATAAGCGACATTTGTTTGCATAAAATGGCTGCGATAAATGTGTTCCTTGTTTAACTTGACAGGTGTCGCAGATATATATTTCCTTTTTACACAAGCGAGAGCATGGTATGATTGGAAAACATGTCAGGATAGGGATTTATGGAGAGCTTATGTCCGCGCAGCCATGAATCTACGGGTTCGATAGAGCCAGTGAGTTAGTTAGATCGTTACAAAACAAATATTTTTACAAATTATTTTCGAAAATACTCAATTTATCCGTTAAATCTTACTTTAAATCCTCGTAACATAAATAACTATACTGGTAGAATAGCTGGAAACTTAAAACGGGGAGAGCGAAGGTATGTATATATATATTTATTTATTTTAGTTAAATGTAATATTTGTTGGTACCTCGGGTTGTATCGATGTTTAATAACGAAATGCAAATACAATTAGACGAGAACAATGCTGGTATATTTGTAGTAGAGCGCTTCAAACTTCCGATGAGCCCCTTAAGATGGCTTGAGATTGCGGTTTGAGGCCAGTAATGTTAACTGTAGTTAACTCGTTAAGGGGAAGTGGGAGCAAGTTACAGACTAGTTTTCCTTGTTAAGTTTCAATTCCACGATTTACTCTCTCGATTGTGTATTTGCCTGCTTGTGGTTTGCGCTGACGTGCTGTAAGGTCACGAGGGAACACGTGTAGGCTATATAACAAAATAGATTCATAAACAAACATTGATTACTGGCTCATGATAAATCAACAATATCAAAATCAATATTAATACAGATTGCATCAAAATTCAAAGCGAAAACAAAAACGACTTATTACAGGATAACATAAGATCTCGCGGAAACCGTTGTAAACTAGGCGATTTACAATCGGACTTCGCTGTTCTGCAGGACACATTTTTCTTCCCTAAATTAAATCGTGTTTTAAGTACAGAAATGGATGTTTTAAGATGATCAGCTGGCAAATCTAGAATAGATAAAATACGAAATAAATAAATAAGGGAAATTATGGGTGTGCAAGAGGAGCCGGACATCATAGTCATTATAGAAATGAAAAGATTACAGTGGTATGGCCATGTTAAAAGAATGCCAGAGGAAAGATTGCCTAAAATTGTTATGGAATGGATCCCAATAGAAATGAGGGAGAGAGGAAGACCGAAGAAAACTTGGATAGAAGGGGTACAAGCGGCTATGAATATCAGAGGATTGGAGGAAGATCAATGGATGGACAGGAAGGAATGGCGTTTGGTTTTCGGAAGACGGCGGCAGCTGCCATGATACTGGATGATGATGATGATGAATTAAATCGTATGTACCTTATTACGCTGTGAGAGATAAAACATGGCGGCCGTTTGAGCGATTTTTAAATTGCGGGTTTAAGGTAGATCCCAATTTAAATATTTTAGAACATCTTTCTCGTTTCAATTTAAATAGCATGTAAGTTGTTAGTGTCAGCTTATTATGTAGTGTTATTAGGTGATAGCGAGGAAGTACTATGGGCCAACTCACAAACTCTATTGAGCATCACTAAGAAATTGGGACTGGAAGTAAACGTCAATGAAAATAAATATATTTTCACACATAGAAACACATTATATAGGCCTAATGGAAATGGACTGTTAATGACAAATGAGGGAAATTTTGAAAAATTGGCTGAATTAAAATACCTAGAAACAGTAATTACAAATAGGAACCAGTTGCTCAAAGAAATTAAAATTAGGCTCAATTCTGGAAATTGCTTACTATTATGCATGACAGGGATTCTTATAGCCCCAATTTCTCTTAAAAAACAAACTGAATATATATATATATATATATATATATATATATATATATATATATATATAAAGTCCACCGCAGTGGACTTGCTGCCTTGTCACGCAGCGGGCCCGGGTTCGATTCCCGGTCGGGAAAGGCTCCTGGGTGAGTTTTTTTTCGGGTTTTTTCCTCACTTGTATGCAAAATGTCAGGATGCTTAGGGCCCAACCGTCCCCGAAAATCATCCGGCCATTATCCTTATCATTATCATCATCCCTCACCGGTGTGGAAAGCAACGGGAAGGTACCCACCAATAGTTCCCTAGTAAAGCTGCAAAGCATAGCATGAAAATGCTATGATTGCAGTGAAAGACCTGCCCTCGGGCAGAATTACTATGGATGGATATATAAATAAATGCGTTATTCTCCCAGTTTTATTACATGGTTGCGAAACATGGATGTTTACTTTAATATTTGAGAATAAAGTTCATAGGGAAATTTTTGGATCAAAGAGAAATGGACAGGCGAATGGAGAAGACTTACATAACAGTGAGTTACATAATCTTTATAGGAAACCAGATATAATAAGAACAGTTAAGTCTCATAGATTGAGATGTGCAGGACATATGGCACGAATAGGGAATGAAAGAGGGACATAGAAGCTACTTATAGGAAAACCAAAGGAAAACGCCCAGTTGGTAAACCAAGAATAGGTGGGAGAATAGCATTAACCATAGTCTGAGGGAAGTAGATTATACAGTGGATGATTGGAAAACATTAGCTCAAAGTATGGATTATGAAGAGGTTATGTCCGCGCGGCCATGAACCTACAGGTTAGATAGAACCTGTGAGTTAGTTATCATGCACCGAGTTTGGTTGCGAAAAATGAAACTCTTAACATTGGGGGTTAACCTAAAGTGAAAATGTGTTTTGTGTTGAAATAGCTGGTATATTTTTATTTAATTATAAATTGGTGAGTATAACATAAGGCCATCCTGAAAATAATAAAAATGGAAGATTGCAAGAAACATTTTGAAAAATTGCTAGATGAAGATAGAAATGAGTAGGCTATATACATAAAAAAACATGGGGACATATACACATGGGACTGGAGGTATGTTATGATCAAGTAAAAATTGTAATGAATGAAGAGAAAACTCGAGGCCAGGACGAGGAGAAATTAATTTGAATCTTAAAAAATACGGAGGTCCGAAAGTAACCAAGTTAAAGAATAAATTAATAAACGATATTTTTAAAGGAGAAAAACCCAATGCAAATGAAACCGAAAGACTTAACACCAATAGGCCTATATAATTAGGGGGAAAGAATAAAATGTGATAATTGCAGAAGAATTTGAGTAAAAATATCCTTTATGAAGCTATTAAGGAGATTAGTGAAAAGGTATTTGGAAATTGAATTCAGAAGATAGATCAACAACATAGTTTTACAGCTGGCAGATCTTGCGTTGATCAGATTTCTTTTTTCTTTTAATCAATGCCATCAGGTTGCCTTTATGACATTTCTGTAAAATTAAAAATATACAAGTTGAACTAGTTTTCATTAGGCATATGGCTGTATCCACAGAAAACTATCGTGGAAAGCAATGTAATCAGCTGGCATAAGCAAGCCTCTCGCTTGTGTAAAATGGAAATATATATCTGCAACACCTGTAAAGTTAAACAAGGAACACATTTATCGCAGCCATTTTATGCAAACAAATGTCGCTTATCACCTACCTAGGAGATTGAACCAAGACGTATGGAGGAATGGGATTGCAAATACGTAAGAGACAACACAGTTATCTTTATCTACTTATTGCGGATGACCAAGTGATGGTTGCAGGATACAAAGATGCGGATTATGTATGCAGGAAACTACAAAAAGAGTACAACTAGCGGTAATTAAGAAATACATTTAAATGAAGCATTTTATTTTACATTTTTTTTGCATTGGCGGAATTGTAATCCTTTTTTTTAGGTTGGAGCAGCTGGAAGGCTAAGTTAACTGGCTCTGATGATATGATAATGAAGAGCCAGGAGAGTAATTAATCTAAATTCGAAATCAAGGACAACTACAGGAATAACTTCCATGAAGCAGAATATATATATACGTGTGGAAAATGGTGGAATTGAAATGGAATGACTAAAATTGAATTATACTTGGACCATGTCATAAATGAATGGCAAGAACAAATTAATATAGATAGTATTGACAACTCTGCTTTTGCAGACGATCAAGTAGGAATAATGACAGCATCAGAAAATGCTTTACAACAATTCCTTTATACTTTAAATAATATCTCTCTAAAATACAATTTAAGAATATCTACATCTAAAACAAAAATATTAGCTCTGAAAGGAAAATATGCAATAAGAACAAAAATAATGATAAACAATGTAATTATAGACCAAGTTCAGAATTTTAATTATTAGGGATGTCATTTAGGCAATGACAGAAATTTAGATAAACACATTAAAATACAACGATTCAATTATCTATGTGGCACAATTTAACGAACTTTATTGAATATAACTAGAAAAGCTACTATTTTGAAGTTTTACAAAATATTTGCAGTTCCATCTCTAATCTATAGATGTGAAACCTGGACATTAACAAAGGCAGATAGTAAACAAATAGAGGCTGCTGAAATGAAGATGTTGAGAACAATATCAGGATACCAAAAGATCGATAAAAAGAAAAACGAAGATATAATAACAGAACTTAATATATTTAATCTCTGTGAAAGAATAAAATATTATCAAAATGTTTATCTTCAGCACGTATTACGAATGAATGAACAGCGCATACCAAGAAGAATGTATAATTATAAACCAAAAGGGAGAAGAATGTTGGGAAGACCATTGAAGAGATGGAAGGACTAATTCGACCTATAATGAGATCGGAACAGGCCATTGGGCTTAATCCTTGTTGTTGTTGTTGATGATGATGATGACTAAAATTGAAAAAAAATGGAAACTTTAAATATTTAAGTTCAGTATTACCGAAAGATGGATCATGAAAACTAGAAATAGATAGACGCAGATGCCAAAGAAGAACTATTGGAATGTTAAATTCATTACTTCGGAGTAGTAATATTTTGACTAAAATAAGGAAAATAATTTATAAAACAATCGTGGAGAATGTGATGCTTCATGGGCGGAAAAGCGGATAATAAATAGACAACATGAAGTAAAACTGAGAGCCACAGAATTGGACTTCTTTAGAATATCGGGTCAGAAGTCAAGGAAAGAAAAATCCATCAATCCATCCATCCATCCATAGTAATTCTGCCCGTGGGCAGGTCTTTCACTGCAATCATAGCATTTTCATGCTATGCTTTGTAGTTTTACTAGGGAATTATAGGTGTGGTGACTTCCCGTTGCTTTCCACACCGGTGAAGGATGATGATAATGATAATGCTAAGGATGATGATGATGAAGGCCGCATGATTTTCGGGGACCGTTGGGCCCTAAGCTTCCTGACATTTGTCTTACAGATGAGGAAAAACCCCGAAAAAACTCACCCAGGAACCTGTCCCTACCGGAATTCGAACCCGGGCCTGCTGCATGACAAGGTGGACCGAAAGAAAAATATTATACGAATAAGGTAATTAATGAATATAAATATACGTATGCCTAGTAGAAGTTACACAGTAGAAAACATTACAGTTGGCCCGCTTAGTTACTTGAAGTTTTTCATATCATTATAATTTTTTTGTCCAATGCCACTACTTAGTCTTTTATGACATTTACGACTTACTTCCCTGGCACTGGTGGATTTGTAATCCATTTCTTTAGTTGGAGCTATATTTTTAGTTGGAGCTTTAGTTGGAGTTATATTACCCCGATTATATGATGGGTGATAAAAGATAGTGAAGAGCCAGGAGAGTCCTTAACCTACATTTAAACCTCAATTCAGACAATGGATAGCCATAGGAATAATTCCATTTAAGGAAAAATGGCGCCGTGGAAGCTAGCACCATATTTAATTAAGAACTGAAAAACCATTTAAATGCAACAAATAAATACAAAATTATATATTAAAACTATTTAGCCCCCGAATTTAATTACCTTTAACTCATTTTACTCGTAAATATGGATAAAAAGTTGGACTATTTCCTGTCATGACCACTATGGTTATACCAGTTGTTCTATGAACCAGCGATAACCACAGTGATAACCACATTAATAACCTGCGATAACTAGACTAATAGCCAGCGACAAACCACACTAATAACACTGAGCAGCAAAAAAGAAACTTTTGTTTTTGTCTCAGAAAGAAACATATGTGATTCTGATAGTATTTTTTCTCCTGAATTCAAATATGATATCGATTTTTCTCCATCACGCAAGTTTCTGAGAGACAGGAATTTATAATTTTAAACACTTTAATATTTTCTACATTCGTAACTACACAATATTCGAACATTCGGTCTCATCTAGAAAGTAAGAAATGACGATTTTCTGTTATATTTCGTCTGTGGAGCATTCCTCTTGATGGTCCAACAATATTAGGATTCCATTTGCCTTGATATCTCTTTTCCATAGGTGAAATCATTTGAGTTAGCTCATTTGGTTTTATTTTACAATGGACAAATGGACGAAAAACGTTTATAAAAATAATTATTTAAATCCATTAATTGAAATTGAAATAAAAAAAACTGTGGGTGACGGAGAAATTCCGAATACATATTTGAAAACACGATAAAAAAACTGCAATAAGTATAATTATTGGTACTCACGAGATAAAAATCATGTTGACTAGCGTAACCAGCGATAAACTCACGGCTCTGTCGATAACACAGCATCTCCGTCGATAATAACTGATTTATGTCCGAATTTAACCGCGTAAAACACAAACAAATTTACATATTTAACCGCGTAAGGACGTTTCATGGGATCCACTTAGGTTAGAGTAATTAAATTAGGCTAGGTTATCTTTTAGGTTCGTTACATTTTAAATGCGTTTAAATACGTAACAAAAATTACCTCTTCTATGGAAGGAAATTCAATATGGCCGACGGTTACAACGTAAAATATATTTCCATTCGTAAATTTCACATTACATTAACATATTTTCACGATGGTAATTTTCCGGGGATAAATGTTACAAATATCACCTAGTAATGGGATAAATTGCATTAAAAATGTCTTAAGTTGCGTAAGTAAACACTTGGTTATGTTCAATCCCACTTTCCTATGGTGTGACCGGAATCGAATCCGGGACCTCATGAAGTCTAGTCAGAAATGCTGACCACTAGCCCATGAAGCTAGTCACTATTGCTATTTAAAACAACAGAAAATGTTATAGGTTTAATTTTCCAGAAGAATATAATGTTATTTATGGCTTAAGCAGGGATGAAGGTGTTCTTATGAAGCAGATATCTTAAATTTGAACGCATGTGAATGTTGGATACAGTGTAAATGCAGCCTCGCGCTGTTGCTAATGGAATTGTGTGGCAATGTCAGCAAGCGGCATCAAGTGCGCTATGATTGGATTATGTCCGATCTATTATCCGCCAGACTGAATTTAGTATTGAATTGGGTTCGGATTGTGCCCATATTTCTCATGATGGAATAATACCGAAACCCCTGAAGGTTGACAATGCCTGTAATATCAGAGAATGGAATAAAAAAAAACTCTTTTCAATACCAGACTTCACTTACATGCCCGTATTCTTATTTCCATTCACTTATTTTTCTATTTTGTAAGTCAATATGGCTTCAGTTTAAAACTACATTTTTAATATAATATTTAACATCACGTAATCATGATCATTTTCAAGAATTAAATGTATTTATCTATTTTCATTGCGAAAATGCATCATTGGTTGGCAAGTTTTCATTGCAAGAGTGGATTGTTATAATCTAAATGAAAAAGTCTTTATATGCAATTTTATAAAAAAAATCTTCAACTCATATCCAACTCAGGGTCGAATCGAGGAACGAGATGAGATGAAGCCCCTATATTTATAGAGGTCTGTGAATGACAAGTGTGCCGGTCGACCAATCCTGACGCACTGTCACAAGGGCGGATGAATAAAGTGAAACGAAATGGATGAGATGAGTATGGAGAAATGGTGGAATGGAATTTGTGGCAGGGGAAATGGGAGAAACCCCGAGAAAAATCTGCCCAAGCTCTGTTTCGTCCACCACGAAACCCACATAGAGTGACCGAGACTCGATCACGTGACCCCAGCGATGAAAGGTGAGCGTCTAACCACTTGTGCCACAGAGCCCCCAATAATAATAATAATAATAATAATAATAATAATAATAATAATAATAATAATAATAATAATGATAATAATGATAATGATAATGATAATGATAATGATAATAATGATAATGATAATAATGATAATCATAATAGTAATAATAGTAGTAATAATAATAATAGTAGTAATAATAATAATAATAGTAGTAATAATAATAATAATAATAGTAATAATAATAATAATAGTAGTAATAATAATAGTAATAATAATAATAATAGTAATAATATAATAATAGTAATAATATAATAATAATAATAATAATAGTAATATAATAATATTATAATAATAGAATAATATTATAATAATAGTAGTAATATAATAATAATAATAATAATAATAATAATAATAATAATAATAATAATAATAATAATAATGCAAAACGTGATCCTGTACAGGCCATAAGAGACGCTTAGGTAGGTAAGAAGTGTGACGGTTGCGCACATTTAGAGGCAATCAGCACGATATGTAAACCGGGTTGTCACTCCTGCATGAGGACGAGCTTCACCCCCAGAACAAATGTCGGTAGTCATTTCAATTAGAGACTGGGTCGAACCCACAGCCACGATGTCTCCACAAAGTTTAGGTCAGTTTAAAAATGCTGACCCCCCATTGGGAATCGAACTCGCGAACTTCTGGCTTGTATAGTAATGCCTTAACCAACTACAATACGAATAATAATAAATAATAATAATAATAATAATAATAATAATAATAATAATAATAATAATTTACCTTATGAGGTTAAGATATAACTAGTGACTCACCGCAACAATGGACAATATCTTCCGTACGCCGGACCACGAAAATATTCCTTAGGAGAAAGAGCATGGCGAGACAAAAATCACAGAAATCTGATTTATGAGTAAGCCATATGGCCGAACATAAATAGCTGTATGAAACATTACTATAATGGTAATTAAGATGCTGGATTGAAAATTAAAGAATTCTCATATTAATTACTATTATTATAACCTTGAAGCGTAATCTATATTCTATTCTACAGTAATTCTGCCCGAAGGCAGGTCTTTCACTGCAATCATAGAATTTTCATGATATGCTTTCCATCTTTACTAAGGAATTATACATGTGATAGCTTCCCGTTGCTTTCCACATCGGTGAGGGATGAAGATGATAACGATAAGGACGATGAAAATTATGGCCCGATGATTTTCGGTCACCGCTGGGCCCTAAGCTTCCTGACATTTGTCTAACAGATGAGGAAAACCTCAGAAAAAAAGTCACTCAGGAACCTATACCGACTGGGAATCAAATCCGGGCCCGCTGCGTGACACGGCAGCATGCTACCTCGAGACTACAGCGGTATATAATATATAAAACGAATGTATATGTGTCTGTCCTTTATATACTTCTAAATCGTTCAACCGATCTTCGTGAAAATTTGAACATACGTGGGTTCAGATGTGGCGAGTGTTTTGCAGTTATGTATTGTATTCTAAAATCATTAGGTGTAGGAGTTTACCTGAAACGAAAATTTAAAAATCGTTCTAACGATCGCAATTTTCGATGTTTTACAACAAAACTCGGAATATCCTATTAAAATAAACCCAGGCATATATTATCAAAAAACGAGAGAAATTCGACAATTAGAAGTGGAGGTTTATTTGAAATCCGAAATTTTAAAAAATGCCTATGCGACTGGACCGATTTTGATGAAAAATGGCTTGGATTCACAATTGGGATCACCTAAAACCATTAGGTGTAGGAGTTGACATAAAGTGAAAATTTAAAAATTGCTCTATGGTCACAATTTTCTCTGGTTCACGATGAAACTCAGTATATCCTATTAAAATAAACCGAGGTAGATATTATCCAAAAATGAGCGAAATCAGATAATTAGAAGTTGAAGTTTACTTGAAATCTGAAATTAATAACTGCCTTAACGATGGATCGATTTTTATGAATTTTATGTGTGTCTGAGTGGGTGCCTGGATGGTTTAGATTCACAATAGGAACCGGTGGGTGTCGCGCTCAGGTTATAGGTATTTTATTGGTCACATGTGTAGTCATCTGCATAACCGACATATTCCGCACGACATCAAAGTGACGTCATAATGTACACTTCTTGAGCCACAACAGATGGCAGTGAAATGTTTTATTGCGAACAAATTAATTAATAAATGATATGATAAAAAATAAACATATTTCTTTCGCCCGGCCTGACACGAGAATTGAACGTTCGGGCAAAACAACGCCTGCCGGGCACGCTAGTATACTAATAAACACAGTATAGAGCTGATAATGAAAGTATAAAATATACAGGACGTTCTAAATTCCCATTACAGACTTTGAGGACGTGTAGTGTGGTACAAGACGGTTATGTTTAGCATAGGGGCTCGTGTCTGGACACGCACAGTTTTCCCGTTACACGCAAAACAACACAATACACGTTATATATATAATTGTAGGCTTTCACGGCCGGCGTCTTGATCCATATTTGGTTCGTCTTCCGAGCTTGTAGGCCGTGGTCTGGTTGTCTTCTTACTCGACGTTCGTCTACTGCTGCGGTAGACCTCATCAGGAGATACTGCGTGCTCTCTGTGAACTCCTCAACAGTCGGCTGCAGACTGGCTGGTGGTTGGAAACAATACACGTTGCTTGTCGTCTGGGTCCACAAGAGGGCCTGATCTGATCACCACACACGTCAATACAGATACGGCACCTTCGTACATTGTTCAGATACACACGATCACCAATCATTGATCTTGCAACATCCGCAGCAGCCATAACCTGCGGCAGTAGTCTTCCTCCATAAGGGGCTCGTAAAAAAATCAATTTCAATTGACCCCGCAATAGTAGTCTAGAAGGGTAAAATTGGGAGAACACAGGGTCTTCAGCGCCGAAAATTAAGAGTTAAATGTGTGTTGTGGTATTTTGCGTGCGTGCAGCGGGAAAACTATAGGTTTCCGGACATGAGTTTCTATGCTAAACGTAACCGCCTTGGTCCCCACTTCACGTCCTCTAAGTCTGTAATAGGAATTTAGTTACACCCTGTATATTGCTAGAGGAACTCACTGACAAGTTTTCAGGAACGATAAAGCTCGTTTCACTTTATACGGAACAACAGGAATCACGTACCACCAGGAATTAACGTAAGTAATGCCACGAGTGATTTCCGAATTTATCTAAAGGATTTGGACATCAAGAGTGGCATTTGTTAGGTTTATTCAACGAATAAAATTAAGCTGTTTATTCAAAATTTATTATTCAATTATAGTTACCGGTATTTAAAAATATTTATATATTTAATCAGTTGAGTTGGTGTTTACTTGATGAAAATCCATATTTATTAATTAAATAAAAATAAATGAAAATCAAATAAAACTAAGTTTTATTTTTAATTAATTAATGATTTATATATTTAATGTAAACGGCGATGTTTGAAAACTGTGTGGTTACGTTTCATTTGTTTATTCACTGCAACTTGGTCATATTATTTATTACCACAATATTGTAAGGATCACAATATTGTAAGAATATACCCTGGCGGAGAAAAAATGAAATACACCAAACTGTATATTATAACCAACATTATAGATTATTAATTATTTTTTTAGGAAATAACTCAATAAAATCATTACTTAAAAACACAATTATTGAACACGTAATTATCAAATGTATAGTTCGAAGGAATCTGTTCATTATTTGCTATAACAACGCATTTGTTGGAAAGTCAGTCACTGAAAAATAATGCTCTGACCTATTGAGAACATTAAAAAGTAGGAGCTTTCTTTATCACAAAAGCAGGAGATGGTAAAGAGAAATCGATAAAGAGCGAGGTGAAACACGACTGTCATTGGTTGTAAAACAAAATTCATTGAACCGTGATTGGTTACCGAGTCTCATTTGAGTTATGAGTTAAATAGTCTAGAAAAATATAACTTACTTTTTGCATAATGTGAACCAGTAGCAAAATTCACGCAACGTTTTAAAATTATTTTCTGAATATTCGTAAAGGAAGTTCACCCTATTTTATTTTGTTTATAACTTTCTCTAAATGATTATGTCACTTGGCAGACTATCGATAGTTTCAACTTAAGAGCGAACAAGTTTATTCGGTCATTTTCCTCGAACTACAGTCTTAAACTTTTTTTAACAAAATACCTTACATTAGCTCTGAACATCCAAGTTTTGTGAAGTTAGAAAATGTGTAACATATGGATTCAAACTCTGACATTTTATGACCATGTGGTCTGGATTATGCAAGAAGTCTGCTGTATTCTCTTTTGTTTTACTATTTTTTTGTATGAGATGAAGCGAGGGATGGGGGTTAAATCACGAGGGTATTGACCACGGAAGAAGGTAGCAATAGGAAGATGGGGAAACGGATTCCGATATTTCTCAACCCACTTCCATTCTTCAGTGTCGTACTGGTAAACATGTCATATGCTACCTAACTTTGCCAATTTATTACCTCTTATTGTCATTTATTTTGGTTAGAAGTTTTGATTTTACGAGGTTCTTTAATGCCTATCATTACTATTGCGATAACCAAATTTATTATAGATAGACGAATATATTGGAAAGGTCATATAGAAAGAATGGAAGAAAACCGACTTGCAAAAAGAGCTAAAGAAGATAGACCATTGGACGGGAGAAGAACAAGAGGAAGACTAGCCAAGAGATGGATAGACAGTGCATGAACATCCAATACGTCTTCCTCCGAGGAGTGATTTTGGAAATAAACAGTATGAAAATCCTACAAATTATGTTTAAGAAGAAGAAGAAGACTATTGCGATACAGAACTAGCGGAAAAGAGTCATTAATGTTGCGTGTCACATTTTTATGTGCTTTAAGTGTACAAAATTGTTTCAAAGATTTACTTCTCTCCTATGTAGGCAAGTTTAGGATTTTTACGGTCTCACAGAATGCTTCGATCCTAATTATATTCTAATACCAAACATTAGCAGAATTTACGAAAAAAATAATAATAGTGTAACTTCATAGAGTAATAGAAAAATATCTCGATTTTAGGCTTGCATTAACATGTTGGGAACAAATGTCAATACTAATTTGTTAGTACTGTAATTAAATACAGAATGTGACACAAGTCAGTTAACCCACTGCACATGGTTGCAATGAAAAAATCAGATTGGTTGAAACTGCGGTTTGAAAACGGTAACCTTCAGAATATACTACATGGTAGTGTTTGAGATTATATTCTGAAGGTCCCGTATTCAAACCCCACTTTCAACCAATCTGATTTTTTCCCCTTTCAACCATCAGTGGTTAACTGACTTATGCTGCACCCTGTATTATGGTATACAATTATATTTAATTCCTCTTTTCTCCATCACAGTTCAATCTCTTACATCCCACACTCCGCTCTGACCTTACAGTGGACGACCTGTGAGGAGAGGGATTCTAAAATTTGGATCACACAATAATTTTTAAAAACAAAACAAAGATTTATAGGGCTCCATGAATGAGTGATCAGCTCAATTCAGGGCCTCCTCAGAGACAGCATAACATTAAGATGAAACACACCATTCCTACACATTCATAGTAAACACGACGAATAATGATGATTATGAGGGCTCGGAAGTTCAGGCATTTATTTTATATTTGAAGACGAGAACCAACATTATATATATATATTTAAAAGAAGTTGGAATTGAGACTAAAATCTGCAGACTTTTAAATTATACAAATAGTATAAATGTAGTCAAAGGAAAGTAAAGTTGTAAAAAATCGTAGAAAGGACCATTAAGCAAAAAAAAAAAAAAAATCGAAAAAGACAAATAAAACTTTCCATTTTCTGGCATATTATAACCCAATATATATTGGGTTATAGTATGGAAAACTTTCCATTTTCTGGCATATTATAACCCAATCCAATATATATATATATATATATATATATATATATCGGGTTATAGTATGGAAAGTTTTATTTGTCCTATTCCGATTTTTTTTTTGGCTTATTGGTCCCTTTTTAAGCATTTTCTTACAACTTTACTTTCCTTTGACTACATTTATACTATTGTATAATTAAAAAATCTGTAGAGTCTAGTGTCAATTCCAACTTCTCTTAAAGATACTATACAGTTTTACTTTCTAAAGACTTTTAACATTTCAAACACTTTTGTTCCGCGAGAAACTATTGAATTATTGCAAAATATCCCATTATTTTTTACCACCAGCCTACTGAACGCATATATTCCGACTTCAAAATTTCTAAGAAGTTGCCACTTTGAAAAAATTACCTCGAGCAGAGGATAAAGGCAGCAAAGTTGTCTTTATCCACTCGTTAGCAACTAACACTTTTTACGTCCTTTTTCCAGGTATTTTATAGGATATCTTTAGGTCTTTTATAGGCATTTTATAGGTCCTCAACCTCCGAGCCCTAATTATGATGGTCAATTAATGTTGGGACCATTTGGGCATACAATTTTCTGACATTTATCTTAGAGGTGAGGAAAAAGCCCCGGAAAAGCTAATATCTAGAAAACTTGTTCCGACCGGGGGATCTAACCAATTACTTTTGGTTTGGGAAATAATTGGATCCAGATAGGAACATCGTAGCCACAGCACTAAATATGATTTTGAACGTAGGTACATAATGTTACAAACTGTACAATCTAAAGATACATTTAAACCTAAAATATTCAGGCGAAAAAAATGTTTAGTTATATTAACCCTTTATTAATATAAAATTATAGAATATTCACCTGAAAGGTCCGTCTCCTCAACTTAATTATCATTTAACTGTAGCGCTTTCGGGACTTGTCCCATCATCGGCAGGATTCAAAACTCAACGGAACACATCATGAATCTTATAAAAGTTGATATTAACCCTTAAATTGAAAAAAAAAAAAAAAATTCTTCTGTTAGTTATTCGAATGTGGCGAACCGCAGTGAAAATGGAATATTGTATAACTGTTATTATTAGGTATATTGCATAATTAGACACACATTTAAGTGGTTTCTTTTTGTTCGTTTTCTTCTGATTTATTTAAAAAAATTGAATTAATTCAACCAACTGATGTATCCAAAAGGATACATTATGAATTTAAGGTAATATAATTTCAATTTAACATTACAAAATATGATTGCACTATTTTGAAGCATTTTTGAACTATTATCTGTAATTCAATATTTAGGTCATTAGTGGTCATTCGTTTTAATAAGTTTGCTTCTTCGAACACTAAAATTTTGTGGATAATTTCATGGAATTTTTAACGTTTTTTCCATTGTTTGTTCTCAGTTTATTCGGCATTTTGACATTTTCTAGCGCCATTTTTATAATTCAGCAAAATAGAAGCAATCCGCTGACAATGCTGATTGCGCTGATTTTCAATTCGCGTCTTGTCCATTGTTTGTCGAAGATTGGCACGTACAGCACTAACAAACATAAATCAACTTTATGCTCAGTAAATAAACAAAAATACGGACACGTCGCGTCGCATATACGCTTCATTTAACAGTGGAAATAAATTTCCAGGGACTCTAACTCACAACTGAACCTATTTCATAACACTGACAGTAGGTCTGTCATCATTCATTCTATTGATTATATATATATTTTTCATTTTCCCCCTTAATTTAATAGTTCCATTTAAATACGCTTTTACATTCCGTTCCTTATAGATAGATAGATAGATAGATAGATGGATGGATATTATTTAGGAGAGCATCATTGCTTTGGATCTCTCACACACACTTTTTTGACAATTTTTGCTTTAATTTCCTCTGATATACTATAATTTTCAGTTTTTGGATTATACCATAATTTTTTATAATGGTTAATACATTCATATTGTGATATCGCTTCAATTTGTGCATGATATTTTTCTGTATTATTTAAATTTCTTAATATTTTATATGAAAAATATTGTCTTCCGTGTATAGGCTATCATTTTTAATGTTTTTTTATAAATCTATCCCATCTGTGTGCTTTTACAATAATATAATTTATACTATTTCTATATATTTCAATTACGTTCTTCTGTTGCTAATTGTAAATTTATTCAACCAGCTTTTCGTTTTTCTTTAATAATGTGCTGTAATTCTTGATTCCACATTTTAAACCCACTTCTTATTTTCTATATTAACTCTTTACCTAATGCTTCGTTAGCAGCTTTCTCTGTGCACTTTTTATACCTAGCCATTCTTTATTAACATCCTCCCTTGTAGTTGTTTCCGTAATATAATAGTTCCGCCTTTGCTAATACAGATAAATTATTTATTTATATGTTAGTTGTATAATCTTATACTTTGACGTTTCTCCTCTTTTTTTGATTTTTAGATTTAAACCATCTAGTTTTTTATTACAGTTTTGGTTATTAATATATAATGATCTATACTTGTGTAACACACACTGTATATTCCAACACTGTGCCTTTAAATTAGTAATTATATGTATATACTCCATACGTCCCGCGTTGGGGCGCGGGTGCTCTCTAATGGCAGTTTGTTAACCCAGTTAATTTAGTTACGCTTAATTAAATCATTTTGAGTCTGTTTATCTTACCTCAATATTAATGTTGATTTGTTCTTGAACATGTTTCGATTAGCTAATAATCATCCTCAGCATCTTGGCCAGACTGGTTGGTTTTATGTTGTAAACTCTGGATGTCGATGTCAGCTCCCTCCTGCGGTTGGCCAAAGAACTTTCAAACGAGGTCACGTTCCGTCAGTGTTTCGAAATTCATAACTCTGTTTTTGTTCTTCTGAATATATATATATATATATATATATATATATATATATATATATTTATTTCCCAAATAGTCAGCTCTTTTGTATTTTCTAACTGTTTTAATAATTTAGTGTCCGAATTTACATTATGGTTTTCAGACCAAACATGAGCAGCAACTGCAGATATTTTTTATTTCCCCATTTTTAATATTTCTTATGTGTTCTTTTGGTTCTAATTTTTAGGCTTCTTATTGTTTTTCCTATATATATATATATATATATATATATATATATATATATATATCTTTTCACAACCACTAGCCTACATTCAATTTGATATATTCCTGATTTTTTATTTTTATCAGTTTTTTTTTCATTTTTGTTGGTTTTTAATAGTTTATTTAAACTGTGGTTATTTTTCGGTGCTAATTTAATATTAAACTTCTCAAATATCTTTTGGAATTTATTGTGTGCCCGAGGGTGATATGTGAATTTCCTATATTTTTTCATTGCTCTGAAAAGCATAATATCAATTGTAGCGATTAATATGATAGGAGACATATAAACTAAGATACTACTCCAATATGCATGGATCTGAAACTAAAATGTTCCGAAATATATTAAATTGTTATTAAAATTAAATAAATCTATAAATAATGAAAATAGAACATATTACTAATATCGCTATAAAATATGTATGTGGAAAAGTAGAAATATATCCAGGTAAAAATTCCACGTACATTTGTCTAGAATAAAGAGGTATTGTCAGAACTCAACCTGCTACACAAGTTACAAATAATATAGGAACACAAAAAAGGGCATTGTCAAAAGAATATAACTAATTCCAATTAGCAGTCTATACAAATTCCAAGAAATAAGGATATAAAAAAAAACTACCTGGCTAGTACACACAACAAAAGACATTCATTCACCTTTAGAAAAGATAATCTCTTAATATTGACAGTTTACAAAGAAACTGAAAAAGCATTATCTATTAACCCCTCAACGTGGGTAGATTTAAATGGCCCGTCATAACCAGATGCGGGAGGAATTTTGACTGGGGTTTAAATCCGGCCATCCAATGCGAGTATTCAAGTAACACATTTAAAAGGATCCTGCGTAATTTAAATTATTTCAGACTCCCTCTCGGTGTATACTTAATATAACATTTAATAAATTATAAATATTATAATACTCACATAACATCTCTTCAGGTGTAGACTAACAATGGTTTTTATTCCACAGTTGTAAAAATAATTAAAACAACACAGTTCACATATATAATTAAAACAGTGAATTACACAACAAATTCTTTGAAGGATTCAGAGAACCGGCACACTACCTAACAACACAATGCAATATTACACAAGAGAAGGGTCTTCCGGAAAAAAAAACTGAGAGCTGAAGGG
The DNA here is from genome assembly GCA_030220185.1 of Diploptera punctata. NCBI lineage: Eukaryota > Metazoa > Arthropoda > Insecta > Blattodea > Blaberidae > Diploptera > Diploptera punctata. The sequence continues at coordinate 529,719 of JASPKZ010000826.1, forward strand.
GGCTTTAGAAATTTAGTTTAGTGTGATAAATTTTAAAGCAATTTTCGAGGCATAAACCAGCTTGACAGTCGGGACACCAGTAAGTTGACTCTTTTCTCTTTCCATGTTTACTGCAAACAACACACCTCTTTTGTGGTTTAGACTTCTTCCCTGTTGGGGGAATCTTCTCCAAAAAATGTCTTTCTAACAGTCTGGGTACATTATTATTGCTCGTGTGCCTTCCAGGAACTTTCCTTTCTGTACATGAACCATGTTGAGCTAAGAGACCTTGAACTAAATCGACCCTAAATTTCAAATTATCTTTCTTTTCGTTTCCAATATTTTGCTTGTATATAATACTTGCATTTAGTATGCATATGTTTAAAAGTCTTTTAAACATTTTCATGGACCATTTACTCATTTTTTTTCTCTCGATCAGGTAACCTTGTAGTAATTGATCTTTCAAATCCACGCCTCCCACGAAGTAATTGTAGTCGCATATCATCGCCGGTTTCACCTTATCGTGTCCTCTTCTTGTTTTCACAATTTTGGTTTCGTCAGTATGGTATGTAGATAACATTGTCACATTCTTTTTGTCACTCCACTTCATAACTGTAACTGGACCTGAATGTTGTGAAATAAGTTCACCCTTTTTCAATTTTTTCTCCTTTACTGTCTTAGGCACGTGTTTCCTATTTAGTCGAAGAGTCCCCAACACAGTCAGTTTTAAAATATTTTAATTTCATTGCCAATGACGGAGAATTATAAAAGTTGTCCATCCACAATGTATACCCTTTTCCTAGTAATGGTTCCATAAGTTGAAATACAATAGCCATAGTTTTATTCGCTACACCTGACGTCAAAGTAGAATCCAATTTTGTGTCCTTGCCTGTATAAACAATGAACGACCACAAATAGCCAGTAGTCGATTCACAGAGTTCAAAAGTTTTAATTCCGAATTTTGATGATTTTAGCGGTAGATATTGAATGAATGATAGACGCCCTTTCCATAATGTAAGGGATTCGTCGATTGAAATATTTTGTTTTGGTATGTACATTGTTTGAAATTTATTGTTGAGGTACTGCACTAAAGGATAAATCGGAAATAACTTTTTTGGACCGTCATAGGTAGTGAATTTTATGTCATTGTTGTTAAAATGAAGAAATTTGCAAATAGATTCAAATCTGTCCAAGGACATAACAGAACCAAATATGGGCGTGGCTATTGTCGAATTTCGTGAAAAATAAGAGCGAAAAGTAGGTTTCTGTACTATTCCCATCAACATAAATAGTGCTAAAGTAACATACATTTCATCAAGTGTCACAGGGGTCCATTCTCTCACTCTGGATCGAAATGAGAAAAGCATACCCCGAGATTTCATGTACTGTTCTGCATAACGGTTAGTCTCTGTAACAATCATGCTGACAAGTTCAAGAGTGAAGAAAAGTTTGAATGCTTCTACCACACTACTAACATTTCTTGCAACACTTTGTGGGCCGAACACATTAGTGAATGTTTCCACGTTTTGGGACATAATTACACATGGATTCCCATGTAAATATTTCAACCCCTTCTGCCTGACCTGCTATAGTATTTTCATCTGAATCACATTCCAAATCGGATTGCACTTCCGTTTCTGCCACTGCTACGTCACTTAATTCAGATTCGTCATCAGAATCAAAAGCACTTTCTTCTGAATCACTAAAACGAGAATTTAAAAGATTCTCAATCTCGGAACTCGATAAACTTTTCGCCATTTCCTTAGTATAGGCTAGACAAGATCACCAAGAACTAAACACAGAGTGAAACATGGATTTTCTTCCTTTGAAAAAAAGTAAAACAAAAAAAAAAGGTCAACTGACCATTTATTGGTCAATATAACATTCCGGTTTGTTCTTGAAGTTTACAGCTAAAAAGAGGGCATAACACAAAAATCTTTTATGGATTTATAAATGTAAGAAAGTATCAGGAGACACAAGAATAACTATAAAACTAAAATTGTTTTAAAATGTTCCTTAATGACATCAACGAATAATATACACACTAATAAAAACATTGAAGTCTCTATATCATAATTCTATAAACGGGAAATAGTTAACGTAAAAAATAAGATAATAATAACAGTTTATAGCAGTGCTTGCAGATTGCGTACATGTCACGTCCTTCCGCATTGGGTGATGAATTCACCCCGCGTACACGTCACGTCATTCCACGCTGACGGGTTAAATATCAAAGAACCAATTTACCCAGTTCTTAGAAATGTTATACATACTAGTAAATAATATTATTGTAACATAAATATATTCAATTGTAAGGAGTGGATCGAGAAAAGTGGGAGGAGCCACCGCCTTTATAAGCGAGAACTTATATCAAAATACACTCACTATCACTCTCAGTGACTCTGTGATCAGTGTTTAAACATAATAGATCTGCAGTCCGCGATCTCCGATTCAGTTGACTATCACTATCAGTGACTCCGTGATCAGTGTTTAAACATAGTAGATCTGCAGACCGCGCTCTCCGACTCACTATCAGTGACTCTGTGTTCAGTGTTGGAACATCGTAGACCTGCAGACCGCGATCTCCGATTCAGTTTAAATATTAGATTCGTCCGAGAAATAGTTAAATTTAAAGTTAATAGTCCGTTAAGCATTCGGACTCTTGAAAATATTGATTCGAGCACGTGGACCTCTAAGTATTTCATCGACTCCACTCTTGGATAAAACTTTGTAACTGTATTAACAAACGTGTATTTCTCCGTAAATAAACAGTTTCTTGGATTCGTTAAAATTGAGTGTACATTTATACGTTGTTCTTTTGCTTATAAAGAGTTCATAACCCTGAGATCTCTTGCCTACCATTGAGCTCCGGTACACAATTCGGACACTAAATTATTAAAACAGTTAGAAAATACAAAAGAGCTGACTATTTGGTGGGGGGGGGAATATATATATTCAGAAGAACAAAAACAGAGTTATGAATTTCGAAATACCGACGGAACGTGACCTCGTTTGGATGTTCTTTGGCCAACCGCAGGAGGGAGCTGACATCGACATCCAGGGTATACAACATAAAACCAACCAGTCTGGCCAAGATGCTGAGGATGATTAGAGGCTAATCGAAACATGTTCAAGAACAAATCAACATTAATATTGAGGTAAGATAAACAGACTAAAAAAATTAATTATAATAACCTCAAAATATACTTACTAAAATAAAACATTAGTTACGCTTGTTTCCCTACAGATGTCAAAGGGTGATATGTGGTTTGCACATCGCCTCAATGAGACATCTAAGGTATTTCTTGGGTGGATGAATGTCGGTTAAATTTTGCACAGAGACCTTTTTATTCAGGCTTGCAGTTCTTTTACGAGCCTAAAAATCTCCAGACTGGGATCCACTGCTTAAAGTCACAGTTGAAAAACTTATCCCTTTGATTTTTCGGTCCTAAAAGTCCATCGACCCCGGCCGGGTTTGAACCCGCGATCCTCTGGATTAGAGGAAACGAACATAACCACTAGGCCACCGCGGCCGACATGAATAATATTATTATTATAATTATCTGACTTTACTTTTGTTTTCGGTGGATTCCACGTAAAATTTGATATAATACATGGAAATTAAAGTTTCTTCCTTTCTTCCCAAAGTGTATATTATTGTCATCTGCCATGGTTCGTGTTAGCTACCGTTATGATCAAACTCATACGTAACAAAGAATTATTTACTTTAATTAAAACTCTTACACCTCGCAGAAGCGTTACGATAGTTATGGTTGTTATGTCAGTTACCTTTATTTTGTTTAACTAGTAATTAAAGTTTATTAGATGATAAAACTCAAAACATGTATTTTGTAACTCTATATATATACTACTAAAAAATAGAGGACCACATGTTTGAACCAAAACACGAGAATGAATATTGAAACAATTTAATATTTATTCTTTTGTAATTGTAAATTGAAGATTTATGTATCATAAGAATAGACATTCAAACAATATTTTCTTGTACAGTATTAGCAATACGAACAAGTTATCATTTTTAACAGAAAACAAAGCGGAAATTTGAGATTTACAATTTTTGGAATCAATATTTCCATGGTTATTTCAACACTCAGTACTTAGTGTGTCCTCCGTGAGTCTGAATGACCACATTACACCTACGAGGCATGCTTCGCAGAAGCCTTCTTACAGAAACTTGTGATATTCTCTCCCATTCCTCGGTGAGTGCATGTGAAAGTTCTTCAAGGTTCTGAGGTACAGCAGGACGCTTATGAACAAGTTTTTCCAACTTATCCCACATATGCTCGATCGGATTAAGGTCCGGACTGCATGAAGGCCAGTCCATCACCCAAATTTGGTATTCTTGCAGGACATCTCTGGCAGTCTGTGCTGTATGACATCTAGCATTATCTTGCATTAGAAGAAAATTAGGGTCCATACCATAAACAAAGGGTACAATATGTTGGAGGATAATGCCATTAGTGTAAATATCAGCATTCATGCGCTGTGGGACAACGGCAAGCTCTGTCCGAGACTCAATAGTAATCCTAGCCCAAACCATAACCGAACCACCTCCAAATCTGTCACGTTCAATAATTGTGGTTGGATCAAAACGTTCGCCAGGACGTCTCCATATACGTATGCGACCATCAGAACCTGTTAGACGAAAACTTGATTCGTCCGTGAATAAAACACCCTTCCATTGGCGGAGCTGCCAGTTGACATGATTCTGAGTAAATCGTAGCCAGGCTTCTTTGCGCTGACGTGTTAAACGAGGGAGAGGGGATTCTAGACCTCAACCTTGCATTTCTCAGTCTATTTCGTACAGTGTGATCAGAAATTACCGTCCCAGTTGCTGTGCGTAAATTATTTTATGGATCTCTGGCTGTATATTTTCTTCTGTGCAAAGCTGATAAGACAAGAAAATCTATCCTGTGCGTCTGTACTCTTCTTCTTACGATCTTGTCCGGGTTTCCTCTTGTCTGTCTCTCTATATCGTCTCCACAGTCTATGGATGACGGAAGGGCTGACATCAAGAATCCTAGAGACATGGCGAATGGAACGACCATCTTCAATTAATGCAACTGCTCGTGCAACTGATGTTTCATTCAGATGTCTCATTGCTCTGTATTAGCTTCAGAGAACACAAAAAAAAACAAAAAAAAAACGAACTCACTTTGGTTTTGAGCAACTCTTGGAATTTCACTAACATATTTCAGAGAAAAATTAATAAAACCCAGAAGATCTTCAATCTGATTTTAAACAATACTTGAACTCAAAACATCTGACTCTCAAAAATTAAATTGTTACAATATTTATTTTGTGGCTTTGGTTTAAACGTGTGTTCCTCTAATGTTTTTGAATAGTGTATATACACTATATTTACAATTAATCGTTGAAATCTTCACAGAGACAATTATTGTACTCTCACTCTGTAAAACATGTCTTTTTACAATTACGTCAGTTACCGATACATAACCGTACATTTTATATGTAGGTCCTAAATTTATTAAAGACAGAGATTTTATGATATCTATTAAAGAGATTGTAACCTATATATAAGTTTTAAGAGAATATGTAGTGTTTTACTATGTGAAGATAAAAAAAATGTTATGTCAGATACCATGTGATTAACAGTTTATAAGGGCATTTGAAGTTCCGCATCTTAGCGAGTGGTTTTAGGCATCATGGCTTTGTGTAGGGCTATGGGAATTGCAGTGGTTCAAGTTTACAAGGGGAAGAATATTTCTCATGGAATTTAAGATAATATGGTACCGGTATCCACCCACCCTGTGAGGAATTTGGTTACTTATAATAAGCAACTGTTCCATGTAAAGAAAACTAGCTGTAACAGTACGGGACTCGACATGCTAACAACATGATCGTCCATCTCTGTGATTAACATATGTGGGTTATAGGCCGCAGCCGGCTGGTAGACAAGGGCGTTCTACGCCTGTCGAGACATGGATTTTTTAAAATACTGTATATGTGTTTTTAGATGTATTGAATAATTCAGTATAAATTATTATTTAAATAATTGAAGTTTGACCCGCAACAATGAGGTACAGTTTTCTCATCTTGTGAAATAAATAAGAAAGTGAAATTTTAATTACACATAATCATCATAAATATAAATATGAGTCCTAGCAAATTAACTCTTGTACCTGTAATATTTTGAATGCATGATATGATCGAATTTTAACATGAAAAAATTATACATAGAATGCGTATATAGTAAAAGCTCTTTATTCGCAGGGGATATGTTCCACAAATAAGCCGCGAATACAGAAACCGTGAATATGGAATGGTAATTTGTATGGGTATATGGGGGCACGTTCTAAGGTTCCAAAATAAAATAAAAATTATCAAAATAAAATCAATTTAATGAGAGATTTTGAACAATTGATATGGATTATTATTGTCAGGCTTTGGCAACGGATTAAACATTTTAGTAATTTTTTCCTCTTTTGAAACGTCTTTCAATTCAGATTGATATTCAGCTGTGAATTCAGCGATAAATTCCTTATTCGTCTTCGAATTTCTTAACGAATCGTATAGTTAATTCATGAACATTGAAACAGCGTGTTATGGATGCAAACGACTCGCCAACGCGCAAGCATTTATATTCTTACTTTAAGCGGCAACTCTACTTTTTTCCGCCTCGGAACTAATTTTTCTTTCCTTTTACTCGACATTACAAATTGGGAACAAAGCAGAAGAGACACGTGTTATTCAATAAAAATTATTGTAACGAATGACAAGTTGATACAAAACACCGAACATGGAGAGGGCGGCATTTATCAACGGACATAGCGACACGTGAAATACGGCGGCGGCGGCTTTTAACAACAAACTTTAGGGTTAGTGACAATAAGGTTTGCTTTACTTCGATATTTATTCGTCCATTTTGTTTGAATCGCTCTTTGTAAATGCCGCCTTGGAACATGCCTCCAGTAAAAATAGTTGCCGATGGTTAATAAATTATACTAATCCTTCTAATATACCGACTGAGTCCGCGAATAAATACATTTTTAGCCGCGAATACAGTAACTGTGTCGCAATTTGTTAACCCGCGAATAATAAAACGCGAATAAGGGAACAGCGAATAAGGAGCTTTTGCTGTGTATTTATTTTTTACATAAAAACTATCCAATGGAAATATGATTTTTTAAGGATTGTTTTACTGAAACTGCTACAGAAATATCATCACAACATACTGAATAAAGTATCCTACAATTCCCTAGTACTTCACCGACTTGATAAACCTGTACCAATAGGACAATTTTCGAATTATTTATAATCATTGAAAATATGAATAGTTTAAAACATTTCAAAAGTACACATTTGCTTATATTCTTACAGCTAAATGCATCTTTAATTAACACGAAAAAAATGAATTTTGTAAAATAATTAACTAAATGCAAAAATATAGTGATCCTACAACAGGTGTTAGGACGTCTTTGGGATATTAGAAGGTTAAAGCTTCCACGTTCTTTAGAAAATATTTAATTCCGTGGCATGACAACCTAGAAAGTCCTTGGCCTACCAGCCGGGTGCTTGCCTTACATCACATGTATTAATCACAGAGGTAACATGTAATCAGAATTTCGGGTCCAGAAGCCTTAATAGTGGGTTATTTTAACATGGAGTTGCTATTTGTTGTAGTTACTCAAATTTCTCATTATGCTGGGTTGGACTTTTGTGAAATAAAATATTTCCTGTGCAATGGGTGGATTAACTTTTACTTAAAACCATTGAAAAAGGCCTTAATTTCACTATACGTCAAGAAAAGGTCACCCCAAATAGGCCTATAATTATATATCAATATTTAATAATTTTTGGGGGTGATCTTTTCTTGAAGCTCAGTGAAATGAAGGCCTTTTTCAATGATTTTAAGTAAGATTTCACCCATTCGTTGCACAGGAAATATTTTATTTAAACAAACAGTCCAAAAAGTTATAGTTATAACCCTCTGGGTGAACTTTTACTTAAAACCATTGAAAAAGGCCTTAATTTCACTGAGCTTCAAGAAAAAGTCACCCCCAAATATATTTATATATCAATATTTAATATTAATTTGGGGTGACCTTTTTCTGAAGCCCAGTGAAATGAAGGTCATTCTCAATGGTTAAGCAAAAGTTCACCCACTCATTGCACAGATTATATTTTATTTCACAAAAGTCCAAAAAATTATAACCCTACTGGTCACTGGACGATATTCCATGAGAAAATTTTTTCCGCTCTGGTTTAAGGCATGATGTCTTGGTGCAAAGCTAAGGGATTTGCACCAAGACATCATGCCTTAAACCATTCGGCTACGGTGCGGAATTTTCTAGACAATCGGCACGAGATATCAGCCGGAATGTCTGTCCTGCGTGACGGCCGTCTTTATCCCCAGAACATGTGTCTGGTACTCATTTCCGTTAAAGGCCGGTGGCGCCAGGAGGTTTAGGATAGTTTAAAAATCCTAACTCCATCGTGACGCGAAACCTCGACCTTCCGGCTTGTGCCTATTACCTTAACAAACTACGTTTCGGAGTGAATAGTTGGATAACTAGAATCTGAAATAATCTTTCTTCTTTAAACGAGTTGTTATTCCACTTTCTTTACAACTGTCTCCCCTTAAATCGGTGAGAAAAATTAAATTCGTTGAGAAATGTCAGCAATTTTTATAAGAATAATTGTATTTCAGGATGTGTGCTCATTTATCACAGAGAAAAAGAACAGTATATACAAATTTAAAAATTGTTTTGGGTTTTGCATTATGCAGTGTAGTTTGTATCCGTAAATCTCCATGTCGATAGATGGACGCACCCTAGCGGGAGTTTACTAACCACGATAATTTAGTCACGCTTATTTCCCTACTGCTGTCAGACAAGACGTGCTTAGTACTTGAGTCGGTCAAGTGCACATTCACTCACGCTCGAATCACGCTCTCCGACCTTTCCGGTCTCGTTGCAGGAGGCACTAGCCGTATTCTGAGTAGTGGGAGGTGAATGATAAACGCATGCGCGGGATTAGAACGCAAGTGAGAGCGATCAAGGGTCCGGTTGGATCAGATTTCCCGTGAGAAGTGAACAACCTTCATAAAAGAAATAATGTATAGAATGACCGCAAAAGCTAAAGAGAATGTATTAAATAAATTATCTGATGGAACCTACATTCTACAAGCCTTGTGAACATATTTTAAATATGTATGTAGTATACACGCCGTAGCGTAGTGGTTAAGGATTTTTAAACTGACCAAAACCTTCTGGCGGCACTATGGCCCTGGGATCGACTCAGCCTTTAACGGAAATGAGTACCAGACGCTTGTTCTGGGGGTAAAGGCGGCCGTCACGCAGGGCTGACAACCCGGCTGACATCAAGTGCCGATTGTCTAGAAAAAGTGGGAGCCTTAACCTCCTACTACCCCAAGGGCCTCCCGAGGCCTGTAGTGGGACTACTTTACTTTACAGTAAATAAAATATAGCCTACTCGGACAGTGCTAAACGTGTTTAGAATATATACATCAATTTATTTCCATGTGGAATTATTACAAAAATAAATTATAAATTGTGAGGTTTACTTTCATGTACAAATAAATAAAAATATTGGAGAGTAGTTGGCCAATACAGAACGGTCAAAATGGTCAATCGTTCACAAAAAATGTAAATATCAGCGTACTAACTTTCAAGCGATACAGCATACAATTATATGCAGGTATAATGAGACTATTCTTAAGTTCTGAGAGTAGTTACACATTGAAAAAATATATTTAAAACAAGAGGCATCTTCTTAAAAATACGATAAATTGACAGATATATTATTCTTTAATTACAGTAAATACAACTGAGACCTAAAATCCAGGTTAGATGTACAGTGCACCATAACGTTTCACTATAAAAATTGCAAACTTTTGAAGATGCGAGTTCAGTTTCTTTTGTCGATTTCATATTGAATGACCCATGTATGTTTTATAAATGCATATTTCAATAATAATTCTTCTTCTTCTTCCTACCAAGTATTAGGCCAAGCCCTGTTACGATCCTATAGACAAATGTTCCTCCAGCGTTTCATTGGACGGCCCAGAGATCTTCGTCCTCTTGGTATATAATTATAAACAGCTTTGGGGGTCCGATTTGAACTCATTCTTTCAAGATGGTGTTTCCAATTTAATTGGTACTGTTTAATATATTCCAAAATTGGCATAGTCTTCAATTATTTTAAGATATCGGTGTTCCTTTTCCGATCCCATCTGGTGTAACCCGCTGTTCTGAGCATGAATCTCATTTCACAAGCCGTTATTCTGCTTTCATGTTGTCTTTTTAGTGTCCATACTACACTACCATAGGTCAACACTGGACTATCCAAAGTGTTACATAAACGTAATCTGGTGTTTTTTTTGTACAAGGAGCGGTTTCATGACTTGATTAATAATTCCCTAACTTTTATTATAACTAGTATTTTTTTCAGGGATATCCTACTCATCCTAAATAGAGAGATAATATCCAAGATCTTGGACATAATAATAATAATAATAATAATAATAATAATAATAATAATAATAATAATAATAATAATAATAATAATAATAATAATAATAATAATAACAATAACAATAATAATAATAATAATAATATTTATTCCTAAAATAAGGAATTTGTTTGGCTATTGAGAAACGAACGGCTTCGTTTAAGGCTTAAGCAATAGACATTTTGCAATAAGAGTTACTAATCTGGCACGAACACTGCATGACTTCATCCTTCGTACTCACTGCGATAACCCGGGAATTCTCAGTCTTGAGATCTTGCTGCCGGTACACGAGACTCTTGTGGCCGCACTCCCTTTCAGCCGCTCTCGCTTACGACAGCGAGCAGGAGTAAGAGTTTCACTGCCTTTAGTCAGCATATTACCTCAAAGAGACATCTAGTAGGCAACTAAGGTATTACTTGGATGGGAAAGGCCGATTAAATTTTGTTCAGAGGCACTAAGTTAAGCTTTGCGTTCTTTTATGATCCCGAAAATCTTCCGACTTGCACCCAAGGCTTGAAATCCTCCCCGAGAACTTGTTTGTTGAATTTTTTCAAAGTAAAAAAATCCATTGATCTGATCGGGTATGAACCCGCGGCCCTCGGGTCCAGAGGCAAGGAATTTAAACCCCTAGACCACCGAGGCCGATATGAGATGCACAAAGAAATTAAATATAGGCTCATTTCTGGAAATGCGTGCTATTACGCATTACAGGGACTCTTGTCCCAACTTCTCTCAAAATATGTTAAACTGAAAGTATATGAAACTATTATTCTCCCAATTATAAGTATGCGAAATACGGACTTTTATTTTAAGGAAGGAGAAAAGATTAGGAGTATTTGAGAATAGAGTTCTTAGAAAAATGTTTGGACCAAAGAGAGATAAACAGACAGACAAATGGAGAAGACTACATAACAGTGAGCTACGATCGTACATGATCTTTATAGGAAACCAGATATAATAACAGTTATGGATGGATTTCTCAACCGACTTTTTATTGTTTCCATAACAACCTTAAAACTGAAAATCTACGGCTGTTAATTACAAAAACAAATGTCTGAATCATGTCTATGGTTTCATAACAATTTCTGTGAATTTTCTTCTTCTTCTTCTTCTTCCTTTCAAGGAATAGGTCAATGCGACCTGTTCCGATCTCAAGTCCATCTTTTCCTTGGCCGCCCCAAATATCGTTTTCCATGTGGTTTGTAGGTGTTGATCTTTTTTGGGTAATCGTGTATTGTCCATTCTGTCTAAATGTTCTTTCCATTGGTATTTGTGCTCTTCTAGTTTATCGACTACTGAAAATATCTCCAGTTCATTTCTTATTGATTCATTATGTAATCTATCCATGCGTGTACATCCTTTTACGGATCTTAAAATTTTTATTTCAGTGGCTTGAATGTGTGAGATATTTTTTTTGTAAGTAACCAAGATTTAGATCCATAAAAAAGAACAGGAACAGCCATAATTTTATAAAACCTGAGCTGAGTATCTATTCGAGTCTTTCGGAGGGTATTCTTATGGTGCCACACATCGTTTCATATCGGTTTAAGTTATTATGTATATCCCAATCACAGTCATTTTTATAGGTGTTGTGGAAACAATAAAAACATTGGAAAACCGAGGTCGTGGTTTAGACTTCGGTTGAGAAACCCACCTTAAAGTCTCGTAGACTGCGATCGGCAGGACATGTAGTATGAAAGGGGAATGGGAGAGGGGCATGGTAGCTTCTTTAGGAATAGATAAGGAAAACGCCAAGTTATAGATCAATAAAATAAGCTGGGAGATGAGACGAATATGATACGGCCCTAATAGTGATTAAGGAATATAAGAAATGAATAAATAATGAAGGAACAGAATATAGTTAAAAATAAATTAAGTTTCATGTTGGTAAATAGTTCTCACAAGAAGCGGTTGAAACCCTAAGTAAAAGAGGTCATAAACATGTAACTCCTCAAATTAGACCTGAAATGTTTAAGCTGGGTCTAGCTTCAAAACTCACGTTTGGGAGAAATGTCAATCTCCAAATTTACAATCGCGTTAAGCCCAAACTGGCAAACACTCCCTAGCCGTGAGAATAAAATCAAAAGGTAGGTGATGGTTTAAATAAAATAGTTACGCCCTTGGTGGACATGTGATTAAATATTCTAACCAATCAAAATGAGAGTTAGGGTAGAGACCATATATGGGAATAATTGGTCCTGACTTCGATACGGAACTCATGAGGACAAAATTTAATACACTGACGCTTATACTCGACACTTAGAAGGAAGATGATCTTGATTGTATAGTAAAAAAAATATCATGTAACAACGATTATGGACTTAGGGAAAATCTCCCGAACTCATAAGGCATTTGCTAGTCCTCATTAGCGAAATATCGAAGGCCAGGGACACAAAGGTTTTATTTTTACTGTGTAACGTTCATTTAAATTGGCAGAGATTAATTAAATAAAATAATTCAAACAATTAGTGATTGTCTGTTCCCACGCAATTCTCCTTCCGAACCCGTTATAGATATATGAACCCTATATAGATAGGAGTCTCAGCGCTCACCCTGAAACAGGAACCGACTAGCTACCGAGGAAGGGCAAGTAAATTCACAATTAAATCAAAGTGAAACTCTAGTGACAATATAAGCACCTCCAAAATACTGCCCCAAAGTGTCGCCCAACGAAAGGGTCCTTTTTTGACTGTGACGAAGTTTTTTTTTTCAACGTGAGTGCATTCAAAATAAGAGCGACTCACGAAAGTTGTGGACTGAACATCATGATCCAGCAACAGTGTGGAAGACAACATTCAAACCACGAGATGGAAGGTGCAGCTAGGAGTGGACAACAATCCAGGAGCAGATCAACCTAGATAACCGATGGCGGATCTCTACAAACCTGACGTAAGACAAACAAATGAAGATATACCAAGGTAAAGTGACAGATTTGTTTAAAAAAATAATAGAACATAAAAGTTGTCAAAAGACGGAAAAATAAAGGATGTGGAAAATTAACAAATTAAACGAAAGTGTTAGAGTGTTGAATAAAAAAAAAATATTTTTGTGAATAGAAAATAAATATTAATATTAATAAATTGTAGAATTAAATAAATAATGGAGGGTAATAATATAAATTTAAATGGTGGAGGAAATTTGTTAGAGGGTCAAAACAAAGAATCAAATAAAATAAATATGACCCAAATTAACCATGAAGATTCCTTGATGTTTTTGCATGATATTAAGAATATGCTAGATTCATTGGGAGAAAAAATGAAACAATGTCATAAAGAAATTATTGAAGAAATGAAACAAGGTCATAAAGAAATTATTGAAGAAATGAAACAAGGTCATAAAGAAATTATTGAAGAAATGAAACAAGGTCATAAAGAAATTAGGGAAGACATGAGCAAATGGAGATTAGCAATAAAACAAACTGGAGATTCTTTAAAATCAGAAATTCAGGGGACAGGAGAAAAATTGACCACTAGTTTAGCAGGAAAGGGTGAGATAGGTAGAAATAATTACGATGAAAGGGAGACAGGATATGAAACTCCCCAAGAAAATAGATGTAAAAGTAACAATGATATTTATATGGTAGTTACTACAACAGGTGAAAGTACTGTAGATCAAACTCAAAGGGACTTAGATAGGGAAATGACACTTCAGAATGAGGGAAAAAAATGCGAGCCAACTATTATAGATGTAAACAAAATACCTCAAACCAATGATGATGAATTACATGAAAATATATTTAAATGCAATAATGAAATGCATGTTATTAATGATGTTAAATTAAATCAAAATGGAACAACTGACCTGATGATTTCGGTACAGCCAAACATCCGCTCAGTGTTCCAATTTGAAAATTTGGATATGCAAAGTAGATGCATGGGAAAGATACGAACAAAATATGGAAAGAAAAACAAGAAAAAGGTAGGACGTATAGAAAATATGCTTAAGTCATACCGAGTAATAAAGAAGCGCCAAATAAATAGGAGAAAATGGTCGAAAAACAGTCAATACGTTAGATTCAAAGGTAACATAATGAAGTACTGTACTAAATTAGTACATGATGAGAGAAAATGTTATCTAGAAAAATATCGTGCTGAAATATTGATCCGGGCGCGAAATTATCGCAAAGTGGTAGAATGCAAATTTCAGTCTATCCTGTTAGAATGGATGTAATATCAGTTAGACATTAACATGCACATGCATTGTATGCACAATTAAATAAATGTGTAATTAGTAAATAAGATTATATCTGGTAATATTAGTATGATAAATGCAAGAAGTGTTGGTCATGCATTAGTATTAGGAAAATTTAATGAGAAATAGTTTAAAAGGGTCTTATATTTGTACTTGCTAGAAAACATAATGAGACTAGATAAATGTTGACGAAAACAGGGGAAGAAAATTTAATTTACAGAGGGAGCGAGAGGCACCACCCCGCTTTATAAGAAAAAATAATAATCAAAATAATTAGCATGTATATTTGCCTTAATCTAAAGCGTGAACAATAACAGAGACGATGATAATAAGTAAATTGTGAAAATTACAAAGAAATGAACAGCTGATCGTAGTGGGAATATTTAAGAAAACGTTGAATCCAGTCTAGAATAGAGATAAAAATCAGTTCACTAAACTTAAAATGTTGTAAAAGATGAAAGAGTGCGAGGGAGACGGAAATAGGCACACCCTTCACAGGTACAAAATTCATTTGTCGAAAACAAGTTACTTACCCAAATACGATGTGAAACGAAGGAAATGAACGTTTAAACCAAACTTTTAAATATCATTGAAATACATATAATTAAACAAGTGCTATTATAACTTCATAGCTAATGTTCTAAAAAAACCTAATATTATTCTTGAGGAATAAAATGGAAGCGTTATAAGCATACGAAAATTTAAGAAAGAGGTTAAGGCATCGTCCTTTTTAACAGTCTATGATTGGTGACAAATAAAAATATAGCGTAGACAAAGTGAAGGAATGAATAAATACAGGATCAAAGCCCGAAGGAGGCGTTTATATTATGTCCTTTTAAATGATAAACGTTCGCTCATATGGTAGCGAGAATTGTTATGGGTAGATAGAGCGACATGATTTTGATTCGACCGGTGTTGTCGAGTTGTTTACTAATGAAATATAAATTGTCAAAAACGAAATTGACGAATATGAGCTACGATGATATAAAATTCTGTATACAACGACGGTTCTGCGCGTATGAAATGTGATATTATGTTACCGAGAAGTAAATAAATAAGGATAATTTCCACCTTAATCGATTGAATAAAAATAATATGCGAATGATGAATAAAGGAGTTCTATAAAGAATAAATAGATTTTCAAGGTATTGTGAAGATCAGTCAGTGAACATGCTGAGAATAAACTTTCCATGACCACAGCTAAAGGGAGCGCCTATTTAAAAAAAAAATAAAAATAAAAATAAAAAAAAAGAGATAGATTTACAAATGAATTATTATGATGAATCGTGAAATGTTCTGAAAACTGAGATCGCGGTTATAAACATATAGGATTATTATTAAGTACCGATATGCTTATTTATAAACGGTGATCATCGAAAATTACATAGGAAACTAATTAGTAAAGTTACCATTTGATTAAAAGAGGGCAAATATGTTTACGGCAACATTAAGATCTATGTCTCATTAAATAAATAAATGACCCAAATAGAATAAATCAGTAGCTAATTAGAATAAAAAAATGTTAGTTTATAATAAGTGAGTTCCAGTGCATATGTAAAGTGTGAACCATGGAAAGTGCGAACGATATAGAGGGATGATATAAAAAAAATGTGCATGACATTGCAAAAATAAACTGAGTGATATATGGAAAACGTATTATGCGAAATTACCTAGCGTGTGAGTAAAAAGTGACATAATTAAAACATAAACAAACGTATAATAAAGTGAAAAAAAACGAGAAGATGTATGGGATATGATAAAGTACCCATAGGGTTAAAATAAGAAAAACATTTGTTGATTATAAAAAAAAAATAAGTAAGGTGAATCACCGATCACAAATTGAGTTTAAATGTACATGTTTTTTTGTTGTTGTTCTAGTGGTAATATGCAGAAAACTGTAAGTAAACCAGGGTGATATATGTTCAATAATATAATCTATTTGGTGTTTGTAAAAACATTTCCATATATGGTACTTGTAGGAAAAGTAATAGTTTAATACATTTTGGTTTGATGTAATTAGCATATTTAATTACTTCTCTTCTAAGGGGAGCTGTGTTAAAAAAAAAAAAAAGATATTTTTAACTTTACGTTAGTATTTTTTTTTTGTTTTAACAAGAGGCATTGTGAGACGAATATGATACGGCCCTAATAGTGATTAAGGAATATAAGAAATGAATAAATAATGAAGGAACAGAATATAGTTAAAAATAAATTAAGTTTCATGTTGGTAAATAGTTCTCACAAGAAGCGGTTGAAACCCTAAGTAAAAGAGGTCATAAACATGTAACTCCTCAAATTAGACCTGAAATGTTTAAGCTGGGTCTAGCTTCAAAACTCACGTTTGGGAGAAATGTCAATCTCCAAATTTACAATCGCGTTAAGCCCAAACTGGCAAACACTCCCTAGCCGTGAGAATAAAATCAAAAGGTAGGTGATGGTTTAAATAAAATAGTTACGCCCTTGGTGGACATGTGATTAAATATTCTAACCAATCAAAATGAGAGTTAGGGTAGAGACCATATATGGGAATAATTGGTCCTGACTTCGATACGGAACTCATGAGGACAAAATTTAATACACTGACGCTTATACTCGACACTTAGAAGGAAGATGATCTTGATTGTATAGTAAAAAAAATATCATGTAACAACGATTATGGACTTAGGGAAAATCTCCCGAACTCATAAGGCATTTGCTAGTCCTCATTAGCGAAATATCGAAGGCCAGGGACACAAAGGTTTTATTTTTACTGTGTAACGTTCATTTAAATTGGCAGAGATTAATTAAATAAAATAATTCAAACAATTAGTGATTGTCTGTTCCCACGCAATTCTCCTTCCGAACCCGTTATAGATATATAAACCCTATACAGATAGGAGTCATTCCAAAGTACTGCCCCAGAGAATAACATTAATCATAATTTGAGGGACATAAGTAATGCGGTGGATGAAAATTAGAAAACATTGGCTCAGGATAGTAATGTGTGAATAGCCATTTCCTCGCGGCCATGGGCTTACGGTTTCAATAGTGCCAGTTAGTTAAAAAAACATCGATATCATAGAACATAAATGAGAATAAAACCTAAAATACGACATTCGTTACGATGATACTTAATATTCTGTCAGAATCACTTAGAAACATTTTGCAGGAAGAAGGAAAATAAGGGTTGAACTTAACGACTACACTGTGGAAAAGGAGGTTGGCGGGATATATAAGGGAGAGAGGGAGGGTATGAACTAGAAAATGGTGGAACGACCCAACAACTGATTAATTAAAATGGAATTTCGTATAACTTTTAATGAATGTTCTCTTCTCCCTTGGCGGAACGGAAATTTTTGCCTAGTCTCTACATATAAATACATTCAGGTTGTACCTTCCTCTCTCCGTTCCTCACAACCCTTTCTCTCTCTCTCTCCTCTCTCATACGTTCTTTTTTTTTCGGACCGTCAGCCAATTCTCGTTACATTTCCTCTCATATGCAGACTTAGTTTAGCTCTCTCTTCTGTTACCTCCCGTAGATGAATTCGATAAGTACAGTTAAAAAAACAGAATACAATCTGCTTTAGCTGTTTTATCGATTCATGTAGTTGTGAAACGGTTGTTTTTATTCAACCGAGATCATCACATTTCATATATATAATATTCACTTAAAATTCAAAAGTGAAATATTTAATTACTGTCCACCGATGTGCTCTCAGGTAGCGTGCTGCCTTGTCACGCAGTGGGCCCGGGTTCGATCCAGGTCGGGACAGTTTTCTGGGTGAGGTTTTTATCGGGGTTTTTCCTCACCTGTAAGACAAATGTCAGGAAACTTTAAGGTTCAAACGGTTCCGAAAATCATGTGGCCATCGCAATAATCATCCTTCATATTCATCTTAGATTAAGCTTGGGATTAAGGACTCTCCTAGCGCACCACTATCATCATCATAACCCATCATATCATCGGGGAAACATAACCCCCCTTCCAGGCGCCCCAACCTCATACGTTGGTTACAATTACGCCAACGCCAAAAAAGGACAACCTGGGGCATTAATATATATATATAGTAATTCTGCCCGAGGGCAGGTCTTTCACTGCAATCATAGTATTTTCATGCTATGCGTTGCAGCTTTACTAGGGAATTGTAGGTGTGGTAGCTTCCCGTTGCTTTCCACAGCGGTGAAGGATAACGACGACGATGATGATGATGATAATGATAAGGGTGAGGATGAGGATGATGATGATGGCCATATGATTTCGGGGACCGTTTGGGCCTTAAAGTTTTCCTGACATTTGTGTTACAGGTGAGGAAAAACCCCGATAAAAACCTCACCCAGAAAAACTGCCCCGACCGGGGATCGAACCCGGGCCCGCTGCGAGACAAGGCAGCACGCTACCTCGAGACCACAGCGGTGGAGATATATATATATTTAATTACTTGATTTTTAATTTTAGCCGGTCACGGTGGACTAGAGGTTATGCTCATTGGCTCTGATTTCGAGAGTCGCGGGTTCAAACCCGGCCATTGTCAATGGATCTTTTTTGGGACAGAAAAATCCAAGTAAGAAGTCCTCCGATAGGGACTTTAAGCCGTGGGTCCCGAGTCTGATGATTTCAGGCTCGTAAAAAATTCTCAAACCTGAATAAAAAGGCCTCTAAGCAAATTTTACAGACCTCAATGTCCTAGTATACCGTTGCCTGTTAGATGTCTCACTGAATCGGTGTGTTGACCGCATGCCATCCATGACACCTATGATCAAATGAGGTAACTAAAAATTAACTTGTTCTAGTAACTCCTTACAAAGGAGAGGCAATGGCTCAACAAATGGACTACTCCGTTATAGATAAATAATAGAGATTATTTGTATTTTAAATTTCTAAATTAAACTATATTTGACGCTTCAATATCTTTGGTCATATCGCTTCTAGTATATTTGGGTTTTATCAGCATACTAATAGTAGTAGAATAATATAAATACATTTGATGTTATAATTAGCTACATTTTTAAATTTTGTAATGAAGGTTAAATATTATATGAAAAGGAAAATTAACGACTGAACCGATATTTGAACCGAGTCCAGTGAGATAGCATCTTCTCTTCTCAGGCTTCCAATGCAAGTATTGATTTTTTCCCCTTATATACAACTTTCTATCATAAGAGCCAGCAGGACATCACATGCATTGCCAACTTATGGCTTCTCAACAAGAAAGCAATTTTAATGAGAATACTCCTACTTTATAGCAGTAAAGCGTTATTCATATAAAGTAAAATAATCTAATTAAAATGCTTTCTTGTTATAGAAGCCGTAAGATGACATTGTGAGCAATGTTCCACTACCTCTTACGATAGAGAATTGTATACAAAGAACGAAAAATCAATGTATGCATTGGGGGGCCGAGTGAAAACGATTGTATCTCACTAACGAAAGATCTCGGGCTCAAATTTCGGATCAGGCGTTAATATTTAATTTCATGTAATTTATAGGCCTATATATAGTTATTTACAAATGGATCGCACGGGCAGTAAGCCGTGTGTGCTTTAGACAGTCCGTATGAATAAATTAATATCTAGTAATAGTATAAAGTACACCGCTGTGATCTCGAGGTAGCGTGCTTCCTTGTCACGCAGCGGACCTGGGTTCGATTCCCGGTAAGGACAGGCTCCTGGGTGAGATTTTTTTCCGGGATTTTTCCTCACCTGTAAGACAAATGTCAGGAAGCTTAGGTCCCAACGGTCCCCGAAAATCATCTGGTCATCATCATCATCCTTATCATTATCATCATCCTTCATCGGTGTGGAAAGCAAAGGGAAGCTATCACACCTATAATTCCCTAGTAAACCTGCAAAGCATAGCATGGAAATGCTATGATTTCAGTGAAAGACCTGCCCTCCGGCAGAATTACTATAGATGGATGGAATAGTATAAAAATAAAACAATATATAACATTACAATTACATTAAACGTTAAATAATCAATGAATTAATTAATTAAATTATTTAGAAATAATTACACTACTTTTATACATATTTATTTCTTCACGAATGAGTGTCATTTTCCGCGTATTCTCCACAAATTTGCCACGTTTATCCAATTTTCTGGGTTTACCTTTAACTCAAAACATGCCAATCTATCATGACTTGAATTTACAAACTTTTCCGGCAGTAATTGAGGGCTACACTATTCCAAATCGTTACATTTTCCAAGTATATCTGAATATATTATCGTCAGAGCTCCCGTACATTGGACACAATCACTTATTGTAATCGTCGGTAGTTTTTAGAAATGTCCATGGTCCCAACCTAAACGAAGCTAGTCCTCATTTTTCATTGAATCCTAGACTGCACATATATGGTTCTTTTCTTCAACCCTGCTCAGGTCTCTTTGTAAGCACTGTGAATTTTTCTCCGTACAATCGGAGAGAATATCCTCGTATCTTTTCCTATTATTCTCCATACGTTATTGCATTTTTCACTCCCCTTTTCCCATACCCAACCCATTCCAATCTTTTGGAGTCCGCTGCTAACTTCATCTGTCCATAATTTCGCATCTATGTTCCTTATTTCATGGCGATAGCAAATGTTTCTAAGCTTTGTTTGTTCACCTTAGATTAGCCACAAGCAGTATTTGGGTACATGGTCTTTTGAATTTATGTTGTCCCGAAATTACCCAAATTCACATAACATTCCACAATTAGAACAGGTCTTACTAATTCCAGAAATATATATTTTTTAAATATTCAATGATCTATTAAGGTTATGCCTATCGTGAGTACAAACTTGTACCGATTCGTTTCACTCAGCCTCCTTTAAAATGAGCAACTGAGTCAATTAATAAATCAGGAGATAGGAAGTAAACTTATAAACAATCAAACAATTAAGTAGGGGAAAGAATCGTCGTACCATTCGTTTGGGGTTCCTATGTTGGTAATAGACTCATGTGCACGTTTGTGCGCCTTCTAGTTATTACTATTAATCTATGCTTTAGTACTTTGAGTCTATTACTTCTTGCCACAAAAGAGATCAACACTGTTCAAGCAAGGGCCGGCTAATGTCAGCAGAACCTTTACGTGAGCGTGCGGAGGAAATACTTCGGGACATTCAGCCATTGTTGGCTGAATACTCAGTCATACGGAGCGTTTCCTCTCCATAGATCGACTGGTAAACCTATGTTATACATAGGTTACTAGTTAAAGTGGAGCCATCAAATAAATCGTGCGAGATTCACTTGCTTAGAATGGTGAGGCTCATTCTACACTGTCCGGCTTTCGAACTCTCTGCTCGCCGGCGGTGTAATTTTTGACGCCCTACTCTAATATAACAACATCCACTTTTTATATCAACCAATGGCTTGTCAGGCGAACACATCTTGCCGCCATATGGCTAGGGTTATATGAACAACAACCCCATATTGATAGCCACAAAGGAATTAGCTGTCAACAAGCAAGTCACGTTATACGCAGAAAGCAACTTTATATTAAAAAAAAAACATGTGAAATAAATGACGTGGATAATTGCTTAATGTATAATACATAACGGCAACAAAACTGAGATCAGACAATTAAAAAAAATAAACAACTTTATATCTGCGTCATCCAATTTTAAAACATACCAATTCATGAAAACATGTTAATGATTACTTACACAAATAGAAACCGAATCAGTGAGGCTACTTATAACCTGAACGACAACAATTTCGGATCTGAATCTACCTCACCATTCATAAAAAGCTACAGTACCTCCACCATGGAACATGGATAAAAACAGAACATACTCAACGGAAGATACCTATCAGGAAACAGACGACATAAATAAAAATCACATTCCTAGATAAAAACAAAAGCTGCAAAAAAGCAGGATAAACCTACAATACCACCAAAAACTCTTATTTCCAATTTCTTTTTCTTGTCTTATAAGCCCATGTTTCCCTTAACAGAGATTTAGGTGCTCTCCCCCTACAGGAAGAATTTGAACCATACTAATTTAGTTACACTTGTTTTCGTATAGATGTCATTTGAGTGGTCCATGGTCAGCGTTCCGCCTCATACTGACATCCAATTTACGCACCAATCCGTGTATGTACGTGACTGTAGGATGAGTATATTTTTAAGTGTTTGTAAGTGTGTTGAGTGTGGGAATGGAGATGAAGAGAAGGGAGAAGGGGAAATCTATTGCCGCTCCTTATTTTATTTCTGTCGAAAAGCACTAAACTGGTCACCACGGTTAACAGCCGCATGTGATTGACGAATCGCCAACAATAAACCATACGTCTGCTATTATATTTATAGACCCATTTTTATTTTTATTATTATTTTTGTGAGTGGAATGTACCCTGAATAAAACATTCTGCCTCTCCAAGGAAGATAAATGAAGGATAAAAAAAAGTGTCACTTTTTTTAACATAGAAAACATACTTTAGTTGTACAACATTCACACTTCCTTACCTGTATGCTAAACGTTGGAGATAAATGCATCCATGACTAAATTTTATTTCAATCCATATTAACTGATATCTTAAGTTTCACACAATAAAATTATTAACTGCATAACAACTATATTCAGCATTTTGTGTATACCTAGAAATATTCAGCTAGGAAGTTTTTTTCTTCTAATTTAATTTATTCCATGTTTTCTTTTATTAGCTAATATTAGACCATATCCACATTGACCCATGTTTAGTCTATATTTTAATAATATTTTGAAACTGTAATAAGTTTGTAATTGTTATATGATTTCATAATTTGCTAGTTGAGTGGAAGAGAAGTCCTTATGGCCTTAAGTCTGCCAGATTAAACAAAGAGCATTATTATTATCATTATTATTATTATTATTATTATTATTATAGTAACAATAATAATAATAATAGTAATAATAATAATAATAATAATTATTATTATTATTATTATTATTATTATTATTATTACATTTCACTGTTTCACAATTCTAAATGATAATGCTTTCCGTGCAGAATCCTATGAAACCTAAAACTCCATTCCGACAAAAAAGTGCCATGTCGGGTATTTACCCTATATCTTTTAAATTATATTTTTGATTCTGGTTCCTAGGGACGCGAGTTCAAACCTGACGTGGTCGTCGGGTTTTTAGGATGGAAAAATCCAAGGGACAACAAGTCCTCCGGAAGGGACTATAAGCCATGGGTTCAATGTCTGAAGATTTTCAGGCTCGTTAAAAAAACAACAAGCCTGAATAAAAATGTCTCTGTGCATAATTTAACCGACCTTCACCCATCCAAGTAATACCTTAGTTGCCTATTGGATGTCGCCATTGAGACGATGTGCTAACCACAAGTCACTCGTTGACCTATATAGGAAAATAAGCGTAACTAAATTAAGCTTGGTTAATAAACTCCCACTGGGGAGCACCCATGTTCCCACGAGGAACGAATGTGGCATACATTAGTCAGTCAATCAGTCTTCAAATTATATTTATGTTTCTTCTACAATCCATAATGCCTAATATATTTAATTAATTAATTTAAGAATAACAATAATTTGATATTGTGAATGAATTAATAAGCGATATAGGTGAAACGGATTAATGTAAAAATAGAGATGCAAGGTAAGAATCGTGAAGGTTAGTCAGAGGTGGAGATCAGTTTGAGAAACAGTTTCGGTTTGGCATTTCAACCCCTTGCGAAGTGAAACGTGTTTGACAGTTTGAAAAATGCGTGTGGCTTCAGAGAAGTGACCAAAACCTCCCTCGTGCGAAGTAACGAGCCTCGGTTTCAATTTTATTGGTACAGACGGTTGCCAGGGAAATCGTGACGCTTTGGCAATTCCTCCACGATCTCATCTTCCCTCTGCCACGGAGTGTTTCACGCTGTAATGATGCTACTTGAGGCATGTGTGTTAAACCAGAGACGGACTGTCAAATCAGCAACTGTACACACCACTTCCTACAACTAACAAATTCTCCTTCATTGTTGTAACACACTATTACTTTCTACCTTAGTTAACACTCTTTATAGATTATAAGAATGCCTTTGATAAAGTGTCTAGACAAAAATTATGGAACATATTAAGTGACAAAGGACTTCCAGTACACTTGATAACAGTAATTAAGAAGATGTATGAGAAAAAAAAATAAATCAAAGGAAACCAATACATATAACAGGAGGAGTTAGACAAGGTTGCCCACTATCAACCACTCTTTTTATCACTTATTTTGGCGACATAAGATCATGGAAGCAAATGACGACTGCGGGTATTAACGTAGGAAATATAGTAATAAAAAAAGTAAGCCTTTGCAGATGACCAGATTTTAATAGCAAAAACAGAACACGAATTGCAAAGAATGCTATATAAAGTAAATGAAGTATCAAAAAAGTACAACATGGAAATATCATCAGAAAAATTAAAAACAATGGTTTTCAAGGGCGCTCATCCAGTTCGGACAAATATAATATTAGAAAATAAACCAACAGAACAGGTGGTAAGATATAAATTCCTAGGTTGCGAAATATCATACAGAGCGGAAACAGATATAAATAACACACTCAATAAAGTAAAGTATTCCCACTACAGGCCTCAGGAGGCCCTTGGGGTAGTGGGACGTTGAGGCTCCCACTATTTCTAGACAATCGGCACTTGATGTCAGCCGAGTTGTCAGCCCTGCGTGACGGCCGCCTTTACCCCAGAACAAGCGTCTGGTACTCATTTCAGTTAGAGGCTGAGTAGACCCCAGGGCCATAGTGCCGCCAGAAGGTTTGCTAAATAAGCTTAATTATATAATAGGAACACTAACAAGAACTTTGAAAAATAAAGCCAGAAAAGGCTTATAATGAAATTGCACAAGACAATAGCAGTTCCTATTATTACTTATCGACCCGAAACATGGACACTGGCAACACAACAATCTGCCAGAATACAAGCTACTGAAATGAAATTTCTCAGACCAATAGCATGATATCACAGAACCGACAAAAAAACAGAAATAAGACAACAACTAAAAGTAGAGGAATTAAATACAACAATAGTGAAATATAGGACAAACTGGAAAGAGCACTTAGCAAGGATGATTGAGAATAGAATACAAAAAGCAGCATACAACTATTCAGCACGACGAAGAAGTAGTTTGGGAATACCAAAGAAAAGATGGAAACGGCAGCAATTCAGAGCCGGAACAGGCTATTAAATAAGCCTAAACCGTGACGAAGAAAAATAAGACGTAAAAACTCTCCCACACTTCCCGGGCCTTATAGGGGCATGACCTATCTGAGGCGGATTTTAACTTTGATTCATGTAGGCCAGTCTGAGGACATAGAGATTCTCCTCGGATGAGTGATCAGCTCAATGCGAGCACTTCTCCGAGGTAACACGAAAATTCAAGGCAATATGCCCCTTCGTAGCTGAAACTAATCGAACTCCTATTGATTTTTTTGTAGGTGAACCAGAATTGGTGTCTGGCTTTAATTTTGAATGTAGAAGAGAAGGATATGCATTTTTTTGATTGAATATGCAAGACTTCTTTTTATAAGAATATTATTTTGTATTATTTTTTCTTGGCACCGCTTGGGTCCCGATATCGAGTTTCGGTCACTCCATGTGGGTTTGGTGGTGGACGAAACGGAGTTTGGGCAGGTTTTTCTCAGGGTTATCTCACATTTTTCCTGTCACAATTTAATTACATCATTTTTCCATAATCATCTCAACTATTTCGTTTCATTTCAATCATCTGCCTCCGTGATGGTGAGTCAAGCGTGGTCGACCGCACCTTTGTGATCCACAGATCTCTATGTAGGGGGCTTCATCTCATCTTTCGACCCGACTCCGAGTTGGACATGAATTGAGGATATTTTATTTTATTTATTTATTTTTCTTGGGTGTGATGTAGATTCATCATCATTTTATTTGAAGTTAAGATTTATTTATTTATTTTATGTTTGAGTTCGTGCAAATTTACTTCGGTATCACTATGATACGTTAATATATTTGACTTGAAAACGTTTTTGTCTTTAAATTATTTACCGTATCACTTTGTCCTTGTGCCAATCCTCTAATGAGGAACATTTTGTATAATAAATATAGGGTTATAAATGTAACCTCCGTAAATCAGACCACATAACTCCAGTATTTCAAATGTTATCTTGGCTTTGATTGGAAGACAGGAGGAAGATACATTGTCTCTGCTTCTTATACAACACTCTATCCACCTCATCACCCCTTTATATTTCTACTCGCTTCCATTCTTTATCCTCCCACCATAACTTAAACACACGATCGAGAGAAAATTTAACTCTAGCTGTTCCTCTACATAGAACATCTCACTATTCCTCATCATTCGTTGTTTCAGCCACCCGACACTGACCGACTCAAAAACAGTTAAAGAAAAAACTCACTATACATTTCCTTAAACAATATAATATATAACTGTGTTCCATGTATACTTTTATCTTTATATATAAACCTCCTTTACCAAGCCAATTACTTAAATTATAAGTAATTATTATTGTTATTATTACTATTATTATTATAATTACAATTTTTATTTCTTTCCATTGTCAACTTTATATTGTGTAGCCTGCCTATATATATATATAATGTAACATTAATCATGTAGATAATTCATAACTTTTATTATATATATATATATATATATATATATAACACGCTGAGGTACAGACTCAGAGTTCCGGGTTCGAATCCCGTCCAGGCATTTATTTTTCTTATCATACCATATATATATATATTTCAACCCTGGTGAAGTGAAGAGAAGACCTTACGGTCTTAACTCCATCAGGCAAAATAAATAAAATAAAAAATAAAATCTTTTTATACCTCTTATTATTAAATGAACATATTTAAATCGTAACTTAACAAGAATAAAGAAGTTGAAAACCATACTTTCAAAGTAAACAAGTTGATTAATAGATAGTGTTTGGTTCTTAGTTACCTTCATTAGTCTTACCTATCCGATAAAGAAAAACTTCGAAAAAAAACTATGAAATGTATCCCGACCGGCGATCGAAACAGGACCCGCTGCTTAAGAGGCAATAATATTGCCCTAGAAAACAACGATGACCCTTATATTAACTCACTGGTTCTATCGAACTCGTATCTTCAAGGCCGCAAGGACATAAACACTCTATACACCCCTATCGTGAGCTAATGTTTTCCAATCATCCTCTGTATAATCTAGTTCCCTCAAATCATTGGCTTTGAAGTAGTCCCCGTTCGGAGAACAGAATGGGAGACTATTTTGCCTCCGGAATTTTTATCTGAGTGGAACTTATGTACGCGTTTCTTGACGGTTGTATATTCACGGTGAAAGATCGCCAAGGTTTGGCTTATCGCCTTGCAGCAATGCTACCGCCCGTACAGTATAGCTCTAGGGGTCTTTTCAGTAGGTCCATTATACATTAACAAAATTAATTATTATCTCAGAAACGAAATGTTTTTATTAGTTTTTTTAAAGTATTTCATTTAATGAAGCACTTTAACAATTCATATTATTCGGGACTCAATTCAAATCTCGGCCTAAAAAGGTAGAGATCTTTTGCACTCAGACCTTCTTATTTCAGACATGGGTTCTACGACAATGGATCCCTAAAAATAATTCCTTTCTGAAGGATTTTTACTCCCATAGAAGTCAATCGACTACAATACATGAATTACGGAACCAGAGACTGATTAGAACGAATAAGTAAGAAAGTTTATGTATTTTTTATATTTCATCAAATTTTAAACATTTGATAGATTACATCTACTGTATACCTATATCCGTATAAAAGAAAAAAATATCATACTATAGGCCTCAGAAGGCCCTTACGCTAGTAGGAGTTTAAGGTTCCCACTTTTCTGGACAGACGGCACTAGATATCAGCCGGATTGTCGGCTCTGCACAACAGTCGCCTTTACCCTAGAACAAGCGTCTGGTACTCATTCACTTAGAGGTTAAGTCGACCTCAGTGCCAGAAGCTTTAGGCTAGTTTAAAAATCCTGATCCCATTGGAACTCTAACTACGGATCTTCAGAGTTGTAGCTTATTGCCGTAACCAATTATGCTACGTCGTGCTCCCATCTATATCTATAATTATATATATATATATATATATAGTAATTCTGTCCGAGGGCAGGTCTTTCACTGCAATCATAGCATTTTTATGCTATGAATTGCAGCTTTACCAGGGAATTATAGGTGTGGTAGCTTCCCGTTGCTTTCTACACCGGTGAAGGATGATGATGGCCGGATGATTTTCGGGGACCGTTCGGCCCCAAGCTTCCTGATATTTGTCTTATAGGTGAGGAAAACCCCCGAAAAAGCCTGACCCGGGAGCCTGTCCCAACCGGGAATCGAACCCGGACCCGCTGCATGACAAGACTGCACGCTACCTCGAGACCACAGCGGTGGACATATATCTGTATCCATATCGATGTATCTATATATATCCACATCTAAGTTATAACTTCATGTCTATGTCTATATCTATATGTCCATATCTATAATGAAATATATAGGCCTATCTAGATCTATAAGTTTTTGCATCTGTATAGCCTAACAAATCTAGGAGGTTAGGTGTACCCTGCAGGGTGTGCACGGCGTGTTTTCCATGGAAGTTTACTGGTTTCATTTTAATTACATGAATTGGGTTCTAGTGATTAAATTTCAACCCAATATTTGCATTCACGAATGAGGAAAACTAGAAAACCTCCAACAAGGTTATTCGGATTTTAACCCGATATTTTCCGAACAGTCTCGAACGCCGTGTTCGTAAGTAAATATGTGGGTGGTGTAAAGTGAGTGAGTGAGAATGAGTGAATGGAGAGTTAAAACATTGTATTTTGAACTAGTTATTAAGTAACACTTTTAAATATAAAATTAGTACTTTATTCTCAGTCGTCTTCGACTATCGTCAATGTAATTTTTATAAATTCGAAAAGGCCCTTAAATCATAGATAATGTTATTCGCCCACCTCATTGTTGGTCTATTTTATCCTTTATATCTAAGTTATATTAATTAAATATGCTTTAGGTTTGAAACTTGAAAGCAAATGTACATTTTTCGCCAATGAGATGCTGGCCTATAATTTCCTCATAAAAGACATGAGGAAATTATGGAAGAACTGGATATAGAACCAATTCTCCATCATATATAAAACTACCAGAACAACTGGAAAGCCCATCTTCAATGAATGGCATCTCACAGAATTCCAAAAGCAATGCTTCGTTAATGCCCCCAAGGCAAAAGATCGCTGGGACGTTAAAAAAAAAACCCTGCATGGAAAATTCCTCTTTCAGACCGTAACAGGCCACATGGCCTAATACCTGCATGGATGATGATGATGATGAAATATGCTTTACTACAGTTAAAAATTAAGGTTATAAAACATTATTTTATATTAACAGCATTAGTGAGTTTCAGTTTCATACGTGATGAAAAGGGCGTGTATGTTCAAAACCAACAGTGAATGTAAGCTTTTGTGCACAGGTCTATTTGTCATACAAGATAAATGTATTAAAAAGTAAATTGAAAACCTGTGGATGTATAAGCAATATTATCTCAATTATTGCAAATTACTCTTTGACCCAAAACATGTATGTGCGAAGTTGTATTTTAATTCAAAATGGCAGAGGTTATACTTTAGTCTACAATGGGCGAGGTAATGCACGAGTTGAACTTCGATCTAAAACGACCGATGAAATATAAGTAGTTGTTTAACTTATGTGCTGTGATTTAGAAATGAATATTGTACTTTGACTTAAGTCTCGTAGACAGTGACGGGTAGCATGTGGCTCGAATGGGGAATGAAAGAGGGGCTTGGAAACTTGTTGTAGGAAAATCAGAAGGAAAATGCCCTGTTGGTAGAACAAGAAGGAGGTGGGAGAATAACATTAACTATGATTTGAGGGAAGTAGATTGTAGAGGAGATGGGTGGATAGGGATGTGTGGAGAGCTTAGATCCGCGCGGCCATGAACCTACGGGTTTGATAATGCCAGTAAGTGAGTTTGTTAGTTATGTTGTACTATGACACAAGATAACTGTTGTAAGATATACAAATTCATGTAAAAAAAAAAAAACGGAAGAGTCGGACAGCGAAATCTGACAAAATTTATAACTCGTGCAACACTCCGTATATGTGTCAATTAAAGTTTCTTTTAAAATGGATCAGCTGTTCGCCTAAGTTATCTTAACCACCTTGTTATCTTCTAAAATCAGACTTAGCTCTGAATTCCTAACCAACTCATTCCAGGAAACATTTCCTTTGGGCATCCCTCCAAAAACACGACCTCAAGAAGAAAATCTTAAAACTTTAAAATATCCACTGCTACAAAGTAAATTTCCTTAAATACCTTACAAGTAAAATACTAGTACATTCGATAAGTAATGGTTATAACACCACAAACATATATATATATATGTTACTTTTGACAGTACGGACTTCATTTATACATTTATAGTCTCCTGCCAAGTCAACTATACGTTGCCAAATCCTTGGAATATGGCGAAATCCATCTGCAGCACCATTTCTGGCTATCTATCTCGTCTGATCGATCTAGAGATTTATGGATATCAACTCTTGATTGAAATCGAATGCTTCTTAGAGATTCTTTGATCTTTGAAAATAAATTATAGTCACAAGGGTTCCTGTCTAGTGAATTTGGTTGGATGTTCGAGTACTTCCCAATTTCACCTTCTAAACAAATTCTACTGAACATCTTTTTAGGGTTGTATTATTTGCTGAATGTGAGAAACAGTGAATGTATTCACAAAATATTGTTATTTCGAGACTTTCAATATTACAGATTTATAGAACAAAGACTGAGACAACTTACTACAAGATTACAATGGTCACCATTAAGCATAGCTGTTGCCATTACTTGTCGAATGCCCTAGTATTAAAATAAATATCTGCCAGGAGCCGTTGTCCTCAACAAACTTAATTTATTTAAAACGTTTCTTCGTAGCGTAGTGGTTAAGGCACTGAGCTACAAGCCGGAGGGTCGAGGGTTCAAGTCCCGTTGGGGTCAGGATTTTTAAACTGATCCAAACCGTCTGGCGGCACTATGGCCCTGGGGTCTACTCAGCCTCTAACGTAAACGAGTATCAGACGCTTGTTCTGGGGGTAAAGGCGGCCGTCACGCAGGGCTGACAACTCGGCTGACATAAAGTGCCGATTGTCTAGAAAAAGTGGGAGTCTTAACCTCCTACTACCCCAAAGGCCTCCGGGCCTGTTGTGGGATCACTTTAACTTTTAAGAATTGTAAGCCTTTCGGAAACCGATTTCCACGTACCGACGACACTGGAAGGCCATTGATGTCTAAAATGTCGCAAAACAACAACCGTTAATAACGCATATTCTTCTGCTGAAAATGGAACCCGGTTCCGAAAGGCCTATACTTCTTATTTTTTTATAAATTAACCTAGTTGACAATGGCACCTGCCAGGTATTTATTTTACTTTGTGACTATTTACCTCAAAGAAATTTCAACATCAATTCTGGCAGTATTTACTTAAATGCCTATCTTAAATGTAACCTACTTGCTAACCAATATATATTTTTTCTTTTTTTGCGCGGTAGTGCGTTTTGTCGTACTTACAGCAATGGCGACTATGATTGAAAGTTCATCTTCCTACATTTCGGAGTTGCCAACCTAAATAACTATACTGTAATAAAATAATACTGTAATATTACATATTACAAACACGCGTATAACCACTGCCCTCTATCTATACTACATAAATGTACATACAAAAAATATCCGTAAAGTAGTGTTAATATACATTACACGAAACAAATCATTGCATTTTAAATGTATTTAACTTTATTTTAATCATATAAAAAGAATAAATGTTTAATTGCTGCCATTTTATCACTAACTGGTCTCACTGTCTCCTCTTATTTTATCACTAATTGGTCTCACGGCCTCCTGTTGTTTCAACTAATAATCATTGCCCACACTGTTATCGTTAGTCATTTGTTTATAATGTAAGCAAATATTTCCAACAAGGATGTTATTATTTAACTATTATTTACTATTTTCAAAACACCATTCATCTCTGTGAAAGAATAAAATATTATCAAAATGCTTATCTTCAGCACGTATTACGAATGAATGAACAGCGCATACCAAAAGGGAGAAGATTGTTGGGAAGACCATTGAAGTGATAGAAGGACCAATCCGACCTATAATGAGATCGGAACAGGCCATTGGGCTTAATCCGTGTTGTTGTTGATGATGATGATGAAAACACCATCGCGCAAACAATAGTGTACAACGCACGTTTGTGAAGTGTTTTACAGAATAACTCTGTTTTTAAACATTTTCCTTGATTCTGTAAAAACCTATTCCCAACCTCACATCGTAACTAAATCATTACAGTTGACATTCTATTTAACGACGTTGTTTAACATCACAGAGAATTGGCGTCCATTAAAATTTAGACAAAATTTGTCGGCCATTTAACGTAGCGGTGGCCAATAGTAATGTGTAGTAAAAATATAGGCCTAATGAGTGTTTCTTTTTTAACAGTGCGGTTGAGTTTTGCGTAGAAGAATTTTGAACACACTGTATTTCTTACCTGTCGGTTGTGAAGTTTTTGGATTTAGTTCCAACGATGGTTGTGGATTCTGAATAACTGGTTTTCTGGAGGGAACATAGGAGGAGGTTGATGTTGAAAGGTTATCCATGTTTGCTAACTCAACTCGCTTGTTGCTTCACCCCACTCCCTCATCTCTTCAAATTGCATCAACATCCTTGCATTTTTACTACATCCAAAACCTCGACACATCCATTAATATACTTCACCCTCACTATCAAACTCTGATATTTATTACCGCATGGACATAAGCTCTCCATACATCCCTATCCTAAGCTAAATGTTTTCCAGTCATACTATATATAATTCTCTCTCCTCTCCTTCAAAAGGCTCGACAGGCCTAGAAGGCCCTTGGCCTACCATTTGGCTGCTGGCATCACATCCACATATGTTAATCACATAGGTTAACGATTATCCAGCCAGTGTAGGGTTGACATGTGGTCAGCATGTCGGGTCTCCAGCCGTTATAGCTGGTTTTCTCAAGCTGAAGCCGCTCTTTATTGTAGCTACCCAAATGCCTCACGATGCTGGGTGAGGACTGGTCCCATTGTGGTCGACATTCCATGAGAAAACTACTTTCCCCATGGGGGATTCGAACCAGCGCTTGTCCTGTAGCTCTGCGCCCAGGCATCTTACCTTAACCTTAAAGACTACGGCGCGGGACGTGTATAATTCGCCTCTCTTAAATCATGGTTAATGTTAATCTATTATCTCAACTACTAGCCGCTATCCCTCTGTTTTTCTTCAAGGAATTTCCATGCAATTATTTCATTCCCAATTCGTGCCACATTTCCTGCTCACCAGAGTCTACGAGACTTAACGGCACTTATTATATCTGGTTTCCCATAAAGATCATCTTGCTTAATCGTATGTGGTCTTCTCCATTCACATGTCTGTTTATATTTCTTTAGTCCAAAACTTTACCTAACTTTTCTCAAATACATGTAAACTTTTCTCCTCCTTTAAAATAAGAGACCATGTATGTGTGTGTGTATGTATATATGTATATAGGCTATATATATATATATATATATATATATATATGGCAAGATAAGAAAAATAATATATATATATATATATATATTATTGGTCCACCGGTGTGGTCTCGAGAGAGCGCGCTGCTTTGTAACGCAGAGGGCCCGGGTTCAATTCCCGGTCGGGACAATGGGTGGGATTTTTTCGAGGTTTTTCCTCACCTGTAAGGCAAATGTCAGGAAGCTTAGGGGCCAACGGCCCGCAAAAATCATCCGGCCATCATCATCATTCACCGGTGTAGAAAGTAACAGGAAGCAATTATCGATGGTTGTCCAGCGACTGGCTTTGTTTCACAGAAGCTATTATACATAATTAAATACAAAGATGCCGACTACCGCCACTGTAATAATTTCGCATGTTAAGCATTGTCGCGTGGCGCCCGCTTTTATATAAACGGACAACCATCATAGTGAGGTGATAATATCACACCTAATTCCCTTGTAAAGCTGCAAAGCATAGTTGCAAATGCTATGATTGCAGTGAAAGATCTGCGTTGTGGCAGAATTATAAAGGTAGATAGATAATATCGCTCATCAAATATAGTATATTAAGATGCAGGTTGGGAAGAGGTTTTTACAGAATCGAGGAAAAATGTTTAAAAACCGAGCGACAGCGAGGTTTTTAATTTCCGAGATTCTGTAAAATACTTCACAAACGTGCGTTGTACATTATTTTTTGCGCGATGGTGTTTTCAAAATAATAAATAATAGTAAAATAATAACATCTTTGTTGGAAATATTTGCGTTCATTATAAACAATTGACTAACGTTAACAGTGCGGGCAATATTTATTAGTTGAAACAACAGGAGGTCTTGAGACCAATTATTTAAAAAAATACCGCAAGTACCGTATTTATTGTTTTATATTGTTTCATATAAAGTTAATTTCATTTATAACATAGTGATTTGTATCGTATAATGTATATTAACGCTACCTTTTGGATATTTTTTGTATATACATTGCACATATTGCACATAAAGGGCAGTGGTTTCACTTCCCGCACGTGGGTGTAAATGTATTATTACAGTATTGTTATTTATGTTGGCAATCCCAAAATATAGGAAGTTTCAATCATGGTCGCCATTGTTGAAAGTACGACAAAACGCACTATCGCTCATCAAATAATGCAGTTTAACTATACCATTCCATTAACCTCTCATTACCTTCCTATATTGTTATCAATTAACGTAACATTCAAATTATTTTAATCAGGTTATCCAAAGCAATATATAATATAACAAAAGAGAAAAAGTTGTACCCATACCATGGTTTGAACCGAAGATTTCTAGCTTTACGCGCTGGTGCACTAGCCAATTGTGCTATTTAGGTAATCCAGGAGTAGGCACAAATATTTTAAATGCCCATGTGCTCCTATAAGTGAACTTCTATTCAGATTGCAATAGGGTCGCTTCTATTAAGAAAATACTATAATGATATTTATAATATACCATATCAGATAATTACAAAAGTAGTATATGATATTAGTACTGAGGCTTGAGGTTGCTGTTCGAATGCAACAGTTAATACAATTAAAAATAATAATTTCTGATTAAACCGGATTTCCAACCCAATATCTCAAAATGTTTTTTTTCTCACTTTAGTTGTGTTAACTATAGCAAGCGAACCAGCAAACCTAAGTACATTAATTTTAATATTACGTTTGTAATTATCTGATATGGCACTGAATAACTTACCATCATAATGTCTTCTTATAAGGGAACTGTCTACCATTGCATGCCGAAACCTATCTTGACATTTCTCCCAGAGAAGCGTTGTGATCTACCAAGGTTGTGCCCAAAATATGCCGTTTTTAACTATAGATACAGAAATAAAAGCCATGGTAACCCGCTGTGCTTAGCAGTTGGACATCCCTGCTGGACTTAGAGCGGTGTGGAGTAAGGCGGGTGTGGCGCGGACGGCAGGTAGTGAGTGTTATCCAATCTACCAAGTGAGGAGTTGTATTGCTTCTCTGTAGTTTAAATGGGAGATATAGCGTTGGATTTTAGTGACTTAGAGTTAAAAGCGGCAGATTTGTTTTTTTTTAAAACGGCCTTGGTACATCACAATGCTTCTCTGGGAGAAATTTAGAAACTTCAAGATAAGATTCGACATGCAATGGTTGACAGTTCCCTTGTTAGTAGAAGCGACCCTGTTGTAATGCGAATGGAAGTTCACTAATAGGAGTAAACGGGAATTTAAAATAGAAAAGTATTTGAGTCTACTCCTGGATAGCCTAAGAAGCACAATTGGTAATGCGCCAGCGCATTGATTTGGGGATCTAGGGTTTAAATACCGGTTTAGACAGACATTTTACTGTTTATGATCTTGAAGAAGATTTCCGGGCTGTTGGCCATGGTCTTGAGACTTGAAGTTCCCCGACGGTTCGCCAGAGACTGCGTCCGGCATCCTCAAGGGTTGTCTTGAGACGATTTCGGGGCTGTTGGTCGTGGTCTTGAGGCTTGAAGTTCTCCGACGTTTCGCCAGAGACTGCGTCCGGCATCCTCAAGGGTTGTAGTGAGAAGATTTCCGGGCTGTTGGCCGTGGTCTTGAGGCTTGAAGATCCCCGATGTTACGCTGGAGACTGCGTCTGGCATCCTCAAGGGTTGTCTTGACTTCAAGACAACCCTTGAGGATGCCGGACGCGGGCTATGGACAAATGTCGGGGAACGTCAAGCCTCAAGACCATGGTCAACAGCCTCGAAATCTTCTCAAGACAACCCTTGAGGATGCCGGACGCAGTCTCTGGCGAAACGTCGGGGACTTCAAGCCTCAAGACCACGGCCAACAGCCCGAAAATCTTCTCACGGCAACCCTTGAGGATGCCGGACGCAAGTCTCTGGCGAAACGTCGGGGATCTTCAAGCCTCAAAACCACGGCCAACAGCCCGGAAATCTTCAATCCGGCCGTGAAAGCCTAAGTCAATAATTTTTCTCTTTAATTGTGTTGTGAATTATAAATGGTGCTGCTCTCTTTAATTTCATATACATAAAGATAATAAGGAGGGATAATTTTTCTATGATAGTGTATTTTAAACTTTCTAGTATTTGTATTATAATTGAGTGAACCTTTGAAAACCTCAACCAAGAACTTCGAGCAGACATGAGATAGAACTGAGGCTCGCTGCATAAGAACACATCGTAGATCTCTCTTTTTATTGGGTTATTTAAAGTTTTTGGACTTATCATTTCACATTTCTTTATAAATTTCTATGATCCAGTTCATGAATAAACGAGTTTCGTGTGAAAATATGTGGCACTCGTGTTGGAAAATAGACAGTTGTTTCTTGTACAGAAGGCGCACAGTATGAAGTGTGAGGATCTTAATACAAAGCGTAAGAACTGCTGGTACTTTGTATTGCAAATGTGATGCCATTTCTGTTTAACATTCACCTCAAGTACATGAACACTTCAGCAAAGACAAAGATACAGACATGATAGACACAAGAAAATGAAGTAAGAAATGCAAAATAGACGGATGGTATAAAACAATGACACAGACTTAATACAGAGTGACATTAAAAGCTCATATGAAATATTGGATGACACTTTACGGAATTAATCACTTTACTTGCTATTTGAAGAATTCCACACTCGGGATTTCTATGCTCTGAAAAAAATCTGTTAATCCCTGAGAAGTTTGAATCCGAAAAACTTATTGTGATCATCTAAACTTGGTTAAGTATTCGAATTTTGCTCACAAAATCATTTTGAGTGAACAGTAATGAAATATTTTAGAAATAAAAATTGTACCTGTGATGGTAGTCGTCCTCAACAAGTTAAAATTGTATAAAATACATTTCGGAACTAGTTCCATTTTCAAAGTTGTTTTATTTGATACTGATTTTGTTTTAGAAGCAGGGTTTCATCTGGCAGGGTGTGTTTCCGTTCAGCAGGTTTAAACTTTGGTTGTGCAATCCACTCAAACAACTCAACCTCTTAGGTCGGTATTCAAGAACCAAACTTTCCGTGAAGAGCGACTCTCAGCCCGTCTCGTGGTTAATTATGTGGGTCGTGCAGAACCTACTCTAACTGGCTCACTCTATTCAACATCTTGTGCTAACAAGATATTTATTTAAAAAAAAAGTTTCCGGGAACAATTGAAAGATGAGAACCTCAGTTTACGGAAGACGGAGATGGCATGGCCTACAGAGCTTGGTTCTTGAATACTGGCCTTAAAGAGGAGCCTCTTGCCCTTAATGGAATATTTTAGACTCATCATTTCATACTTAAATGTAAAGTGTAACCGTTAAAGACTTTGAATATCTTTGGAAGGTTAAGACACCCATTTTTCTAGATGAAATCGGCACGATATGTCATTTGGATTTTCAATCGTGCGTGATGACCGTCCTTACTCCCAAAGCAACGCTGGTAATCATTATATATGCTTATATTTATCAATGCTACGGAATGTTTAGTCACCGCTGTATTTAGTGGTTATGCGACTTGCCTCTTGTCCTTAAGGTCACGGGTTCAAACCCGGTCGGGATTTTTAGGATGGAAAAGTTCATGGGAGAAGTCCTCATGGAGGGATTTGAAGACGTGAGTCCCGAGTCTGAAGATTTTCAGGTTCATAAAAGATCCACAAGCATCAATAAAAAGGCCTCTTCACAAAATTTAACTTATCATCGTCCATACAAGTAATAATACTTTAGTTGTCTATTAGATGTCTCATTGAGGCGATGTGCTAACCACTTGTTACTCGTTGATATTTGCTGGTAAATAAACGCAACTAAATTAGCTAATTAAGAAACTCCCGTTAGGGAGCACTCGTGTCCCCAAGCGAGATATATGGCGTATAGGCCTATACATACAAAGATACATGCAATGTTTAACTACGTCATGTTGGAAGAGCAGTCTGATGCTTCGCATTTCTTCCGATGTGGAAAATGGATATGGTATATTATATCTACAAGAGATCAATTTCTTATGCAATTACGTACAGTCAAACTTTCCTTAACTGACACTGCTCAATAGC
Source organism: Diploptera punctata (assembly GCA_030220185.1). NCBI lineage: Eukaryota > Metazoa > Arthropoda > Insecta > Blattodea > Blaberidae > Diploptera > Diploptera punctata. The sequence goes on from JASPKZ010000826.1 coordinate 568,952, forward strand.
GGACGTCTCTCAATAACAAACTTTTAAAAAATCTCCTGCAAAAAACATTGGCTCTTATGAAAACATTTATTCCCAATAGCGGACATTCTTAATAACGGATGCGGACAATAAAACGTATCGCCGAACGACAATTAAAAGTTCCGAATAACGTACAGCGTGAGAAGAGAAATGAACATGTAATTATTTGTAACAATGAACATTATCGTACATTTGGAACGTTATTACAGATTATAAATGTTATAGCGCATTTTTAACTTTAGTCACGGGAGCAACAAGTTAATGTGCTCACTGTTTATGGCTTTAAAAGATAAAAGCTACATCCTGTTGAAATGTCAAAAAACGCAAACGATTAACACTAAATGAAAAGGTAGAGATCATCGATGTCTATAAAATAAGAAAATTGAAACAGTACTCTTTAATAAAAATAATGAAGAGAGCTGTGTTTAACGTGTTAGGTTGAAACGCACATTGAGAAGACAATTCTAAATTAATCTCTTGTCCATAAAAAAAAAATACAGGATCATTTCAAGGCACCAATCCAGAATTGAGACTTTTAGCCTAAACTTATAATGTACAATAGTATAAATTATTGTAGTAATTTGTTTAGACATACTGTACACACAATTGTAGTCGTACACATTAACACTGTACTGTAGCATTCACATTAGTACTCTACTCAAAGAAAAATATTCACTAATTTACAGAAGTACTGTAATTTCCTTTCTACTACTCTACTGCACATCGTATTGTACTGTGTTTTATAACTTTTCTGTATAGCGCACACTTCTTAATAGCGGACATTTTTATTTTCCCCATAGGTGTCCGTTAAGATTTACTGTATTTTATATTAGAGATGAAACTCAGTGTTGTCATACAAATACATTATTCTGTTTTCACAACCTGATATAAATGAAGTTGTCGATGTGCCTTAGGATGCAAAATATAAAAAAATAGAGTTTAACAAAAATATTTGCAAGTAGATTTTTTAAATAGCAGTAGTTTTTAATTGTAAACTGCAGTTTAGCTGGAGATGATTTAGTGAGTTGGCAACACTTCTGCAAGCGGTACACAATGCCGAGGGAACAATACACAATAAGTAGAAGCTGAGGGTTCGCCAACTATCTTGAGCAACTTTAATAAATTAAGATTCTCCACATCCCCCTACCCCTTACTGTATTTACTCAACCCCCTATTCTGCTCCTGTGTTAATATTTTACTTTCCGAATGGATTGTACTGTCTTTCATCACGCTCTACCAACATTACAAGAACTCGCTATTTTATAACAAGAGAAACGAGTTTCTTTCAAATTTCATTTTAAAATAATTATTTGTTTTGTAATACTTGTCCAGTCTAATCTCATATTATTTGAAATACTTGTCTATATCTTGGCAGTTAGCAAAATGATGTTGTGCTGCGCATACGTTAGAATTCTATGACGAAATGCTTGCTTTACAGTCACGTGATTGAATGATTTAGTTATAAGCTTGGGAGATGTTCAATTACATCATCATCTGCGTCATCGTCGTTGTTATTGGTTTCTGAAAAGCATTGTTTTGCTCGGAATACCAACTGCAATGGAAGTGATGTAGATATTGACACTGATTAGTTGAAAAAAGAGGGGAAGAGGGGAATAGCCGTCTAGGTAGTGAGAGATGTACAGCCAAGGCAAGAATGTATTATCATTGCATTTTGTTCGCAATACAAAGGTAGGATGGTCACTGTAGCTTAACCCTAGACTTCTTACGACAAATGAACACTGACAGTAGACTCTGAACTAAGTACTTCGATAGAGAAAACTGGCGATACGACAGCAGCATAGCCAAGAGATGGCTCTAGTGTGCTCAGACTCACAAAAAAAAAGAAGAAAAAGAAAACATAGCATTCCAAGGGTCTAATCAAAGTTTCACAACTTACATTATAACTTATTAATCTGTCCCATCACAACTGCATCCGCAGAAAACACTATTTCTGCATTACGACGAATAAAAACTTCATCAGAACAACCATACCAAGAACAAGGCTTTGTAGTCTAGAAATTATATCAATCGACAGGAAGGGAGACAATTTTGGATTTGTCGAAGGACCCATCGAGAGTGATCGATAGTTTCGTTGCTAGGGAATATTGACGGCTCATTCACCTTTGTATATGTTTGGCATACATGACTGTTTATCATAATTTTGTATGTTATTGAATAAAACTTCTAAGAATAAGAGTTGATGACAGCGGAGCTGTCAGGAAATGGGTCAGATATTTCCAACTCCCCTCATATCTGGATCAACCCAAAATAATTAATATTTGCATGACACCTATTATTGATTCTTTTAGATAATTACCGGTCCCTCACTCTCAGCTTCTCTTCACTACATTCTATTGATTGCTCAGAATGCCCTTCTAATGGCTATGCCACTGTGATTGTAGGTGTGAATATTACTTGAATCTCAATAACTCGAAATACAATTAATTGAGTTCGCAGGATCCGTGACCAGATAAAAAAAACGGGATATTTCAGAACTGACAAAGGGAAAACAAGGCGTTCGGATAACAATCTACTTCATCATTATTCAAGTCGAACGAGGATGGAACGGAAAGTAACATACATTTGTTTCTGGGATATTGTAATTTCACAAAGATTTAGTTTGAAGTATTCACTATAGATACAATTTTTATTTTCATGAAGAGCTGCAACGAGAGAAGCATGAACTACAGATCAAAGATGGCGCCCATGTTACTGTCGTCAATGTGTGAAGAGCAGCGAAGTGTAGAGCGATATGTGTGGGCTGAAGGACATATCCAATTGAAATTCACAGAGATATATGTGGCGTGTATGGGCAAGACTGTATGGACCTTATTAACGTCTCCAGGCGGTGCGCATTCTTCGAGGACGACCGTGAGAATCTTTGTGATTTACTACGTTCCAGCGAATGGTGACAATCTAGATCACTTAATTCGTTACACTGCAGAAGGGCACGACTTTCTAAAAGTAATTGTCACGGGTGATGAATTGTGGGAGTACTGTTACACACGCTGACATGCAGAAGTGCAATCAGCTACCCACAGATGGCTATACTCCAACCGTACGAACTTCTATGAAACTGATATTATCGCCTCACTATGATGGTTGTCCGTTTATATAAAAGCGGATGCCGCTCGACAATGATTAAAATGCGGAATTATTACAGTGGCGGTATTCGGCATCTTTGTGTTTAATCATATGTAACAGCTGCGGGAAACAAAGGGCGCCGCTGCAGAACTATCATACTCAGGCTATAATACCACGATGGGAGAAATGTGTTGAACAATATGGCGATTATGTGAGAAAATAGCTGAAATATGCGAGTTCATGTGTGCCTTTTCACCTATTAAATTTAAAAAAAAATCTTTCTCTATTATCTTTTATCCCTGCTTCACCAAATAGCCCCACAACTTGACTCTTAGCATATCTTCCAGTTCTACAATTGAATTTCCTGCCATAATTACACTGAGCAACAAAAAAGCTTTTTTGTCTCAGAAAGAAAAATATGTGATTCTGATAGTATGTTTTCTCCTGAGTTCAAATATTATATCGGTTTTTCTCCATCATGCAAGGTTTCAGAGAGACAGCAATTTATAATTTCAAACACTTCAATATTTTCTACATTCGTAAATACACAATATTCGAACATTCGGACTCACCTAGAAAGTAAGAAATGACGACTTTTGCTATGTTTCGCCTGTGGAGCATCCCTCTTGATAGTCCAACAATAATCGGCCAGCATATTAGGATTCCATTTACCTTGATATCTCTTTTCCATAGCTGAAATCTCCTGATGAAAATGTTCCCCGTTTCATTTTACAATAGACAAAATGACGAAAAAACGTTTATTAAAAAATAATTATTTAAATACAATAATTTAAATTAAAATAAAAAAACTGTGGGTGATGGGGAGAATTCCGAATAATATTTGAAAACACGATAAAAACTGCATTAAGTGTACAGCTATTGGTACTCATGAGACAAAAATCATGTTGATCAGTGTTATTTGTCCAATATTCTCAATCTCAGTAATTACATAATTTAATTTGGTTTAAAATTCTTCCTTCCTTTATTCTTTTGTATCATCACTGATAAAGTATACTCCCAAAATGGTCATTTTCCTTAGCTTCTTTCGTCGATTATTAAATCCATTCGGCATTTCATTCTTGAGCTTTTTAGTATTGTACATTTTTTCAAACGAACAGGGATCTACAAATGATGTGTCAACCCCCAACCTGGAGGACCAGGGGATTTGTAATCAAGATTCTTTTTTTTTATCCCTTGACGAACCAACCTCTAAATGCAAGGCAGTAAAAAAAATAAATGTCCGTTACTTTTCGATCCATCATCATAGTGGGACTAATGACATGTTACGGTCTTCTTCCATTTCTTCAACGGCCGACTTAAATATCTTTTCCTGGAGGTGCACATATGAGGATTTATCGAGGCAATCTTGTACGATCCATTCTATTCAAATATAAGAGCAAATTCTGTTTGTATGTGGTGAACTGCCCATGAATGAGGATTAAATTATATGTATAAAAGTTGAACAACGTACACTTTTAGTTTGTACGTAAATTAAATACTGAAGTGAAGTGCTTAATATTAACCGCTACAGCAACACAGTATCAGAATTTTAATTCAGTTTTTGATAGAATATCATGGAATAGAAGTTTCAATAATTATATGTTGTTTTGTAAGTTCCACTTTCCAGAACGCGTTTTATATATATTTTCAGAACGCATACTCGAAAACAATCATAGAAACGCAAACAATATTAACTGTCAACAACACAATTTACTGAATAGAATTAAGTCTTCAATTTTGCTCAAATTATGGAGGAAATTACACTTTTCAGTATTAAAATTTGTCTCTCTTCCTGGATTGCCAAGTATCACAATTGTTTAGTACTCCAGCGCGTAAAGCTTGGGAGTTTGGGTTCTAATCTCGGTTTAAGGAAATATATTTAACTGTAGTTGATTAAATATATCGTGCGAACAGGAACCCTGAGAACATTAATTTCAATATTAAGTTTGTAATTATCTGATTTGTCGCTAAAAAAATTCCCACTATAAAGTAGAAGCGACCCTGTTGTAATGTGAACAGAAGTTCACTAATATGGATACATTTCAAATAGAGAAATATTTGTGTGTACTCTTGGATTGCCTAAGTAGCACAACTGGCTAGTGCACGAGCGCGTGAAGCTGTAGATCTTGGTTCAAATCTCGGTTCAGCTGAACATTTTCTGTTTAGTTGTATTAAAATTTATGATGAGTTTTATTTCCTTGAAAATAAGTTAACATGAATACCAAAGCTATGACGTCAAAATACTTCAATACAAAGAATTCATTGCGTCTTGTAGCTCTAAGTTGTAAGATACCTAGATTTTTTATTTAGTTTATTGAATTAAAATATAAATTTTGCAGTCGCGTCTTCTAAAATGCAGTATTATACGTAATTTATAAGAAAGTTAATTCTGAGTTAATTTAAATATTTCTATGGTTTAAATATCTATAAACTTTTCCGTCCAAAGTTTTTATTGCCATCGTGAATTAAAATTAGGGTGAGTATGAAAGGCGTATCTTGGTAGTGTTAAATTAACCAAACTTCTCCTTATAGTCCTCTTTTTATGGCTATGTTGTCACACGCCTGGTTTTGGATTGCTCGATAATGATCTGAACAATAAAACAGCGTCATTAAATAGAAGTAACATGACATAATGAAATTCACCAGTTTATCCTAATAGACCATAGGTTACCATGATCGTCTCTGGTTCCTAGGCGGGTTCAATTCCGGCCGGTGCCGATTGATTTTTTAATGGTGTAAAATTCCGTAGCATGGCTTCCTTTGGAAGGAAAGTAAAGCCATGGGTTACGTGTCGTGAAATAACATTAAACTTAAATAAGAGGTCTCTCAGCAAAATATGTCGGCCCTTTCATGTCCGGATTGTAATTATGACGTTATGACCTGAGATGTAAAGTCTGCCTCTCTTTAAGTTAGTTTAACTTTTTTCCTTACACACACTTCGTGAAAATAATATTAAAATTAACAAATATTTTAATTTGTTTAAATATTGTGTAACCGTAAAATTAATTTGCTATATCGCATTATTTTTCTTTGTTTGAGGAAGTGGCTGAATTCAAATACCTAGGAACAATAATCACAAATAGGAATGAGATGCACAAAGGAATTAAACATAGGCTCAATTCTGGAAATGTTAAACTGAAAATATATAAAACTATTATCCTACCAGTTATATTATATGGGTGTGAAGCATGGACTCTTACTTTAAGGGATGAAAGGAGATTACAAGTATTTGAGAATAAAGTACTTAGGAAAATTTTTGGACCAAAGAGATATGAATGGAGAAGACTACATAACAATGAACTACATGGTCTTTATAGGAAGCCAGATATAATAAGAACAGTTAAGTCTCGTAGACTGCAATGAGCAGGACATGTTGCACGTATGGGAAATGAAAGACTTGCATGGAAGCTTCTTGTAGGAAAGTCAGAGAGAAAACGCCCAGTTGGTAGACTAAGAATGAGGTGGGAGAATAACATTAACTATGATTTGAGAGAAGTAGATTATACAGGGAATGATTGGAAATCATTGGCTCAGGATAGGGATGTATGGAGAGCTTATGTCCGCGCGGCCATGAAACTACGGGTTCGATAGTGCCAGTGAGTAAGTAAGTAAGTAAGTAAGCAAGTAAGTAAGTAAGTTTTTATATAGATTAAGCAGGGACCGTCTGCCAACAATTTAGTTTACCTTACTCGAATAGACTACATTTTATTATTAGTTTTAGTCTTAATCTTAACTATCATTAACTGGTTGTATTATAGATCGTGATATAATAGATATTATCTTATTGATCAAATCTTCATTTAGGGTCAGTTTCACCAACAGAGGTAACTGTATTACGCCAGTTTTCCCCATGTATAATACATAGCTTAAACTGGCGTAATAAAGTTACCTCTGTTGGTGAAACCGACCCTAAGTATTTAATAATAGAGTTAATTGTGATTGTTATATTCTGATGTAATACATGTTTGCCCTGGAGAGTGGAAGAGTAGGCCTCATGGCCTTGACTCCACCAGATTAAATAAATAAATAAAATAATACTTTTACATATTCCAAGCTACCTGGAACTTATAGAGTTATGACCTGGCGGGAATCATTCTTAACTTTGTATCATAGACATACTTTTTTGTTCACAGAAGAACGATAGAAGACGTCCTTGGATGAGTGAAAACCGGGGCCACCTCCGAGATAACACTAACATTTAGACAAGACATACCATTCACTCATTTATGCGTACTAAACAAGATGAAACGCTATGGATGATGACTGTGACCTCAGGCATATATCTTTATGGTCCAGACAATATGGGCTGAAACTATAAGTAAACAAAACGCAAGCAATAATTATCGGACATCCAAGGCTATTACACCTCATAAACAATGGCAATATGCCGGCTGTTATATTAGATAATGAACAAATTCCTTATACCGACGTCGTTAAAAACTTGGGATTTTACTTGGATTCTAATTTAAAATGGCATGAGCAAGTAAAACAAACATCTAAAAGGATCTTCTCCATAATGGATTCCCTAAAGCGACTTAAACATTTTCTTCCTACAACTCTTAAAATAATTTTAATCCAAACTTTAGTGATGCCGCATTTTGACTACTGTGACATTCTACTAACTGACATAAGTGACGGATTGTCGGACAAACTGCAGCGTGTCCATAATATGTGTATCAGATTCATATTTAATGTTCGAAAATACGATCATATTTCTCCATTATTCCACGAATTGTCATGGCTACATCTAAAAGAGAGAAGAAAATCGCACTGTCTAATTCTCCTATTTAAGATCCTACATACCTCGATTCCCAATTATTTATCATCCCGTTTCCAGTATCTATCCTCAAACCATAACTTAAACACAAGATCACAACATAGTCTCTTACTTAATATACCGCAACATAGGACATCACATCACTCCATGTCATATACCATCTCCACTTCTCGCAACTGGAATTCCCTACCACAAGAAATAAGGTGCTGCCGGACATTGGCATCTTTTAAAACAAATCTAAATTTATATTTGCTCTAAACTCGACTTCATTATTATCCAGTGTAAGATATATATATATATATATATATATATATATATATATATATATATATTAATTGGTGTTTCCCGTATAATGTATCATATTTATATTATTATTATTATTATTATTATTATTATGATTATTATTATCGTATCATTATTGTTATTACCCTATAAAATGTTGTTTGTACATGCCATTTACATTGCTACATTTATTGTATCTTTAACTGTTTATAATTAGTATAGTGTATATCTGTATTTGTCGAATATTTATTTGTATTTGTGCTGGTTGAGTGGAAGAGAGGGCCTTATGGCCTTAACTCTGCCAGAATAAATAAAGTATTATTATTATTATTATTATTATTATTATTATTATTATTATTATTACTGTGGCAGCCAGATGATGTTCGGTGACCATTTGCGCCTTAAAGTTTCCTGACATTTTTCCTACAGGTGAGGAACAAGACCGAAAAAAAACCCACTGAGGAAACTTGTCCCGTCTGGGGATTGAACCCAGGTCCACTGCATACAAGGCAACTACTGTGACCACATGAAAATACTAGCAAAATTATCTTTTTTACCATATCAGATTTCCATAAAACATGATTTTAGATATTCCACTAGTCTACCACTCAGGATCACATAACGTAAAGTGACCTCTGTTGACCCCAAGTGACCTACCTAGGAATTCAACTGTCGTTTTAAATGCTAACACGCATAAAAATAGAAATCAACTTTTTTTCCGCAATGCACAACAAAAAAGTCTCTATATTTTTCCCTTTTGTATTTATGCGAAATTGTTCCGTATCACCATTAGTCATTTTGGACGTTTTTTATGCTTATTTGAATTCACTGTGGCCCCAAACCACATCTAGCTAGATAACTCTTACATTACCATACCGGGGGAGCTCTTGAAATCGCATGTTTTAAATTTACCTATAAATCATTTTCGTCTCTATCAATGTTTAGTAATTGGACGTGTAGAATGGGTCGTATTAACACAGACAGCTCATAATGCGTATCGTGATATATGACTGCAAACAGACAATTCTGCAACTGACGTTTTATGCGTGTACAGTTACTGTAATTTCATGCAGATAATGGAATTACTTTATATTTCAACTGCTTTAACTAAAAGTAACTTTATTGTTATCGAGTTTCAATTATTTACATGTAAATTCATTCTATTGCGCAATTCTTACACGTGCTAGAGATATATGATAGCTTTGTTAAACATTTTTTCCGTTAAAAAGGGAATTAAAAAAATAAATAGCCTAGAGGTCCGTATTATAATGTTTTTTTAAATTTTATTCTGAATTAATTACTTTTAGGATAACATGAAATAATCATAATAATTCAAACATAATCAAATCACAAAATAAATAAATATTATTTTACATAATAAAAAAGCTTGAATGCAACAAGCAAAATTCGGAAAGGAAACTTAGGTCAATTTATTGAACCTCATTCGTCCATCTCGGGACATGCGTGCTCCACTAGTGGAAAGTTTCTTAACAAGACTAATTTAGTTACACTTATTTCCCTAGAGATGTCAGCTAATGACACGTGATTATATAATTGCCTCGAGCAGACTAGGAAACTAAAGCATAACTAGGATGGAGAAATATCGGTTATAGTTTCCTCAGAAACCTCTTTATTCAGGTATGAGGTTCGTTTAGGTGCCTGAATATCTTCAGACTCGGGACATATCATTTAAAGCCCCTCTCAGACGACTTGTTCCTTGGATTTTTCCATTCTAAAAATCCAAGTTTGAACCCGAAGTAGTGGCAAGGAACATACCCACTAGACCACAGCAGCCTACTAGTTACATTAATATGATTTTAAAATGCCCTAATAAAATAATACATAACTAAATTGTATATATATATATATATATATATATATACACATACGGTAACAGAACATAAACTAATTATTTTGAGGTAATAATCCCTATAGCCTACAATACAAGTTTATCAATAATAAGGATTTTTTGTTATTTCTCATATTTTAATATGCAGACACAAATATAATACAGTAAAACTTGTTTAATCCGGAACGTGAATAATGCGAAAATCTGTCCAATGTGAACACATTTATTGGTCCCTGCGAAATAATAGTAATTTTACGTGTATTTATTTTGCATAAAACGGAACCCGTCCAACGCGGAAATGCAAAGGTATTTTTACACAATTCATGAAAATAAATTTATAAAGCAGATTATTTATTAACCATCAGCAGTTTTTTTTACTGAAGACAGAATCCAAGACGACTTTTACAAATAGTCATTCAGACCAAATGGACAAATAAATATCAAAACAAAACAAACCTTATTGTCACTGACCCTAAGGTTCACTGTTAAAAGCTGTTGTATTTCACATGCCGATATGTACTTTGATAAATGCCTCCATCGCCACGATCGGTATATTATTGTTTCAACTTGTTCGTTGTAATAATTTTGATTAAATGACACGTTTACCTTGTGCTTTGTTCCCAGATTCTAATGTCGAGTAAAAGGAAAGAAAATAATTAGTAACGAAGAGAAAAAAAATAGTGTTGCGCTTAAAGTAAAAATAAAAATGCTTGACCGTTTATACGCGTTGGCAAGTCGTTTGCGTCCATATCACGCTCTTTCAATGTTAATGAATCAGGAAATCTGAAGACAAAATAAGGAATTCTATCGCAGAATTCACAGCTGAATATTCATCTGAATTGAACGACCTTTTAAAAGCGGCAAAACAGGGGGGGAAGAAAATTCTTTAAGTCCTTGCCTAAACCTGACAGTAATAATTAAGAGAAATTGTTGAAAATGTCTCATCAATTTATTTTATTTTTATAATTTTTATTTTATTCTGTACCCTTGGAACGTATTTCCTATGTAGGCTACCCGTACAAATTACCATTCCATATTCGCGGCATATTTACGGAACACATCCCCCGCGAATAAGGAGCTTTCACTGTATATGTTCTACCTGTACAGATTCGGCCCTCATTACACACCCGTTATGCGAAACACAGATACCTGTCTTGCAAATAACAATTGCGCTGTAAAATCTTATGTTAGTTAAGTTCTGAGATCTATCACAGGTAGTGTTCTGAATTTACGGAATAAACATAGCTGAAACGTACGTATCATTCCCATTAAGCGAAAAAGGTGAGTGATTGACGATAAATCTCGAAACATTTCCGGACCGATACTCTGGCTGTCGTTAAATGCCTAAGGGAATAACGATTTCAAGGAATCTTCAGGTTGGCTGGACAGTTTTAGAAGACGACACAATGTAGTGTGAAATGAAATATGCAGGGAATCAAATAATGTGGACGAAAGTGTAGTTAGTGAGAGAAATCCGAAACTGCATACTTGAATTTAAGGATACGCGCCGAAGAGACATTTTAACCCTGACGAAATGGGACTGTTTTTTCGCGCGTTACCATCGAAGTCGCTCATACATACCATAGGGCCTACTTCATTTTTCAACGGTAGTGGAACTACAATTAATCCAAGGTACATGAAAAGATATATACGGTACTCTATAATCTAAGATTATTAATAAGTTTTAGTTTTTTTATAATGCGGAATTTTGTCCAATGTGAAGAAAAATGGTCCCATGCGATTCCGCCTTGAGCAAGTTTTGCTGTATATATACTTCATATTTTTTCAGTGTAACGAATATTATTTTCTGATATTTTATTCATTAAAATTTATTCCTCTCACAAATAATTTAATAATTCCCTGCACAGGGGCATTTCAATGCGGGAATCCAGATTTAAATAAATTGAATATATACCTTATTATTCTTTAATATTCTATAATTTATTATTTGATTGTAATATTTTATATTAATTAATTGTACGTTTTTTGTTACTTATAATAATTTGCGAAAAGAGTTACTCCTTGACTTTGGCACCTCGTTATTGTCAAATACTGAATGAAATATTGTTCGAAGCAATTACCATACTGAAGTTATGTTTATCATCTTCTTATCCTTTATTCGTAGGATTTTTATCCTGTTTATTTCCCAAATCACTCCTCGGAGGAATACGTAATGGATGTGCATCCACTATCCGAAACTTGATCTTTTGGACTGCAAGCAAAGTATAAGATACACCTTGAAGTGGGTTGCTAGCCCGTTTTTATGGCGGGTTTATTGTTCGGGGTTTCCTCCCTAGGCCGATTGCTGTCACCCAGCTCTAGAGCTCAGCCTGCCCTGTTTAATTTCGGAGTTGTCTCTCCTAGATGGGTTGTGTTGCAGGACTAACGAATCCCATCCCCGCGATGTGGATTATTATCTTTATCAATAATATAAATGTCTTTATTGCGCTCCAATTTTCTTAATCTACGGAAATAATTCACATTTTCATCTTCGCGCTCAAGTTTCCTTAATCCCGACTGAGGAATTTCTAGTAAATCATACTTAATTACTTACTCACTGGCACTATCGAACCCGTAGGTTCATGGCCGCGCGGACATAATCTCTCCATACATCCCTATCCTGAGCTAATGCTTTCCAATCATTCCCTGTATAATCTACTTCCCTCAAATCATAGTTAATGTTATTCTCCCACCTCATTCTTGGTCTACCAACTGGGTGTTTTCCCTCTGGCTTTCCTACAAGAAGCTTCCATGCGAGTCTTTCATTCCCCATACGTGCAACATGTCCTGCCCATCGCAGTCTACGAGACTTAACTGTTCTTATTATATCTGGCTTCCTATAAAGACCATGTAGTTCATTGTTATGTAGTCTACTCCATTCACCTGTCTGTTCATCTCTCTTTGGTCCAAAAATTTTCCTAAGTACTTTATTCTCAAATACTTGTAATCTCCTTTCCTCCCTTAAAGTAAGAGTCCATGTTTCGCACCCATATAATATAACTGGTAGAATAATAGTTTTATATATTTTCAGTTTAACATTTTTTGAAAGGAGTTGGGACATCAAGAGTCTCTGCAATGCATAATAGCACGCATTTCCAGAATTGAGCCTATGTTTAATTTCTTTGTGCATCTCATTCCTATTTGTGATTACTGTTCCTAGGTATTTGAATTCAGCCACTTCCTCAAAATTTCCCTCATTTGTCATTAGCTGTCCATTTCCATTATATAATGAATTTCTACGTGTGACCATATATTTAGTTTTACTGATATTTACTTCCAGTCCTAATTTCTTAGTGTTACTCAATAGTGTGTGTGCGTGTTATCCTTTAGTATCTCCTCGCTATCGGCCAACAGTACTACATCATCAGCATAAACTAACAGCTTATTAATACCATTGAGTTGTAAGCCTTCCTCATTCTCTAAAGATTTAATGGCATGCTCTAGTACAAAATTAAATAGTAGAGGAGATAGTGCATCTCCTTGCTTCAACCCATTCTGGATTTCAAAAGTGTCCGAAAACTGTTTGCCTACACGCACCCTACTCTTTGTGCCATTTAGACACATTCGTATAAGTCTAACTAACTTTTTAGGAATTCCGAACTCCAGCAGGATACTATATAACTTCTCCCTCTTAATTGAATCATATGCTTTTTTGAAGTCTATGTATAGTTGATGTACAGTACCATTATATTCCCATTTCTTTTCTAAAATCTGTCTTATACTAAAAATCTGATCTGTTGTAGACCTGTTTCTTCTAAATGCACATTGATGATCTCCTAGAATGTCATCAATATAGGGAGTAAGTCTGCTTACTAATATATTTGTTAGAATTTTGTATGAAGTTGAAAGTAATGAGATGCCCCTATAGTTGTTGCAATCAGTTTTATCTCCTTTCTTATAAATTGGTACAATAATTGATTCCTTCCATTCATCTGGAATAGTTTCTTTTTCCCAAATCATACTAAGCAACCCGCATATCTTGTCCATCAATTTTTCTCCCCCTGATTTTATCAGTTCTGCTGGGATCTCATCTGAACCTGATGCTTTATACATCTTCAATTTTTCAATCGCCATTTCAACCTCTAATGCACTTGGCTCTGCGACTAGCATTTCTGCTGTCTGTAAATTATCCTCCTCAATGTCCTGTTCTGTATGTACATTTAATAGCTGATTAAAGTAACTTTTCCATCTATTTAATATACTCCTGGAATCTGCAATCATATCCCCATTTTCATTCCGAATTATGTTTGTTCTAGCCTGAAACCCTTTCTTCTCTATACTAATTCCCTGATATAATTCTCTAATGTTCCTATTTTTTGCATTCATTTCAAGATCATTAATCTTCTCTCTCAAATATTCCCTCTTTTTACTCTTTAGTAACTTGGTGGTTTCCCGTCTAATACTACCCAATTGCTCTAAATTTACCTCATTTGGCTCATGTAACCATTTCATTTTTGCTAGCTTTCTTTTCTTTACAATGCCGGCACATTCCTCATCAAACCATTTCTTGTTTTGCCCCTTTTTTAAACAACCAATGCTTTCTGATGCTGACAATTTAATAGTATCTCTTACAGCCTCCCATTCTTTATTTATATCAGTTTCTTCTTCGTTTGCCACATTGTCATCTGAAGATTCCAGTACTTCAAATCTATTAGCAATTTTGATTTGGTATTCTTGCCGCATTTCATCATTTTTCAAGTTTTTTAATTCAAATTTTACAGAATCATCTTTAGCGTTTGTTCCTCTCATAAGCAATAGCCGTTGTCTGATTTTCACTCTGACCAGATGATGATCCGAATTGCAGTCTGTCCCTCTAACTGATCTAACATCGATGATGCTACTGTGCCAGCGTTTATCCACTAATACATGATCTATCTGGTTCCGAGTTTCTCCATCTGGGGACGTCCAGGTGTATTTATGAATATCCTTATGCTGAAATGTTGTGCTCTTAACAATGAGATTCTTTGATGTGGCAAATGTGACTAATCTAACCCCATTGTCGTTACTATCTTCATGAAGACTGAATTTGCCTATTGTTGGTTTGAATATATCTTCCCGCCCCACTTTTGCATTAAAATCTCCTAAGATAATTTTCATATGATATCGTGAAAGACTATCAAATAAGCATTCTAATTCTTCATAGAACTCATCCTTGATGTTGTCATCTTTATCATCTGTGGGGGCATGCACATTTACAATTATAAAATCATGTTGTTTACCCTTTAGAATTATGTATGATATCCTATCACTAACAAACTTAATATCTCGGATAGCGGAGAGGATCCTCCTTCTGACTAAAAAACCCGTTCCAAATGCAGGTCTTTCTGCACCCCCGTAGTATAATGCAAAGCCTCCTGATTCCTGACTACCTTCTCCTGGCCACCTAACTTCCTGTAAAGCGACTATATCCAAGGGAGATTTATCTAATTCACGCGTTAATATCTCTAGTGCCCCACTATTGTATAAAGTCCTAACATTCCATGTTCCTAGGAACATGTCCCTGTGTTTGAGCCTTTGGCATGGGTTCCCTTAAGTAGTCCCCGCCCGGAGATCCGAATGGGGGACTATTTGACCTCCGGAAAATTTTACCCCAGTTGAACCCATGTCCGCATTTCTTGACGGTTGTATTTTTACGGTGAAAGATCGTCACCCTTTCGCCCAAGGTAGTTTTTTCGTCTGGCTTATCACCTTTGACCAGTCCGGCATGGGTAACCCTATCGGCAACAATGCTACCGCCGGCATAGCTCTCAGGATCATTTAAGCACGCAAGCCACTCCACCACGACAAGGTAAAGATACCATGGAGGGCTAGTAAATCATACGCATGCGAAATGTAAGGAACAATAAGTTGATGTAATCTGTGTGACAACAAAATTATATGTTGGAGAGAACAAGAAAGAGCGAGACAGAACAATAACAATTCTACATTTTTTTGGCATTAAAATCATTGTGAACAATTAAGCACTGATACGTATCGTTTGATAATGCTTTCTTTTAGGAGAAAACCTAAATTGCCATTGACCACAAAATTCATTTTGTGTTGTAATATACATTTTGACTTCCTCTGCTGTAAGTTAAATGATTAATGAAATAAAAAATTGAATATAAAATATCTTAGCTGGTACTCACCGAGAGGTCGCCTCCATAGAACGGATGGATGACAAATGTTTCATTGCCAACGTGTATCACGCCACTGACTCCATTACACGTGTGAAAGGCAGCGGTAGCCCCGGGGTAATCCTTCACAGTTCCATGATAATAGCAGTGTTCTATTTCCTGCGAACATACAAAATATTTCATCATTAGTATTTTTTATAAAAAGAAAAAAAGATAAGTATAATGGTAGGACTTTATTAGACTAAACGTAAGATACGTAGAGTGTTATGTATAAACATGGATCGCACAGGTAGCAGGCCGTACGTGCTGTTGAAAAACCAAGCAATAAATTAATGTCTAGAATAAAAATAGCATATTACAATGCGAGGTTATGATTAAAAATCGGGAGATAACGAGGTTTTTAATATCCGAGATTCTGTAAAACACTTCACAAACGTTCGTTGTACATTATTTTTTGCGCGATGGTGTTTTCATAAGTAATGCTACGAGCGAATTTATCTAGAGAATTTGGAAATCAAGAGTGGCATTTGTTAGGACTATATAACGAATAAAATTAAGATGTTTACTCACAAACCATTATTTAACTATAGTTATTTTAAAATAGTTATATATTTAATGTAAACAGCGATGTTTGAAAACAAGTGAGAAACGATAGGTACGCTTATTTTATTCATCACTGCAACCAGATCATAATATTATTTATTGCCAAAGGATCGCAATGTTGTAAGAATGCACCCTAGTGGAGAAATTTATAACCAACGTTATAAGTATTAATTAATTTGATGTCCTACGATGTAAATATGTCAATTATATTTTTCTGCAACGTCATTTCCTGGAAAATAATTCGTTTAAGAAAATGCAAGCAGTGGTTTCTTTTGGTGGTTCTCTATGGTCACTGCAAAATAATGCTATGACCTATTCAGAATGTTAAAAAGGAGGTGCCTTCTTTATTATGATAAACTTTAGTTGGTAAATTTTAGGCGAAACACGACTGTGATTGGTTGTAAATAAAAAATCATTGAAATGTGATTGGTCATTGACTCCCATTTGGGGCATGAGTTAAATAGTCAACATAATAAATATGATAGGAGTAAAATAATAACATCTTTGTTGGAAATATTTGCGTTCATTATAAAGAACTGACTAACGTTGTGGCTAATGTTTATATGGTAAATGCCGAAAATAATTTAGTTGAGACTACAGCAGGCCGTGACATCAATCAGTTATAAAATTGCGGAAAGTACGTATTCATTGTTTTATATTGTTTCAATTTAAATTCAGTTCATTTAAAATGCAGTGATTTGTTTCGTATATTGTATATTAACACTACCTTTTGGATATATTTTTGTATATACATTGTACGTAGTATATAAAGAGCAGTAGATTTACTTCCAGTACTATACACATAATATAACAGTACAGTTATTTAGGTTGGCAATCTGAAATTTAGGAAACTGAACTTTCAATCATGGTTGCCATTGCTGTAAGTAGGGCAGAACGCACTGTCGCGCAAAATATAGATAACAATATAATTGTGTTATACATTAATTAAGTTACATACAGTTATTAAGTATTTCAAAAGCATACGTTTCAATTAAGAAGGAGAAGTTCTATCTATAGTATCATTTTGGAGTTTGGAGTACCCAAACGTTAGTTACTCTTACACGATACGAATGTGTCTAAATGACACAAACAGTAGAGTGCCTGTAGGCAAACAGTTTTCGGACAGTTTTCAAATTCACAATGGGTTCAAGCAACGGGCTGCACTATCTCCTCTACTGTTCAATTTTGTACTAGAGCATGCAATAAAATCTTTCGAGGACGAAGAAGGCCTACAAATTAATGGCATTAATAAGCTGTTGGTTTAGTCTGATTATGTAGTACTATTGGGCGATAGCGAGGAGACACTAAAGGCCAACACGCACACATTATTGAGTAATACTAAAAAATTGGGACTGGAAGTAAATATTAATAAAATTAAATAATTATATGGTCACACGTAGAAATACATTACCGGTATATAACGGAAATGGACAAGTAATGACAAATGAAGGAAATTTTGAAGAAGTTATTTAATTCAAATACCTATGAACAATAATCACCAATAGAAATGAGATAACTATCTAACCAACTCACTGACACTATCGAACCCGTAGGTTCATGGCCACGCGGGCATAAGCTCTCCATATATCCCTATTCTCAGACAATGTTTTCCAATCATCCCCAGTATAATATACTTCCCTCAAATCATAGTTCGTTATTCTCCCACCTCATTCTTGGTCTACCAATTGGGCACTTTCCCTCTGATTTTCCTACATGAAGCGTTCATGCATGTCTTTCATTCCCCATTCGTGACACATGTCCTGCCCATCGCAGTCTACGAGACTTAACTCTTTTTATTATATTATTCATTGTTATGTAGTCTTCTCCATTCACCTGTCTGTTCATCTCTCTTTGGTCCAAAATTTTTCCTAAGTACTTTATTCTCAAATACTTGTAATCTCCTTTCCTCCCTTAAAGTAAGAGTCCATGTTTCGCACCCATATAACATAACTGGTAGAATAATAGTTTTATATATTTTCAGTTCAACGTTTTTTGAAAGGAGTTGGGATATCAAGAGTCTCTGCAATGCATAATAGCACGCATTTGCAGAATTCAGCCTATGTTTAATTTCTTTGTGCATCTCATTCCTATTTGTGATTATTGTTCCTAGGTATTTGAATTCTGCCACTTCCTCAAAATTTCCCTCATTTGTCATTAGCTGTCCATATCCATTATATAATGTATGTTTATGTATGACTATATATTTAGATTTATTGATATTTACTTCCAGTTCCAATTTCTTAGTGTTACTCAGTAGTGTGTGCGTGTTGGCCTTTAGTATCTCCTCGCTATCGGCCAATACTACTACATCATCAGCATAAACCAATAGCGTGTTAATAATATTGAGATGTAGGCCTTCTTCATCCTCTATAAAGATTTGATGGCATGCTCAAAATTTTCCTCATTTGTCATTAGCTGTCCATTTCTATTATATAATGTATTTCTACGCGTGACCATATATTTAGTTTTATTGATATTTACTTCCAGTCCCAATTTCTTGGTGTTACTCAGTAGTGTGTGCGTGTTGGCCTTTAGTATCTCCTCGCTATGGGCCAATAGTACTACATCATCAGCATAAACCACAGCTTATTAATAACATTGAGTTGTAGGCCTTCATCCTCTGAAGATTTGATGGTATGCTCTAGTACGAAATTAAATAGTAGAGGAGATAGTGCATTTCCTTGCTTCAACCCATTGTGGATTTCAAAAGTATCCTAAAACTGTTTGCCTACACGCACCCTACTCTTTGCGCCATTTAGACACATTCTTATAAGTCTAACTTTTTAGGAATTCCGAACTCCAGCAGGATACTATATAACTTCTCCCTCTTAATTGAATCGTATGCCTTTTTGAAGTCTACGTATAGTTGATGTACAGAACCATTATATTCCCATTTCGTTTCTAAAATCTGTCTTAAGCTAAAAATCTGTTATGTTGTAGACCTGTTTCTTCTAAATCCACATTGATGATCTAGAATTTCATCAATATAAGGAGTAATTCTGCTTACTAATATATTTGTTAGAATTTTATACGAAGTTGAAAGTAATGAGATGCCCCTATAGTTGTTGCAATCAGTTTTATCTCCTCTCTTATAAATTGGTATGATAATCGATTCTTTCCATTCATCTGGAAGAGCTTTTTTCCCAAATCATATTAAGCAACTGGCGTATCTTGTCCATCAATTTTTCTCCCCCTTACCTCAATAGGAATGAGATGCACAAAGAAATTAAACATAGGCTCAATTCTGGAAATGCGTGCTATTATGCATTACAGAGACCCTTGATGTCCCAACTCCTTTCAAAAAACGTTAAACTGAAAATATATAAAACTATTATTCTACCAGTTATATTATATGGATGCGAAACATGGGCTCTTACTTTAAGGGAGGAAAGGGGATTACGAGTACTTAGGAAACTATTTGGACCAATGAGATATGAAGAAGGCTCAAAAAAATGAAAGAAAGAAAAATACTTCTGAAATAATAAATAGAATTATTCCTCATTGTAATCCTTTTGAACACACTAGTGAATGGAGAAGACTGCATAACAGTAAACTACATGGTCATTATAGGAAACCAGATATAATAAGAACAGCTTAGTCTCGTAGACTGCGATGGGTAGAACATGAGACACGAATGGGGAATCAAAGACGTGCATGGAAGCTTCTTGTACACAATCCAGAGGGAAAACACCAAGTTGGTAGACCAAAAATTAGGTGGGAGAATAACATTAACCATGATTTCAGGGAAATTGATTATACAGGGAATGAATAGAAAACATTAGCTTAGGATAGGGATGAATGGAGAACTTATGTTCGGGCGGCCATGAAGATACGGGTACGATAGTGCCAGTGAGTTAATTATAGTTATTAGGTATTAATGGTATTACACTTTACTTATATATTTATATATTCACGAATGAGTTTCCTTCTTATTTTCCGCGTCTTGTTCATAAATTTATCCAAGATTATTGTAACCGCCATGTAGGAAAACCAGAGGGAAAACGTCTAGTTGATAGACCAAGAATTAGGTGACAGAATAACATTAATAATGATTGGAAAGCACTAGATCATGACAGGGATGTGTGGAGAGCTAATGTCCGCGCGGGTTCGATAGTGCCAGTAAGTTAGTTAATAATAATAATAATAATAATAATAATAATAATAATAATAATAATAATAATAATAATAATAATAATAATAATAATAATAATAATAATAATAATAATAATAATAATAATAATCAAAATAATAATAATCATAATAATCATAATAATTATAATAATCATAATAATCATAATAATTATAATAATCATAATAATAATATTAATAATATATTATTATTATTATTAATACATTAACGGGTTTTTACTTTTTATTTCCTATTATTTATATTATTATTATTATTATTATTATTATTATTAATACATTAACGTTTTTTTTTACTTTTTATTTCGCCGGTGAATTTTCTGAATTTTTACAGAAGCATGTGACGTTATTATAATCAAGTATCCCGTTTGCTGCATTAATTATGGTGACTAGTGTACAACAGTACACACGAGTTAGACCTTACAACTGATTGTATGAAATGAATTGGGTTCATAGAATCTAAAACCTTTCCGTTAAATGAATAGGAAGCAGGCGTGACTGATATTTCCATCTCTCTCTCCCCCCACTCCTCACCCCCCAATCTGTAAATCCTTCTCTTCTCGTCACTGGGTCGTAATAATGTTCAGCTTCAAAAAGATGAGGTAGGCGTGTTTTAATTATGCAGTCTAGGAAACATTTTAAACAAAAATTGCTCAACTCTCTTGTAGAAATAGATTATATTTTTACTTAAAAAAATGTTAAATTATATATAACAAGATAAATGTTACCGCTAGAATATATTTATTTTATTTTGAACAGTACATACTTAACATTTAAATATGCTAATAAATAATAATAATAATAATAATAATAATAATAATAATAATAATAATAATAATAATAATAATAATATAATAGATACGATAGATCATCGGTTCATTAATGTATTTGACATCGTCCGAATCCTTACAGCCAATTATGTCGGTCCATCCAATCTCCTGGTGTAGATGTTTTTCCTTCATGTATAAATATATTCCCTGACTCCAGGAGGTTTTACGTCTTCCTCTGCCTCGCTTTCTCTCTGGTTTCCGTTCCAAAACACATTTTGGTAGCCGATCCTCTTCCATTCTCTCTACATGTCTGCATCATCTTAATTGCTGAGTTTCAATATAATATAAAATAGTATCTTCGATTTTCATTTTCTCCCTTATAACCGAGTTGTTATAATAATAATAATGATAATAATAATAATGATGATGATAATAAAGATAATAATGATGATGATGATGATAATAATAATAATAATAATAATAATAAAAGTAATAATAATAATATTCCATCCATGCTAATTCTGCCCGAGGGCAGGTCTTCACTGCAATCATAGCATTTTCATGCTATGCTTTGCAGCTTTACTTAGGGAATTATAGGTGTGGTAGCTTCCCGTTGCCTTCCAAACCGGTGAAGGGTGATGATGATGATAGTGATATGGACGATGATAGCCGGATGATTTTCGGGGACCGTTGGGCCCTAAGCTTCCTGACATTTGTCTTACAGGTGAGGAAAACCCCAAAAACAACCTCACCCAGGAGCCTGTCCCCACCGGGAATCGAACGCGGATCCGCTGCATGACAAGGCAGCACGCTACCTCGAAACCACAACGGTGGAAATTAATAATAATAATAATAATAATAATAATAATAATAATAATAATAATAATAATAATAATAATAATAATCTTGTAAGTCATTGTTTGTCTCCTCTAAAGGGGAGAAAATCAACCATACTAATTTAGTTACACTTGTTTTCGGATATATGGCATTGAATGGCTCGGGGCAGCGTTCTGCCTAATAGTGACATCTAGGAAACCAAGGTAGTACCGTACGAGGATAGGGAAATTAGGTAAATTTTGTTTAGATGTATTTTTATTCAAGCATAAGAGCCTTTTTCGAGCGTGAAAATCGTCAGACTGGGGAACCACGTCTTAACCCATTCGCCTCAGAAGATGCGGCACACTCGCTTAACTCTGCCTGTTATATATTTTGCAATATTTCATACATCCCTTAACAGGGTAACCTTTTATTAACATTTATGCATAGTAGAGAAATGTGTTTTTGCGTTCACTCTTATTGTGATATCAAGTACCGTTATCTTTTGTTTGTTTTGAATATCTGAAATTAGACAATGTAATTTATGGTGGCTTAAATCCGGTTTCTGAGGAAATGCATTGAACATTTAAACCTGAAGCGAATGGGTTAAAGGCCCTCCCGGACGACTTGCTCCTTCGATTTTTCCATCTTAAAAGATCCATCGACCTCGTCCGAGTTTGAACCCGCAACATTCGGGAGCATAACGTTGGCAAGAAGCATAACGATTAGTCCATCGCGGCCGACAACAACAAATACAATACTAATAATAGTAATAATAATAATAATAATAATAATAGTAACAATAATAATAGTAACAATAATAATAATAATAATAATAGTAACAAATATAATAAAAGTACAATAATAATAATAATAATAATAATAATAATAATAATAATAATAATAGCACAATAATAATAATAGTATAACAACAATAATAATAGTATAATAATAATAATAATAGTGTAATTTATCATTTTCCAATACTGTTACTTTAACACAGTTACAATAATGGATTAGGCCTATATTATAATATTATAATGATATTGTGAAAAGAAAAAATAACTAGAGGTCCACGGTTCGATTCCTGGTTCACACAATTTTTTTATTATATCATATTATAATAACAATAGTGTAATAACAATAGTAGAACAATAACAATATAATAATTATTTTTTATATACAGATTTTCAATCTGTGCACCTCTATCTGTGCCTAAAGTTTTATTTTCCTTCTTCACTCGTCTCTATCCATGCACTCCATGTCCTCCAGTCCTCTTGTTCTCATTCCAGTTCTTATTTCTTGCATCCATGAGTTTCGAGGTTTTCCTTTTTTTTCTTCTTCCAGGTGGACACCATTCCAATGTTTTTCTGGATAACCTTTCTTCTTGCATTCGTCTTACATGCCTAATTGTTTATATATTATATAACCCACTACTGAATATTTAATATTATCTTTGTAATAAAAGCAATGATTAATAACTTCTTTACTTTATAGGTTTTTACGTGTCCCACGCCACTCGGGCAAAAATAATAACATAATAAGATAAACATCATCGCCATAGCCCATTCACGAATTTTGAACATCTGTTGACATATTTCGGGCTCAATAGAAACACCACCCAAAAGTCTTAAGTGAACGTCCTGGCCTTCTTCCTGCAGGTTGATGGGTATCCTGTGATTCTCCATTCGATGAACATGTTGCATCCTTCTTGACTTATAACCTGAAATTTTGTTTTCTAAAGGTTCAATGTCTAATTCCTCTAAGATGTCTTATTTTTTTTATGATCTAGTAGTGTGTATCCTGCAATCATTCGAAGGTATCTCATTTCAACACATCTATCCTTCTGCTTCAATGTTCATACTTCGCTATCATACAAAAGAATTGGAACAGCCAGTGTTTTATACATTTTTAATCTTCAATTAATTTTTTTAATAACTGTGGCTTGAAGACAGAATTTATTAACTATAAAATCCTTAAAAATCATAAAATAAAGGTAGTAAATTAAATGTCATACACTGCAAGAAGCTATACATTAATATTATTATCAACATTATTATTATTAATATTATTATTAATATTATTATTATTAATATTAATATTATTATTAATATTAATATTATTATTAATAATATTAATATTATTATTATTAATATTAATATTATTATTATTAATATTAATATTAATATTATTATTAATATTAATATTATTAATATAATATTAATATTAATATTAATATTAATATTAATATTATTATTATTATTATTATTATCATTATTATTATTATTATAAACCCGCCGAAGTCTGCCCAAGCCAAGTTGAAAAATTGTGAAGGAGAGGAGTACGAACTTCATTAAAAAACCAGGGACTGACAGTACCCTGTGAGAGCCCCATGCCACCTTGTAGTTTGATGTTCGTTCATCAAAGGCTAGAGGAAGACAACCTTGATCAAAAATCACCCGATCCTTCAGGTCAGAGGTTGATGTGTGGGCCAGCTCCTAACTCATCGTAAAAAATATAAAATGCTAAAAAACCGAAACTTAAGCCTCGGAAATAATGAATTTATGGTTCAATGAGGAAGTATAGTGCAATATATGAAGACACAGAGGACAAAGAACTATGAATAAGTTTAATTAAGGTAAATTTGTGAATAATTGTTGCAAACTGATAGTCTATAAGTTCGTAGTCATTTATGTATTTTTAAAACTCGTGTTAATTATTAAGATTGGTGGGAGGAAACCCTCAATGATGAGGAAAATTCTCAAAATGAATGAATTATTATTATTATTTTAAAAAATCAGAGAGAAGATAGAGAAGAGTGGGGAAAGAAGATAAAAATTTGAAAAGCTTTGGGAACTGGAAGATGTTTTATTACGTTGCAAACCTGTTCGTAAATAAATAATAATTATTAATGTATTAATTGTGTAGATGTGTTAAAGTGAATTGCGAGGTTTTGGGTGTGAATGTGTGCTACAGTTTACAATGATCGCCATCTGATTTACACAGACAATTAGGAATCGCTATGGAGTGGTATTAACATGCAATAGCCGTATGCTTCATCTACATGCATAGCATACTATGCATATGCTCTGCTAATTCCACTCTCTACATTACACATGTGTTTGTAAGTCAATTGCCTACGATTACAAAATACTCGAGTGCATACCTTTCAATTCTTATCTAGTTCTTCTCATATCTTTCTAACATCTTTAAAAAAAGTAATATATAAATTTTAATATTTCTCATTACAGTTTAATGTTTTGTGGGATAATCATCTTTAGATTTTGATCTAAGATTTTCACGGATGTCCTATAGGCCTATGTGAATGTTTCCTGGGTATTGCGCTATGTCGTTCTAGAACTCAAAAGAGCTTGGATACACTGTAACATAGGTTCAATAATAACTAACCCACTAGCACTGTCAAACCCGACGGTTCTTGACAGTGCGGATATAAGCTCTCCAAACACTATCTCGAGCAAATGCTTTCCAACCATCCCCTGTATAATTTACCTCCTTTAAATTATGGCTGTCCACCACTGTGGTCTCGAGGCAGCGTGCTGCCTTGTCACGTAGCGGGCCCAGTTTTTCTGGGTGAGGTTTTTATCGGGGTTTTTCCTCACCTGTAAGACAAATGTCAGGAAAACGTTAAGGCCCAAACGGTCCCTGAAATCATATGGCCATCCGTATCATTATCATCATCATCATCCTTCACCGGTGTGGAAAGCAACGGGAAGCTACCACACCTACAATTCCCTAGTAAAGCTGCAAGCATAGCATAAAAATGTTATGATTGCAGTGAAGGACCTACCTTCGGGCAGAATTACTATGGATGGAAATCATTGTTAATGTTATTTCCCCATATCATTTTTAACCTACCTTCACGTAATACGTATCCGGTTTCCTTACAGAATATTCCAGTGCCTGCTTTGACGCCAAACGTCTTAAAAATCGCACCGAAATAACGTGCGGGTACTAGAACACAAATTTGTACCTTGACGAAAACTCCTATATAGTCTTTCCTTAATAAATCCCTAACTATTAGTCTCAGATACACAAATGTATGTTTTTTTTAATCATACATGAACAGCTTGGTGATGAGTTTGCATCGCGGAGAGCGAGTTAACAGGGAGGACGTACAGCGCTGAGTGACGAAAACCGGTGCTCTCGTTCGTTTCCACGCAGTATAACTCAGCACGATAATGTTATCGATTTAAATAATTAATAGACAATATTTCTAGGCGAAACCTTGAAGAATGATATAAAACTGTCAAATTTAGTACGTCGGCCTTGTAGAAAAAAAATATATATTGAATATCGTTGGAAAGTGGAAGGTACTGGCCACGCACAGGTAGGCCTACTTCAACGTCCAGTGTAGAGCGAGCAATCGAGACGTTTCGTAGAGTCATAAGATGTCACGGCACGACCAGTGATCGACGTCGCAAGCACCTCTATTGTTTCTGAACTCGAACGAATGGAAATAGCGAGACGTCTCCGAGAAGATTGGTATCAAAATCAGTCCAATTGATGCGTTGCAGGACCACTAGCGTTGCTGCGAAAGAACGCTTCAAACGGTATTCGAAAAATCACGCAGTCAATGTCTCATTTTCAATTTCAATCCAATAAACTGAAAGCGACTAGTTGAAAGGGACGTTTGACTTGAAACAAACGGTCATGCGCCCCGACTTTTTATTTCGCATTCATACCACAAAACTTGCTAAACGCAGTTTTTGAGACGTAACATTTCTTATTACATCTAATTTCTCATAATGCCACGTATCTCACTGTTAAGTAATGTTCTCCATTCACATCTCTGTTCATCTTTCTTTGGTTCAAGAATTTTTGTAAGAATTTTATTTTCATATCCTCGCAATCTTCTCTCCTTCCTTCAAGTAAGAGTCCATGCTTCGGATCCATTTAATATAACTAGGAGAATAATAGTTTATTTAATTTCAGTTTAAAGTTTTTTGAGAGAAGTTGGGATGACAAGAGCCTATGTTTACTTCATCTCATTCTTGTTTTAAATTATTGTTCCTGGGGATTTGAAATGATCCACATCTTCAAATTATCCTTCTTTTGTGATAACGGTTCATTTACATTATTTAACGACTTTCTATGGGTGATCATATATTTAGTTTTATTGATGTTTGCTTCCAGCCCAAATTTCTTAGTTTTACTCAATAGAATGTGCGTGTTAGCACTTATTATCTCCTCGCTATCGGCTAATAAAATTTAATCATCAACATAACGATAGGAAACTCAAGAAAATTGAATCACACATATACAGCGCATAAATGAATTATACCAAATCATTTATATGGTTACAGACAAGTAATTTGAACCAAGAATTTTACGCGAAAAATACCTGAGTTATCAGTTTTTATAGTTATTTACTGTGCAAGGATTTAATGTGAAGGCTTTATGGACGGGTTGAGAGAAATACGAAAGGGCTTAAAAAATGTAATTTAACATCTGATGGGCATAACGATTTCTGGCTCAAACGGTAGCATGCTTTTCCACAATATTGCTTGTAGTAATTTGTCAAGGAAGATTTTAAGACATTTCAAAAAACAAATCATTTGCACTGTTAATAACTGACTCAATGGCGCTAAGAACCCGGTCATTAAAGGTCGTGCGGACACAAGTTCTGCATACAGTCTATTCTGACCAATGTTTTCCCATCATTCCTTGTATAATTCACCTCCTCAAATGATGATAAATATTCTCCATTTCACTGTTGTCTTACCTATTGGGCGCCTTTCCTCTGCTTTTAACACAATACGTTTCCATGTCCCTTTTTGATTTTCCATCCATGCCTCGTATCCTGTAGTCTATGTTATTCAACTTTTTTTAATTATACATGTTTTCCCCATAAAGGATATGATGTTCACTGTTATGTAGCTTTCTCTATTAACATATCTGTTCGTCTCTCTATGCTAAAAAAATATTTCTAAGAAGTTTATTCTGAAATAATCGTAATATGTTTTTGTCACTTAAACTAAGAAATAGTTTTTTGCATCCATATAACTGGAAGAATATTCGTCTAATATATTTTTAGTTTATGCATAGTATTTTTAGAGAAATTGGGACTACGAGAGTCCCTGTAATACACAATAGCGTGAGTTTTCCACAATTTAAATAATAATTATTCTATAATGTAATATAATTTATAAGTAATGCCACGAGTGATTTCCAAATTATCGATAAATTGACTCCTCACTTCGTGAGTAGTGAATTTATCTAGAGGATTTGGAAATCAAAAGTGGCATTTGTTAGCACTATTTAACGAATAAAATCAAGCTGTTTACTCAAAATTCACTATTTAAATACAGTTACAGGTATTTTAAAATACGGTATTTACATATATTAAACGGCGATGTTTGAAAACAAATAAGATATGTGAGGTTATGTAATTAACTGCAACTTGATCATATTATCTTTTGTCAAATATGATCGCAATATTGTAAGAATGCACCATAGCGGAGAAATAATGAAGCACATAGAAATGAATAATTATATATCACCTGACGTCTTTTTCTGCCTCTAACCTTATTTCCGTTGACTATTCCTTCTAGAGGGCATCCGTCAGCAGGCAGTTTCTTCTTAGACAGTGGCTAATCCAATTTCTTTTCCTCTTGTTTATAGTTCCAACTCTGTTTTTCCTTCACCAACTCTGACTAGCACATATTTTATGCATGATATGTTAAAATATGCTATAAATATAAATTATATTTTTTACAACTTACGGGGTTTTCTCCCCGACACGGCCACTGTTTTCAATATCCTCTTCACAAGTAAGCTGTGTTCTCTCCTTCTTTCCTGTTTTTTACATAGGACATACGCATGCTACTAGTATACGGCCAAATAACTGTACAGGATATGGTAACCATATTTGAACGATTTAAATAATACTGAATTAAAATGGTATCTGACGGACCAATTAATCAAGTTCCTACTATCCTGTGAACAGTAATAATAAATAGTAGACCTACAAACGAAGAAACACCATAGCGAAGGGTCCAATTAAAAATATGTGAGTCAGTGGTTCAGTAATTTGGGAAGCTTAATCACTCGTGCAATGGAAATAAACACTAGAGGTGCTCTTTGAAGGCGGCGCGGCGGGGCTGGCTGATTACAGAGTAGAAATGTGTGCTGCGGTTATTCCCTCTACGTCACGGGTCACGTGTTATTCACATTGATATCGCAGCTCATTCGATTAACCTGCTGTAATTAGCAGAATTATTTGCCGGGACTCCACTTTCATTAAACTAGTTAGCGTGTACATTTCTACGTTAACCCAGTTTAAATAGACACCTTTTATATTTATTTCAAGCTCATAAAGTTGCCACCACAGCTCAGTCCAATTTCCACTTAAATGGGCTGACAGTCCTAGTATGGTTGCTGTTGTTGCCTTCCCCTTAACGTTTGCAATACCATAACATGTGGATGTTAAATGAGGTATAGCGTGTATTGTCGCCACCATATCTTAGTTAACAATCAGCATATCCAATAGTCAAATCGAATAAAAAAAGACAGACAATTCAGAATGCGGCTAGTTTTGCTGCTACTATGTTTCTTGGTGTGGGGATACGAATACTGAGAAATTAGAATGTGTACTGCCAAAGCATGTAGGGATTTAAGTATAATATTATATTATGCACACATAACATGGACATTAATCTAAAGATAACTAACAGGAAGAAAGTAAATGGAATGCTGAACTCAGTTTTATGGAGTAGGAATATAATAAATGATACAAAAAAGAAAATATTAAAAACCATACTACAGAGTATAGTTTTGTATGGAGCACAGATATGGACATTAAACAGGAAAAAATGTTAATAAACTGAATGCGCTGGAAATTGACTTCAGGAGACGATCAGTCAGAATATCCAGGAATGATAAAATATATATACGATGCCTTATGGAGGTGAAACAAGAAAGTGTCGTAACAATGGAACTACAATGTTACGAATATGTACGTAGAATGAGGAAGGTAGAATACCCAGTATTGTACAAAACATGTGAAACTAAGAGGAGAGGAGGAAGAGGACGACCTGTTACTAACTGGATACAGAATGGAAATATTTGGTGCAGTGGAGGATAGAGACATAAACAATGTAGAATAGTAATATATAACTTTGTGTATTTCAGATGTCAATATTGTACCTTATTTTATATTTTGATATTGTTCAACTGGAGACAAACCTCTATATTGAGGAGAATTCTCGTTAATGAAAAAATAAATATATCATGCAAAAATTTGCTCCATGGCTAAATGTTGGCAGTTATATTTGGCTCCGTTATATTTGCCCCGCTGTACCTATTTAAGTACATGTAAATGTATTATATTTGTATATTAAAATGCAGAGGACCTATACCTTTTAATTGTTTCGTAATATTGATTCATCATCATCATCATCTTCATTCATAGATTAGATCTGTTGACCCGTTCCGACTTCAGCCCATCTCTTTCTAGGTCTGCCCACATCTCGGGTGCCTTTAGGTTTGTATTTTGTTATTTGTTTTGGATATCTATCTTCATTCATTCTGTCTATGTGTTGCTTCCATTTTTGTCTATATGTATCCAT